>CAJGYO010000013.1:56673507-57106939 GCA_904845875.1 Miscanthus lutarioriparius
TTTTCTATATTTCTTTAATTTATTTCGTTTAATTGAATTTTCTTGGATAATTCAAATTATAATTGCTAGTCATTCGAATAATGAAAAAAATGAATGGAAAAATGATATTCATGTTATTTAGTATAATGTGAGGCCGTATCTAGGAACATACCACCAATTTCGAACATCTTGTTCACGAAACATAACCACGAACTTGCGGTCGAGTTGTTTTTAAATTCTATAAAAAGCAAACAAAGTCCAAAAATCATGAAACTTATCAATATGTCATGATATCGTATGTGGAGACTGTGATAAAAAATTGAGAAGGTTTCGCACAAGTTGTCATGTACGATGCTTGCAAACCGAAGAATCTCCGTATGAAGACGCCGCGCAGCCGGAGGAGGAGGAGAAAGAGAGGAGGAGGAGGAGAGGAGGAAGAAGGAGGAAGAGAAGGAGGAGGAGGAAGAAGGAGGAATGAGGAAGGAGGAGGAGGAGGCGCCCTGGCCGCTGTTGCCACGTCCCCGGCGCAATCGACTCGTCGCCTTGTCCACCGGTATCCTGGCCCCTTCACCACCGCCACCCTACGACGTCCACTAGGTATGCCCTACTGTCGTCATCGTAGTATTACTAGTAGTTGCGGTAGTAGTGGTAGAGTAGCAGTGGTGGTAGTTGTAGGAGTGGTTGTGACATTGTTATATATATGCAGTTGGATATAATCTTGTGCATGTCGGCCATCGTGCCGTTCATATATATGTGCATATCGGCCATCGTGCCGTTGGTTTTCTTGTAGGTTTTGGAACCTCACCGTGCAGGGGAGGTGCTTTTGAAATTTTGTATTGACATTTTTATGTTTCTTTTTTTGTAGAGAAGAGCCCATCGGAGCGGAGCCGGAGTACCTCGGTGACCCCGATCGCCTGCCTCGCCACTGCGGGTCTGCCTGCACTGCGTCGCCTCGCCAATACACCAACCCGCCATGGCCCCTCTAGCCTGACTCCACCGCCACCCTAGGTATAACCCCTTTTTCTGTATCATGGTCGTAGACCACGTAACCCAGTTAGGCGTCTCCCGTTCGAAAGAGATACGGTTGGAAATATGCAGATATTTCCATATCTAAAACCGTATCTATTTCGAATTGTCCATGTTTTTTGGACAGCCCGCAGATGCGTAGGTGGGGTTAGTTTCCATGGTCTGCTTCGATCCAAGATAGAGTTTCAGCATCATCTCCCTGTTGTTCTCCGAATACACACTCTCCCTGGCAGGACGTGTATTTGGAGAACAGCGGGGAGGTGCTGCCAAAATTATGTCTCGGATAGGAGTAGAGCATGGAAACTAACCTCATCTATGGATCCTCATGTGGGATTAGGACCTATCCTCACCTATTAGATAGTAGGAACGTCGTGTAGATGCAATTGATGTTTATATTACTTGCCGATATATGTTAGAGGATGGAGGACCGTGAGTGGATGTACACGGGCCGCGCAAGTTAGGGTCAGGTCACCAATGAATGGATTGACAAGACCGATGCTTTCTTGGAACGGGCATTTGGCGTGGCTGCTAAAGGAGCGAGTAAAATTTGCTGTCCCTACGGCAAATGTGCAAACAGGAAAAGACAAACGAAGAAGGTCATGGGGGAACATCTCTGGAAGAATGGATTTATGGCAGACTATACCCGATGGGTCTACCATGGTGAAGTTGATCATATGAGAGAGGATGTGGTGAGACCACGCGTCGAGGATTATGATGCTGATGCCGGGGTAGCAGACATGTTAAATGACTATCACGAGGCACAGTTCGCTGAAGAACATATGGAGGAGGAGCCAGAGGCAACCGCAAAGGTGTTCTATGACATGTTTGCCGTGGCACAGAAACCCCTTCATGGCTAGACAAAGGTTTCTCAACTGGATGCCAATGGATGCATAATGGTGTTAAAGTCCCAGTATAGCCTGGGTCGAGACGCCTTCGATGGTATGTTGACAGTTATTGGCAGCCTGCTTTCGGAGGGTCACCTTCTGCCAAAGAGCATGCATGAGTCACATAAACTCCTTCGTGCACTTAAGATGCCGTATGAGCAGATACATGCTTGCCCAAAGGGGTGCGTCCTATTTAGGAAAGAATACATGGAAGCAAAGTACTATCCAAAGTGTAAATCCTCTAGGTCCCTGGAGGTAGATTCTGGTGATGGCCAGAAGAGGTAGCTTGACATTCCCGTGACAATCCTATGGCACCTTCCGTTCATACTGAGGATCCAACGGCTATACATGACCGAGGAATCCGCGAAACAAATGACATGGCACAAAAATGGCAAATGATACAATCCTGACAGGATGGTACATGCATCCGATGGTGAAGCATGGACCCACTTTGATGGCATTCATCATGAGAAAGCTAAAGAGGCTCGTAATGTACATGTTGCGCTGGCAACAGATGGGTTCAATCCTTATGGAATGATGGATGCCCTATACACATGTTGGCCTATGCTCGTTATCCCCCTCAATCTCCCCCCAGTGTATGCTTTCAATGACAGAACGTATTCTTGTCTTTGATAATTCTTGGACACCTGGGGAATAATATGGGTGTGTTCATGGAGTCTGTGATTGATGAATTGGTCCATGCTTGGGTGGAAGGGGTATGGACATACGACCGAGATACAAAGAAAAACTTCAAAATGCATGTTTGGTACCACTACTCCCTGCATGACTTCCTGGCGTATGGGATATTCTGCGCCTGGTGTGTTCATGGGAAGTTCCCATGCCTAGTATGCAAGGAAGGTCTGAGGTTCATTTGGTTGCAGAAGGGTGGCAAGTATTCATAGTTCGACAAACATCGGCAATTCCTCCCTCTTGACCATGCTTTTAGATGAGACATCAAGAACTTTACGAAAGGTGTCGTAGTGACAGACCCTGCACCACCGATAATGACTGGTGCCGTGGTTTGTGAACAGATAGATGGTCTCGTGGTCAAATCCAGAAGGTGGTTTTATGGGATATGGTGAGCAACATATGTGGACTCATAAGTCGGGCTTGACTCGGCTCCCCTATTTTGATGACCTTCTCCTTCCACACAACATTGATGTAATGCACATTGAAAAGAATGTCGCCGAGGCACTTCGGGCAACAATCATGGACATTCCTGACAAGTCAAAGGATAACGTTAAGGCTAGAGTGGATCTAGCAACGTTATGCGATAGACCAAACCAACATATGAAGCCTCCTAGTCGCGGCAAGACATGGAGAAGACCTAAGGCCGATTTTGTCTTGAGCAAGCCCCAAAGGAGGGAAGTACTAGAATGGATCTAGACGTTAATGTTCCCTGATGGGTATGCAGCTAATCTGAGGAGGAGAGTGAACTTATCTACTATGAGAGTCTTAGGGATGAAGAGTCATGACTACCATATATGGATTGAGCGGCTTCTTCCTGCGATGGTTCGAGGCTATGTCCCTGAGCATGTCTGGCTAGTGCTGGCAGAGTTGAGCTATTTCTTTTGCCAGCTTTGTGCCAAGGAGTTATCTTGGACCATGATTACTGACTTGGAAAGAATGGCACCTATGCTGCTCTGTAAGTTAGAGAAGATCTTTCCACCCAACTTCTTCAATCCGATGCAGCATTTGATTTTGCACCTCCCGTATGAGGCACGAATGGGGGGGCCCATGCAGGGCCATTGGTGCTATCCAATCGAGAGATGTCTAAAGGTTCTTTGAAAGAAATGTAGAAATAAATGCAAAATCGAGGCTTCCATTGCAGAGGCATACATTCTGGAGGAGGTGGCGAACTTCACAACAACATACTATGGTGACAACCTCCCTAGCATGCATAATCCACCCCCTCATTACAATGCTGGTGAAAATGAATCGAACCTCAACCTTTTTCGAGGGCAACTCGAAAGCACAAGTGCATCGACCCCCAAGACCTTGAATCATGAAGAGTGGCGCCATATCATGCTATACGTGTTGACCAACCTTGACGAAGTGGCGCTGTACATGCAGTAAGTTCTCAACGAACTTGTTAAATACGCCGTCACTATTCTGCATCCAACCCCCTTGTTTCTCGTTGGTACAAGGAATTTCTTCATGAATTCTAGCGTCAATCAAGGGATCCTACCCCGCAGCAGATAGATACCCTTCTTAGATAGGGTGCGGGAAATGGAATGCCCAATTTCATTTCTTGGTTCAAACGGAAGGTACCGTCCAATTTAGCTCGTACTTAGTTTGACATTCGAAGTTACTCGTACGTGCGAATAAGATAATGATGTATCCTGCTTGAGCTTGCAGGGCCAGAGGGATGCGTCTATGTGTGCCGAGTTGAGACAGGATGCCGATGGCTTTGCCTATAGGGTCAGATCATTTTCTGGTTATGACGTGAATGGATATCGCTTTCGCACAACAAGCTATGAGCAGGGTCGGTCCAATCGAAGAACCACAAGTTCCGGAGTTTTTACGCCCGGCGTTGATGAGGTCGAGTATTATGGAAGAATTGAAGAAATATATGAACTCAAGTTTCATGGTTCTAAACCTTTTAATCCCGTCATATTCAAATGCCATTGGTTTGATCCTGAAGTAACGAGACGGACATATTCTAATCTTGGGCTAGTCGAAATTCGATAGGATTCCGTCTTACTAGGAGACGATGTCTATACTGTGGCCCAACAGGCCACGCAAGTTTATTATCTCCCATATGCGTGTCAAACCATAAGGCATCTTAAGGGTTGGGATATTGTGCACAGGGTATCGCCACACGATAAAGTGCCTGTCCCAAACGATGAAGATTACAACTTAGACCCAAACATATATGACAGAGAGTTCTTTCAAGAAGAGGGACTAGAAGGGAGGTTTGAGATAGACTTAACCGAAGCGTTCAGAATGGAAGTAGACATTGAAACGGTTATTGAAGAGGACGCTGGAGATGAGGTGCAAAA
This sequence comes from Miscanthus lutarioriparius, assembly GCA_904845875.1. Taxonomy (NCBI): domain Eukaryota; kingdom Viridiplantae; phylum Streptophyta; class Magnoliopsida; order Poales; family Poaceae; genus Miscanthus; species Miscanthus lutarioriparius. The sequence goes on from CAJGYO010000013.1 coordinate 56,678,399, forward strand.
TGTGAAGGACTTACAAATGCTTGAGCGATTACATTTAGATAATGACAATGGCAACATTGCTCATTCAGATAGTGTTGATTATTTCGACATGATTGATAGTGATGATGAAACTTATGATCCAGCTAATCCCGATCATGAAGATTATTTCTAATACATGTAATACTATGTTATTTTGTAATTACGTTTTGTTTATTTTGCATCTCTTTCTAAGTACTTCTTGTTTATCTGTGCTTATTGGTTTACTCTTTTTAATTGCAGGTGATTGAACAAAGATGGTGGGTGGTGGGATGAGGAAGCTAACGTCCTTGTACCGAAGGACAAGGACCGCTGCATCGGGGGAGAGTAGGAGGAGGAGCAGCCGTAGGAGGGAGTCATCTTCTGCTGCCCTGTCGTGTGAGGAGGAGGAGGAGGAGGAGCAGGTGCCCTAGTAGGACACCGAGGAGGCGCAGGAGGACGCGCAGGAGGATGACGAGGAGGCATAGGAGGATGGGTAGGAGGAGGACGAGGAGGAGGCGACAGCAGGGGGTTCCACTTCCTATAGTTCGTCGAGCGTCTACTGGCGAGGTCCCACGAGCCTCCCTCAGCGACCGATACCTCGTGAGAGACGCCCGCTGATTCGACCCAAGGGGGAAAAGTAAGTAACTTTAGATGTTATCTCTACTTTATATGATATGTTGAAAATCAAAATAGAAATTAATAATTTTTCTTAATCACTTGGGTAGGAACTGGACTATTGTGGCGAGTGGAGGTGGTCACACACGCTAAGTCAATGTCATCCTCGGTCTTCTGTGCAAGGAGCACTTCCCTAGCCTGGTTGAGTACGCCGGAGTGACGGGGCCGGCCTACTCGTTTGACCACTATGCCGCCACCCCCGATGTAGCAGATCGGGCCCGCAGGGTATTCAACAACAAGGCGGAGCGGGTGAAGCAAGAACTGTGGGTAAGTGCCGACACAGAATTTCGTCCCGTGCTTAGGACACACGCAGCAAGTCGGAAGGGTCCACTCAATGGAGCAAATCCACCTAGCTTCAGCGCAAGGATGGTCGATCCTACGCAATCCTCCTGAGGCGTGCCAGTCAATTTGACCCTGTAATTGACAAGGAGAGAAAGTTCATCAATAATTAAGGGTGGAACTTGCCGGTGTTGCCAGATAGTCCCGAATGTGCGGCTATGAGAGCCGATATGAGAAGAGATTGACTAAATAGTCGATTCCAGCATATTTATAAGAGTAAATCGGTTAAAGCTCATGGGGTTGTATAAGAAGAATCGGTTATCATTTAGGATAAATATTATCGAACAAATATTAATCAATGGCAATAAGATATTGATGATGATTGGTTTATGCTGAGCCAATGATCACAAGTAACCGAACCCCTTTTTATATAAAGAAACAGTTCTACACCACTTAACCATTTAATAAAGATAAATCTAATGAACATGTTAGATCTCATCTATCGCCATGACTAGTGCGGCATGAGGCAGAATTATGTAGGCCATAGAAACAACAATAGACTTGACGATCCTAACTCATTACTAATATCAGTGGGGCATGAGGCAGAATCATGCAGGCCGTAATACAATAACAAGATCATGGGGCTAACATATCTTTCAACTTATCTCTACTTCAATGATCTCGTAATGTGAACTATTCGTGAAGGCACTCGATATCGGCTAAACAGTCGATTCAGGCATAGCACACAGTTAAGGTCATGCCTTCTCAGGAATGGGTCTACCAACTAATGATCTCCACTCCACGGTGCTAACAGTGGGGTGAGAGGCAGAATCCCACAGGCCGTGATAATGGACCATGGAACGGTTCTCGCTAACTAGTAGATCTGCTCAAGATCGAATATGCCTTAACCGCATGCTATGCACGATTAAGATTGATATGAAACAGCCGATAAAACATAACTCATCGTTTAATGTATAGATTAGATCAATTCAGATTAACAAACGATGGGCTAAACAAGATGTAAGGCCGATCCAGACCAATCCCAATCGGGCAGATTGATATTGCTGTAATTTAGACAAATAATGAAAGCAACAAGCAATATCGGTAACTTAATGAATCTACCAGAGACTACCATTCTAAGGTAGAGCCGATAACTTGACCTTGATCTAATTCAAGCAGTGGGGTGTGAGGCAGAATCACACATGCCATACTTGAATTAGGCAAGAATCGATAACTAACTTATACAAGAGCCACATTGGAGGTCGACCGGATCGATGCAGCCGTACGAACAGAGGTATAAGCCATGATGGTACTTACAACAAGCAGTGGATGTCGATGGGATCGATGCAGCTGTACTTGCCGAAGAACTCGCTGAGATCTACTCTACTCCTACTCCTAAGGGGTGGCCAGAGCCGAAAAAACTAATTGACTTGTATTGATTGATTGGATCTCCTTTTTACAATAGCCGGGGCTTGATATTTATACCCGGGGTCTAAACATGAATCCTACCTGATCATGATTCGCTAAAGATTTAGGTATGAAAGAAAACATTCCTAATTTAAAATAACTTGGACTTTAATCTTTCCCCTTTTGTAGAGTCTGATATGTGTCTTCTCGATGCCAATCATATTTCACCATCGTTATCTGCTGACATCATTCGGAGAGAACTGATCCATTATCATATCCGACTCGGCAGATATCAATTCCTGCTCAATCGACTCCTTGATTGGCACAATCTTGGAAGCCTGTGAGTTCCCGCGCTCTTCTCCCAAATTTTGGTGTAAACTGTAAGTCTTCCTCGCACTACATTGCTCAATACATCGTATTCATTGGACATTCTTGAAATAATGAATGGATACATCATGTTTGTATGCAGGATTTCTTTAGATGCCAGGACGGACATGAGGCCAGGGTGGAAGCGGTGGCTACCAAATGCTGCAAAAAACTCGTCGTGGACATGCATTACGAGGCGCGCATCCAGGCCGTCGTAACTTACCACGGGACCGTCCTTGGAACGAAGGTCACCAAAAGGGACACAAGATCCATGATGCTGACCCGGGACCAGTACCTGCAGGTAAATACAGAACATTAATACTGATTGCTTTTGAGATTAAGTAGGCTTGATTTCATCTTCTGATATGTCATGTACTTGATGGCCTATAGATGATTCCTTATTGGTGCGCCGCGCATCCCCAGTGCTGGGAACAGATGGTGGATAGGTGGTGCTCACGCAAGTGGGAGGAGACACACAACTTGTGCCGGGAGCGGCGTTTGATGATGCCAAGTGTAGCACACCATCAAGGCAGCCGTAGCCTCAGCGGATACGCAGAAACATGGGTACGCGAATTCATTTATTTATTCTTACGCTCAATTCTGCATGATTTCTAATCATCTTGCTGTTTTTCTCGCAGTTGGTGTCACATGGTGGCCAGTCTTGCTCCATCTTCAAGGCATTTGCCATGGCCCACAAGGGCAAGGCGACGTCCGACGTCGACTACAACCCAGAGGACATGCCCGAGGCGTATAGCAATGCGACCATCCACAACTGCCTTAGTGAGTACACATCGATGGCAAGGGAGGTCCATGGGTCAGAGTATGATCTGAGCACCGAGGAGCTTGATGGAGAAGTCATCATGAGGGTGGGAGGAGGCAAGAAGCATGGGCGGTACTGGATTGGCGACGGCGCAATCGACTCGGCCACTACTCCCAGTCTCTCTTAGATTCGAGCAAGCAGCACGAGCAGGAGCCCAGCCATACGACCTCGGCAGGACACTTCACACCACCGGGTGGAGGCACTCGAGGTTATTCCTGGTTTATTCATCGTTCATTGGTTTTTTTCATACCTTTTCTTTGCATTATTGTAACATTAGGGTGAATATATTGTAGGCCCAGCAGGAACAAGAGAGGAGGATATGGGAGCAGATGCAGGCGAAGATGGAGAGGGTGGAGGCCGAGTGGGAGGCTGAGCAGCGGAGGATGGCGGAGATTCTCCAGTACATGCAAAGTCTTGGCGCCGCTATGGGTGTAGCTCCGCCACCTTCGCTATTCGCTCCACCTCCACCTCCACCTCCTCACTATTCTACTCCTATGAGTATAAATGTTTTAGTTTGTATGTTCATGCTTATGGTCAAACCTAGTGGAGTATGAAAGTTTTATTCATGTATGGTATATATTTATCTTGTCTCACACATGCAATCTCTTCTCCTTTGTGCAGAATCAATCGGCGGCATCGAACGATCCTCATGCTTCAGCGAATCCTTCACCAAATCAGTGATGATACTTGTGGTTGTTAATAGTACTTCTATTTGCAATTGTGGTTGAAGATGATGGAGCACTTGGATTACTTGTGAACTTATTTGTGATATATTGTGAGAGATGTGACGTTTGTGATATATATGTGATGTTTGTGATATATATGTGGTGCTGGTGATATATATGTGCTGTTGATGATATATATGTGATGTTGGTGATGTTTGTTATATATATCTTCTATTTGTTTGGATGGGATGTAAAAAACAAATAAAAAAGGTTGTTTTCAGTCACTTTGCCGAGTGCAATGGCCATTACACTCGGCAAAGTGACCACCTGGGAACTATCTAGGAACACACTTTGCCGAGTGCAATGGCCATTGCACTCAGCAAACATCAGAGATTTGTCGAGTGCCATGGGCCAGGCACTCGGCAAACATCATATGCTTTGCCGAGTGTCTTGCTGTGGCACTCGGCAAAGAAGCCAGCTTTGCCAAGTGTCTAAGTCAACGGCACTCGGCAAAGCGAGGATCTTTGCCGAGTGCTTGACCTTGACACTCGGCAAAGCCGCCGTCACGGTGGCGCTCGCCGTCACGGCCACTTTTCTTTGCCGAGTGTCGGATTGGCACTCGGCAAAGTCTTTGCCGAGTGCCCGATAAAGTGCACTCGGCAAAGAGGTCTTTGCCGTTCAACTATTTACCGAGCACCCTTTGCCGAGTGTAACACTTGGCAAAGGCTTGGCCGAGTGTATATCGTCCTTTGCCGAGTGCCTAAGGCACTCGACAAAGAAGCCACCTCCGGTAGTGGCAGGATCTATATGGTTTACCAACCTGGCATAGACACCAGATACTTTTTATCAAGCGTGCAGGACTAGTGAAGAAAAAAGATTTGCAAAAACACACATGAAACATATTGAACTCCTAAGAAACACCTGACCTTAGGTGCTTTTTTTCCTTCTGGATGGTTCTGATGTAGTGAACAGCTTTCGACCATTATTATGACCTTTTATTTCATTTTTTATTTTCTATAGGAACTCACTACTGCTGCATTTCAAATGTGCCTACCTACTGCCTTAATTTACAGACCTCTACGATTCACATATAGCCACACTAATGTAAGACAGCTCAATCGAGTCTAGCCTGAGATATAAAATCACACTAGCCAATCAAAAAAGTAGCCAAACAAAGCCAGGTAGTTTTCATCCATAAGTACACATGTGAACAAGTAGAAAGAGCTTATTTGATAGTGGGGAACTCTTGCATTATCTGAGTGTATATGCCTTTTCAAAACTAACATCGTAGGAACTTTAAGAAAAAGATATTGTTTTAGCAGCTCTTATTTGTATTTTACTGCTCAACTCGCTCTTAAACATAAAAGGACACTTACCCAGAAAGGTCAGTTTTCTTACTAACCCACTTTAAAAGCCAAATCATATGCGGCGATATACTATGGCTGAAAGAAAACAAAGCTTTCCCAGTGAGAAAACGGAGGACTTTACACACTTTTGCTTAGTACCAAAGAAGCTTGTTGAAAGTGCTCGCTTCGTGAAAACAAAGCAGAAGGAAGCGGAATGTCCTGTCCACCAATAGTATACAAGAATTTGGATACGTCACTAACTATAGTGAAAAGGATCTTCAGAGTTTTTATGATGTTCCAATCAATGGGTAAGAAGATCCGCCCACAATATGTTCATCTCTTGCTTCAAAGACTAGTTCTTCCGAAGGAGAGAAAGGAAGAGTAGTTGTAAGATAACACCGAGAATAGTTACGAGCCATATGTGACCGTGCAAAAAGTACGATTTACCTAACAAGCATTTCTTTTTTGAATTCATTAGCAACAAGCTGTTTGTGTATCACTTTAAACTAGGAATCCATTTATTGTTTTTTCACTAAAGTACTCTTGCTTTTGAACTCAGCAAATCCCTCCTTTTCCTCCCCTCTCACCATTATACCTTCACCTACTTGACAAGAAGGTAGTAGAGGGAGTGATGGTGATTGAGAAAAGATATGGTATTTGGGGGATACAATATGAAACAATGTTATGTCAGGCATGTGGAGGGCATACTAATAGGAATTCCGAAGATCAAAAGAATGGATAGATGTGGTACCTGCTGCGAGATAAAGTAAGGAACCTTCTTCTTTCAGTATGCAAGAGTCTCGGTATTCGAATAAGATGGTCCAGGATGGAGGGCAACAAGCTGGGGGAAGAAGGAACCGAGGAATACCAGTCAGGTAGAGTGATTAGTACTCTCATTATCCAATGAAGGCAGAGTCAGAGCTTACATTCCCATTACAAGGTGGAAAGAGAAACTCCTCTTTGACAATTTGAAAGAGAAAAATGGGCAAAGAACAAAGAAAAGATGGGTGATCCCCTTCAAAGCATTTTCTTGCAAGGGCCTATCGCGAAAGAACTGAAGCCAATACTTTTTATCATACCAGATCATGCGTCCATAAAACCACGTGCTTTTAAGCTTATAGCAGAGACCAAAGTGATGAATACATCAGCGTACGCCGGCGCTGGAGCCTGGGTGGCTGCCCAGGGTTGCCGAGCCCTGGGTCCGCCATTGCTCGCGTCCTATTTGCTTTTGTCACTTGGTGCATCAGGAAAGGACAGAACATGAGGTTGTTCGACCACCGGTCAGCAAGGGCTCGTGATTGATAACGGCATGTCAAAGAGCAGACAACACTGGAAACCATATGTGGGATGAGAAGTAGCAATTTTGGATTTCAATCTTAAACAAAACTATTAATAGAAAGCCTATATATATCAATAAATCACAAGCTAGTCCTCCCCTTCTGATCTAGCTCTTGATATATCTGCATTTCCTTAGCGCCTGAGTAGAAGACAACGGTATCTGCTCAGCATGCTGAGATGAGGAACAGCCGACGCCAACCTTGCCTCTAGGCGCGAACGACGAGGAACGGTGGTCTTTCTACCATTCTCCTGCAATGGCGGCGCTGCCTCCTACCGCTTACGCATCATAACCAACAACTTCTCCATCCTCCGCATTGCCAAAGTCACGAACACCGATGAGTCCACGCAGCCAAACTGAACCAACGACGAGCTGCGCTGTAGGGCGTGCGAGCTCGTGCTAGCGAGAAAGCACGCGCTACCGTCTTCCTATACTCGCGATCGCCCGACACACGCCGGCTCAGCTCATGTAGCTCAGCCACTAACACCGTGCACATCGCATCGCTGGACAGCGCCACCGCTGACTGGCTCAGTGACTCCCTGCCTGCGTCGAGGATCCACATGACCTTGGCATGGGTGCCACGCTTGGCTACCTCCCGTGCCAGATCCATGTCCTCTGCCACCGCCACATGGAGGAGCTACCGCTCGACCTCCTTGCACCGCGCAATTGTTAGCCCCCTGTATCTCTAGGCACGGGTGAGCCGACCACTCACCAGCGTTGCCAACCATGCACTATCATTGCCGAGCACACACTATGCATAGAGGTAGAAGAAGGGAGGGAGAACAGAACACACACATAGCACAAGCTCCAGCGTTGGCTGGAGCCCTGCATAGGAGATAGCAAAACTAAACTCGCTCAATTTACTGAGCTGCAGTGGCAAACTATTTATACAACTCTACCCATATAATCCTAGTACACAGAACTGTCAGGCTGTCATGCTGCTACAGTGACTAGATGTGACAGCAGGGCTGACTTTGGCGCTTGCCCCTAGTGTGGCTATAGTGCGGCAGGAGAGCCGTTCAACGCCTGCCCCTGTTGTGGCTACAGTATCACAGCAGGGAGCCTTTTTTACACCGCCTTCCCCTGTCGTGCTTTTATACTAGGGAGCAGTAGATTACTTAACAATTCTTCCCCTAATCCTGCTGCTAACCCTAGAACCCCCTCTATGCCGATCATCTTCTTCAGCTCCGTGAGTTGAAGATGGCCGAGCGGCTTGGTGAGGACGTCCACGAGTTGCCGACCAGTTTCGGCGAACTCGATGACGTTCTGCTCTCCATCGACACAGTTCCTGAGGAAGTGGAACTTGACATCGATGTGCTTGCTCCTATCATGGAGAACCGGATTCTTCACAAGGGCGATGGTGGGCTAGTTGTCCACCATCAGTGCTGGTGGGTGAGCTTCCACACTGGTTAGCTCGCCCAGCAGCCGGGGTAGCCATACAGCTTGGCACGCCGTTGTGGTTGATGCCACGTACTCTGCCTCACACGTAGACAATGCCACCACCTTCTATTTTAGCAACAGCCATGAGATTGGGGCCGACCCAAGGAAAACGAGCATGCTAGAGGTGCTCCGTCGTCCATTGATGTCCCTGCTATGTCTACATCACTGAACACAGTGAGCTGCAACCTACTTTCGCTGGTCTTGGGGAAGACGATCCCCTGATCCACCGTCCTCTTGATGTAGCGCAATAGCCGCTTCATCATAGCCTAGTGATCCTCTCTAGGATCCTCCATGAAGCGACTGACGTAGCCCACGGCGAACGCAATGTCCAGCTTCGTGTGGACTAGGTAGCACAGACCGCCGACGATGCTCCGGTAGAGTGTCGCATCTACCTTTGCCGTGGTATTGGCCTTCGTCAGCTTTAGTTGCTCCTCCATTGGAGTCACGCATGGCTTGCACTCAGCCATGCCGCTCCACTCCAATAGCTTCGAGGCGTACGCGCTCTGTCCGAGCATGAGCGCCTCCTTCCCCTATCTCACCTCGATGCCAAGGTAGTAGGATAGCACGCCGAGATTGCTCATTCAAAAATGAGCCGCCATCTCGCGCTTGAAGCTATCTATGTCCTCCGCACGCACACTGGTGACGATCAAGTCATCCACATATACGCCGACGGCATGCTCCTCCTTCCCCTGTCGTCGCATGTAGAGCGCGTGCTCGGTTGTGCACCGTGTGATCCCAAGCTCGCCCAGTGTGGCATCAAGCTTGGCATTCCATGCTCGTGGGGCTTACCGTAGCCTGTAGAGCACCCTGCGTAGTTGGAGCACCCTATGCTCTGCTCCATTGATGGTGAAACCCAAAGGTTGTCTGACAAAGACTGTCTCTGCCAGCTCACCATTGAGGAAGGCCAATTTTATGTCCCAGTGATAGACATGCCAGTCCATTGCGGCTGCCAAAGCTAGTAGCAAATGGACCGACTCCATGCGCGCTACTAGCACAAAGACTTCCTCGAACTCGATGCCCTCGCACTGGACAAAGACTCAGGCGACGAGATGTGCTTGTGCTTGATAATGGCATCGTGCTCGTCCCGCTTGACCTTGTACACCCACTTCAGGTCGATCAGACGGCATTCGGGAGGAGGATCGACGAGCTCCCAAGGCTCGTTTTCCTCGATCGCCTTCATCTCCTCTATCATCGCCCATCACCAATGTGCATCACACTAGGCCAGCACAAACATGGGTGGTTCCTCTTCACTGACGAGAAGCAACTCTGGGTCATTGAGCAGCTGACCCACTAGGCCTGAGGGCCCTGTGCCACCGATGATGTTGTCTAGCCTGTAGAACCGCACCTCCTCACCTTCGTAGAAGGCTTCCACGAACTCAGTGATGTTGCTTGGAGGTGAGGCGAACTCGATTGGTCTCGTGGAGTTCCCTATTTCGTCGGAGTGCTCGGCATTCCTCCCAGAGTGCTCATCACCACTCCTAGAGTGGTTGGCACCACTGCAAGAGTAACCGGCACCAGTCTTGGAGTGGTCGACACCACTGCAGGACCGCTTGGCTCCACTCTTGAAGTGCTTGGCACCCCTCCCAGAGTGCTCGGCACCGCCCTAGGAGTGCTCGGCACCTCCTCTCCAGCATCTCCACCACCGTGGATGACCAAGTGCTCGATGACAAAGGTGCTAGTGAAGCCACCAGCTTCACCCATGCTCAGACTATTCCAGTCCCTGGCCACCTTCTCGTCGAACATGACATCACGCAAGACAAGCACCTTGCCTCTGCATCGGTCATAGAGCTGGTACGCCTTGGCACACTCCGCATAGCCAAGGAGCACCGTCGGTGTGATCCTGTCCTCTAGCTTGGTAAGGACCGGCTTCGTCTTCCTGACGTGGTCAATGCAACCAAATGTCCAGAGGAAGGACACGCTCGGCTTGTGCCCATACCAAGCTTCGAACGGTGTCTTGCCCTTCAGAGCCTTGGTGGGCACGCGGTTGATGATGAACACCACCGTGGTCACCGTCTCACCCTAGAACCTTGCTGGCATGCCCTTTGCCTTCATCATGGAACGAGCCATGCCGACCACTGTCTGTTTCCTCCGCTCCACCATGCCATTCTGCTATGGTGAGTATGGCATGGTGTGGTGTCGCACCACACCCTGATCTGCGTAGTACGCAGCGACCTGTAGCGACTGCAATCATCCATGAGCAGGAGGAAGTACCATCGACCACCATTTGTGGTTGGCGTGATTGGCCCACAGAGATCGTTGTGGATGAGCTCAAGAGCATCCATTGCACGATACTTGGCCGCCTTTGAAAACGACAGCCTCCTCTGCTTCCCGGCCAGGCAGCTATCACATAGCTTGACTCCGTGCTTGATGTGGGGCAGCCCTCGGACCATCTTCTCTAGCCGACCAAGCGCATCGAAACTGAGATGGCTGAACCATCCATGCCACAACCACGGCTCCTCGGTGTGCCATGCCGCCAGGCATACCGACTGCTCCACCTTCAAGTCAAGCCGGTACAGCCTATTCTGGGACCTCTTCACCTTGGCAAGAAGGCGCTGCTCTCAGTCCCTGATCCTGAGGACGCCATCCTTGATCAGTACCTCGCTACTGCGCTCATCTAGCTAGCCAAGGCTGATGATGTTCGAACGCAGTTGTGGGATATAATATACATCTGTCAACGCGCGGTGCTCGCCGTTCTAGCACCTGAAGATGATGGTGTCACGCCCTTGGATTGCCACCCTTGAGCCATCACCAAACTTCACCATGCCGGTCACGTTGTCATCGAGCTCGGAGAAGGCTGCCTTGGAGCCTGTCATGTGGTTGCTGGCACCGGAGTCCAGGTACCACCGCTCCTCCTGCTCGCCGCCCACATGTCCGAGGTGGACTTTGTAGTGTGGTTCATTGAGGTAGACAGCTTTCAGAGCCTTCCTAGGCCCTTCCACCACCATCACCTCTTCCTTCTTCTTAGCCTCAATGTCATGCAGTGCACAGAATGTTGCCATCAGGAGAGTGGCCTCATCATCATCATCAGCCTACGCCAGATGAGCCTCAACCTTCTTCTCCTGCTTTCGATTTGGGCACTCCCTTGCCCAATTGCCCATCTTCCCGTAGCGCCAATAGGCCTTGGGGTCGACCTTCTTCTTCTTCTCTAAAGAAGCCTTGCCGTGGCGCTTGCAATCACCACCGTGGCTGGAGGAGGCTACCTCAGAGTTCCTTTGGGTAGCCCACTCCTCCTTTGTCAGCAGCAGCCTGCCGCTGTCCTTCGTTGTTGTGGCCTGCTCCATGGGCTCGTCCACCACCCACAGATGACCTATCACATCCTTAATACTGAGGGTGGATAGGTCCAACATCGTCTCTATGGAGAGAGCGATCTGGATGTACTTCATCGGCATGGAGTGGAGGTACATGGAGACCGCCTCTTCTTCATCGATGGTGATGTCGTGGCTCCTCTGCTTGCTGATGAGCACCTATAGGCAGAGGGAGAAGTCCTCCACTGATTCACCATCCTTGAACTTGAGGTTGGCGTACTCCTGCTTCAGCAGCTAGGCCATTGCCTTCTTTGCATGGTCGGAACCAACGTGCATCGCCACAATGGCCTCCCACGCCTCCTTAGCAGAGCTCTTCACCCCCAATGGCTCCATGTACTCCACTGGTACAGTAGCGAGGATAGCCTCCAATGCTAACATGTCATTTTCTTCATTGTCGGTGCCCTTGTCAACAGCATTCCATAGCCGTCGGGCTCTAAGCTTGACCTTCAAAGTCACAGCCCACTCATCATAGTTGGTGCGAGTCAGCGTTGGCCAACTGGTGCTGCTAACCTCCCACACCGTGCGCACAACGATCTCCTATCATGGCTGGGTAGCCACAGCAGCACCGCTGTTGTCACCCATCTCCAAACCGTCCGTCATCGCCAGCGGTTAGTCCGGTGACGGTGCTTGTATGACTCTGATACCACTTGTTAGCCCCCTAGATCTCCGACACGAGTAAGCTGACCACTCACCAGCGTTGCCGACCATGCACTATCGTTGCCGAGCACACACTATGGATAGAGGTAGAAGAAGGGAGGGAGAACAGAGCACACACACAAACAACACAAGCACCAGCATTGGCCAGAGCCCTGTAGAGGAGATGGCAAAACTGAACTCGCTCCCTTTACTGAGTTGTAGTGGAAAACTATATATACAACTCTACCCATCTAATCCTAGTACACAGACATGTTAGGCCATCATGCTGCTATAGTGACTGGATGTGACAACAGGGCTGACTTTGGCGCCTACCCCTACTGTGGCTACAGTGCGGTAGGAGAACCATTCGGCGCCTGCCCCTGTAGTGCTATAGTACCACATCAGGGAGCCTTTTTGGCGCCGACTTCCCCTATCGTGCTTTCACACTAGGGAGCAGCGGATTAGTTAACAATTCTTTACCTAATCCAACTGCTAACCCTAGAACCCCCTCCACGTCGATCATCTTCATCAGCTCCGTGAATCGAAGATGGCCGAGCAGCTTGGTGAGGACGTCCAAAAGTTGCCAACCAGTTTCAATGAACTCGATGACGATCTGCTCTCCATCGACATAGTCCTGGAGGAAGTGGAACTTGACGTCGATGTGCTTGCTCCGGTCGTGGAGAACTGGATTCTTCATGAGGGCAATGGTGGGCTGGTTGTCCACCATCAGTGTTGGTGGGTGAGCTTCCACACCGGTTAGCTCACCCAGCAGCCAGTGCAGCCATATAGCTTGGCACGCCGCTGTGGCCGCCGCCACATACTCTACCTCACACATAGACAGCGCCACCACCTTCTGTTTTAGCGACATCCATGAGATTGGGGTTGACCCGAGGAAAACAAGCATGCCAGAGGTGCTCCGTCATCCATCGATGTCCCCGCCAAGTCTACATCGCTGAACACAGTGAGCTGCAGCCTACTTTTGCCAATCTTGGGGAAGACGATCCCCTAATCCACCATCCTCTTGACATAGCGCAGTAGCCGCTTCACCGTAGCCCAGTGATCCTCTCTAGGAAATTCCATGAAGCGACTAATGTAGCCCATGGCGAACGCAATGTCCATCTTCATGTGGACTAGGTACCACAGACCGCCGACGATGCTCCGGTAGAGTGTTGCATCTACCTTCACCGTGGCACTATCCTTCGTCAGCTTTATTCGCTCCTCCATCGGAGTCACGCATGGCTTGCACTCAGCCATGCCGCTCTGCTCCAACAGCTTTGAGGCATACGCGCTCTATCCGAGCATGAGTGCCTCCTTCCCCTATCTCACCTCAATGCCGAGGTAGTAGGAGAGCATGCCGATATCGCTCATTCAAAAACGAGCTGCCATCTCGCGCTTGAAGCTGTCGATGTCCTCCACATGCGCGCCTGTGATGATCAAGTCGTCCACATACACACCGATGACGAGCACCTCCTTCCCCATCGCCATGTGTAGATTGTGTGCTCGGTTGCGCACCATGTGAACCCAAGCTCGCCCAGCATGGCATCAAGCTTGGCATTCCATGCTCATGGAGCTTGCTGTGGCCCATAGAGCGCCTTGCATAGTCGGAGCACCCTATGCTCCGCTCCCTTGACGGTGAAACCCGGAGGTTGTCTGATGAAGACCGTCTTCGCCAGCTCGCCGTTGAGGAAGGCCGATTTTATGTCCAGGTGATGTCACACCAGTCCTTTGCTGCTGCCAAAGCTAGTAGCAAACGGACAGACTCCGTGCGTGCTACTAGCGCAAAGACTTCCTCGAAGTCGATGCCCTCACACTGGACAAAGCCTCGGGCGATGAGACATGCCTTGTGCTTGACAATGGTGCCGTGCTCGTCCCGCTTGACCTTGTACACCCACTTTATGCCGATCGGACGGCATCTTGGAGGTGGATTGATGAGCTCCCAAGTCTAATTTTCCTTGATCACCTTCATCTCCTCCAGCATCGCCCATCGCCAATGTGCATCGCACTGGGCCAGCGCGAACATGGGTGGTTCCTCTACACTGACGAGAAACAGCTCTGGGTCATTGAGCAGCTAACCCGCTAGGCCTGAGGGCCCTATGACGCTAATGATGTCGTCTAGCCTGTGGAACCGCACCTCCTCACCTTCGTGGAAGGCATCCATGAAGTCAGTGATGTTGCTTGGAGGTGAGGCAAACTCGATTTGTGTCGATGGAGTTCCCTATTCTGCCGGAGTGCTCGGTATCCCTCTTGGAGTGCTCGACATCCCTCCCGGAGTGCTCGGCATCCCTCATAGAGTGCTCATCACCACTCCTGGAGTGGTCGGCACCACTACAGAAGTGCTCGGCACCAGTCTTGGAGTGGTTGACACCACTGCAAGACTTCTTGGCTCCGCTACAGGAGTGTTCGACACCCGTCCTGGAGTGGTCGACACCACTGTAGGACCACTTGGCTCCACTCCTGGAGTGCTCAGCACCCCTCCTGGAGTGCTCGACACTACCCCAGAAGTGCTCAGCTCTATCGCTAGAGTGCTCGGTACCTCCTTTCCAGCGTCTCCACAACCGTGGTTCAACAAGTGCTCAATGACGAAGGTGCTAGTGAAGCCGCCAGCTTCACCCATGCTCGGACTATTCCAGTCCTAGGGCACCTTCTCGTCAAACATGATGTCGCGTGAGACAACCACCTTGCCTCTGCATGGGTCATAGAGTCGGTACACCTTGGCACCCTCCGCGTAGCCTAGGAGCACCATTGGTGTGATCCTATCCTCCAGCTTGGTGAGGACCGGCTTCATCTTCCTGACATGGCCGATGCAGCCGAATGTCCGGAGGAAGGACATGCTCGGCTTGTGCCCATACCAAGCTTCGAATGGTGTCTTGCCCTTCAGAGCCTTGGTGGGCACGCGGTTGAGGATGAACACCGCCGTGGTCACTGTCTCACCCCAGAACCTTGCCAACATGCCCTTTGCCTTCATCATGGAACGAGCCATGCCGACCACTATCTGGTTCCACCGCTCCACCATGCCATTCTGCTACGGCGAGTATGGCGCGGTGTGGTGTCGCGCCACACCTTGATCTGCGTAGTACGCAGCAACCTGTAGCGATTGCAATCATCCACGAGCAGGAGGAAGTACCGTCGACCACCATTTGTGGTTGGCGTGATTGGCCCGCAGAGATCACTGTGGATGAGCTCAAGAGCGTCCACCGTGTGATACTTGGCCGCCTTTGAAAATGGCAGCCTCCTCTGCTTACCGGCCAGACAGCTGTCACATAGCTCGCCTCCATGCTTGATGTGGGGCAGCCCTCATACCATCTTCTCCAGCCAACCAAGCGCGTCGAAACTGAGATGGCTGAACCGTGCATGCCATAGCCCCGGCTCCTCATTGTGCCATGCTGCCAGGCATACCGGCTGCTCCACCTTCAAGTTGACTAGGTACAACCAGTTCTGAGACCTTTTCACCTTGGCAAGAAGGCGCTGCTCCCGGTCCCTGATCCTAAGGATGATGTCCTTGATCAGTACCTTGCTACCACGCTCATCCAGCTAGCCAAGGCTAATAATGCTTGAACGTAGCTGCGCGATATAATATACATCCGTCAGCACGCGGTGCTCACCATTTTGGCACCTGAAGATGATGGTGTCATGCCCTCGAATCACCACCCTTGAGTCGTCATGTGGTTGCTAGCACCAGAGTCCAGGTACCACCGCTGCCCCTGCTCGCCACCCACACATCTGAGGTGAACTTGGGTGCGCAGTTCGTTGAGGTAGACAACTTTTAGAGCCTTCCCATGCCCTTCCACCGCTATCACCTCTTCCTTCTTCTTGGCCTCAACGTCGTGCAGTGCACAGAATGTTGCCATCAGGAGAGTGGCCTCATCATCATCATCAGCCTACGCTAGATGAGCCTCAGCCTTCTTCTCTTGCTTCTGATTTAGGCACTCCCCTGCCCAATGGCCCATCTTCCCGCGGCGTTGGCGGGCGTTGAGGTTGACATTCTTCTTCTTCTCCGAATAAGCCTTGCCACGGAGCTTGCCATCACCACCACGGCTGGAGGAGGCTACCCCGGAGTTCCTCCGGGCAGCCCACTCCTCCTCTGTCAGCAGCAGCTTGCTGCTATCCTTCGTTGCTGTGGCCTACTCCATGCACTCGTCCCCCGCCCATAGACGGTCTATCACATCCTCAATAGTGAGGGTGGACAGGTCCAGCATCGTCTCTATGGAGAGAGCGATCTGGATGTACTTCATCAGCACGGAGTGGAGGTACTTGAAGACCGCCTCTTCTTCATCGATGGTGATGTCGTGGCTCCTCAGCTTGCTGATGAGCATATGCAGGTGGAGGGAGAAGTCCTCCGCCGATTCACCATCCTTGAACTTGAGGTTGGCGTACTCCTGCTTCAGCAGCCGGGCCGTCGCCTTCTTTGCGTGGTTGGAACCGACGCGCATCGCCGTAATGGCCTCCCACGCCTCATTAGCAGAGCTCTTCGCCCCCAATGGCTCCCTGTACTCTGCTGGTACAGCAGCGAGCATAGCCTCTAACGCTGACATGTCATCTTCTACGTTGTTGGTGCCCTTGTCAACAGCATTCCAGAGCCGTCGGGCTTTGAGCTTGACCTTCATGGTCACCGCCCACCCGCCATAGTTGGTGCGAGTCAGCGTCGGCCAACTCATGCCGCTGACCTCCCACACCATGCGCACAATGACCTCCTATCGTGGCAGGGCAGCCACAACAGCACCACTGCTGTCGCCCATCTCCAAACCATCCGTCATCACCAGTGATTAGTCCGGCGACGGTGCTTGTATGGCTCCGATACCACTTGTTAGCCCTCTGGATCTCCGACATGGGTAAGCCGACCACTCGCTAGTGTTGCCGACCATGCACTATCATTGTCGAGCACACACTATGGATATAGGTAGAAGAAGGGAGGGAGAATAGAGCACACACACAGCACAAGCACCAGCATTGGCCAGAGCCCTGCAGAGGAGATGGCAAAACTGAACTCGCTCTCTTTTACTGAGTTGAAGTGGCAAACTATATATATACAACTCTACCCATCTAATCCTAGTACACAGACATGTCAGGCCATCATGCTGCTACAGTGACTAGATGTGACAGTAGGGCTGACTTTGACGTCTGCCCCTGCTATGGCTATAGTGCGGTAGGAGAGCCGTTCGGCGTCTGCCCCTGCTGCGGCTACAGTACCACTGCAGGAAGCCTTTTCACCACCGCCTTTCCCTACCGTGCTTTCACACTAGGGAGCAGCTGATTGCTTAATAGCCATGTCCGTCGACTTCACCTCGATGGTCCTCTCGATCTCGATGTACTTGTCGACATCTACCAGTTCCATGTCCACAGGCTGCCTGCTCGCCACATCGATGTAACTGCAGCAAACCTTGACAAGTCGGATGGCGCTGTGGTCGGCGTCACCAAGTCTTGGCACATCCAAGAAGAATAGGATGCGCCTCTCCTCATCGGCGTAGAGCTCACCGACGTAGACCCAGGTTTGATCATACACACGATCAAGGCCATTCTTGTAGCGGTCGGACTTGACCGCCATGACGTTGATAACATCATCGTTGACCGGGTTAATCAAGCATTCGATCTCGACCTTTGAATCCTTCGCACTAACCAATAGTAGCTCGGTGATGCACTGTGCCAACGCATGCTGGATCCCAGTGAGGTCCTCGATGAAGGAGAAGGTGCCACCGGTAACCTCTGAGATGCTATGCATGGCCGCCGCATCGACGTCGGAGCCCAACCCGAACGTGTGCACCGGAGTGCGCCGCGCGCTGTTGAGGTTGTAGAAAAACTCCAGCACGACGCAGCTGTCATGGCCGTCCGAGACAAGGATCACAGCGGCGATGTCGTTCCAGTGCAGGCAGCCGCCGAGCACCTTTGCCGCCTCATCAATGCCGGCGTGGACATTGGTCGAGGCGCCGGACGCTTGGAAGGCCTCCACGGCCTGCTTGGCCGTGGCCTTCCCCTCTGCAATCATGCGCGTCATGGGGTTCGTCATCAACTGCCTCAGCCCCCGTGACCGCCTCAGCGGCATCGCCTTGGCGCGCTTCACCTACGCCAGCTTGGCGCCCGCCAACATGCTCTCGCTGACGTCCACTACTACAAAAAGCATTTGTAGGGGCGGCTAGTAACCCTTTGTAGGGGCGGTTTGGCCAGTCGCCCCTACCGAACCGTCTCTACAAATCATGCATTTGTAGGGGCAGTTCCTAGGCCGCCCCTACAAATCTATTTGTAGGGGCAGATGTAGTACCAGTCGCCCCTACAAATATCTATTTGTAGGGGCAGATCAATCTAGAACCGCCCCTACAGTACGCTTTCCCGCCAAAAAAATTCAAATTTACAATTCAAAATCGTGTTGCCGAACGCTCCGCGACCAACGTTCCAAACCACGTTCGTGTTGTCGAACGCCCCGCGACTAGCGTTCGCGTTGCCAAATGCCCCACGACCCCGACTACAAGCACAAGAGTATTATATAAACTACAATTACAAGTCCAATTCACAAGAATATATAAAATCCATCATTAAATATACAAATTCCATACACATTGTTATCAACATCCTTGAGCTAGCCTTTTAGTCTCACGAAGGTGTTGGTACTGTGGATTTGTACCTAAGTCAGACTCTCGGTCATGGTAGGCGCCTTTGACGTGTAGAATCTGGCTCAATATGAAGTTGCAAAGGTCGCCAACGAGCTCTAAGAGTTGGTCGTCCTTGTATGGGTCTCTTTTCATTCCTTTCTCTTCTCTCCACTACAAGAGAACAAGTTTCGGTTTAGTATTTCATACCATGTACGAAGTTTTTATACTACGAGTGAAGTGGTTCAAACTTACCCTTAAGGGGTGTCTCCTATAGGCATCGGTGTTACTCATCATCGAACATATATAGTATCCACAATGTACACTCCCAGGCTTCTGCTTGGGGCACTGTGTGTTTTGCATATGAAAATGTTAAGTAATGCTTTTGACAGCCATGTAACGGAGTATTGAAGAAGTTACACTTACCGCACATAGTGTTTTTATAGCCAGCTTTTCCTTCCTTGCTTGATCATGCCTTCCATGATGATTAGTGACATAGAACCTAAATGCCATGTTCAAATTATTTTAGCAAATACAACTTGTTAGAATCCAAAAGTGAACGTTACAAGTACGTATACAAACATATAAGCTAATGAGGATTGTCAATATGTATACGTCTTGAGAATCGATATGAAGTCTTTGTATATCACCGGGTCCCTATCTATTGAATCAAAGACCCATGCCATGCTCCTCCCAACATCGACGGCTATACA
The DNA here is from genome assembly GCA_904845875.1 of Miscanthus lutarioriparius. Taxonomy (NCBI): domain Eukaryota; kingdom Viridiplantae; phylum Streptophyta; class Magnoliopsida; order Poales; family Poaceae; genus Miscanthus; species Miscanthus lutarioriparius. The sequence goes on from CAJGYO010000013.1 coordinate 56,697,962, forward strand.
AATCCAGTGGTTGCTGCATGGATTTAATCATAGAACTAGATAAGTCCTTTTGCATTGAATAAAATATATCGAACAAAGCTTTAAGTATAGAGTTGAACTTACTCGAAGTTGTATGGTAGTCATATAGTAGAGTGTTGTTGGAGAGTTTTGAAAGTCAGGGCAATGTATGCCGCAACCTTAAGGGACACTTCCCTTAGTTTCGCCGTACGGATGCGCTCTTTCTCCCGAAGAGTCTTTACAGCAGCTAGCTCTTTGGCATCCAGTGTCCACCGTTTAGGGTAATTAAAATTTGTTTGGGCTATAGCTTGAGGGTCTAGATACCCGGCTTTCACACTTGGCATTTGTTTGACAATGTGCACTTGCATTCTAGAAATCACGGCGTGGGTTACTTACAACAAAATTCAAAGATTACATTCATATCATATCGGGAGGACAAGGACTTACAGGCACCACGTGCGAATTAGATTCATCTCCATTTCTCCCAGGTGAAAGCATGTGTGCATGACATTGAAGTCAAACACAATTTTCCCGGCTAGGCTTCCAAATGTGCCGGTGGGGAAGCATGCTTGTATGAGATCTATGCTCATTGAGAGAACACAAAAGTACCAATCATGGAACCTTCTCATTCCAAGTGGTAGGCGCTGGATGTCCTAGTTTGGTAGGAAGGGCTTGCCTCTTTCATATGTTTTCAAGCAATCCTTTGACCATTTGATGGCATCAACATTTGGATGCTACTTTGCAATTTGGTGGAGTTTGCTAGTGACGGCCTCCTCAGAACCCCGTGATGGGACTTTTTTTAACTTGGTTCTTAGGCTTGAACTGGTCATGGGAAAACCACTTGGACACCGACGAGATGTCTTTCATCAGAACATGAACTGGCCTTATGGTGATTGGATGCTTCTTTCGAAGTTCCCATTCAGGCACGTACTCATCTTCTTATGCTTCACCTTCTTCAGGAGGCACTCGTTGTTCATGTATCGGCTGTGCTTGTTGAGAAGACTATGGCATCTCATCATGCACTTGCTCGGTACGAGCTGGAGAAGGTTGTGGCATCTCATCAGGCACATGCTCGCTAGGAGGCGGGGAAGAATGTGACATCTTAGGAATGTGGTGGTCACAAGATGGTGAAAATATCTCCCCGACCTCAACAACTCGCTCCAAATTTGGGAGAGGGGGAGGCGGCGAAGAAGTAGTCAATATAATGTCCCGTTTGTGCCAAAGGATGAACTGCCCCATAACGTCTCCGAGTAACACCAGCCCCTCGGGAGTTGCGTAGTCTATCCCCCACTGCATGAACTCGGGCTTCACTGTATGCAACTCGACCCTAGTGTAGTCCGGCGGTATCTTATTATTGTGGTGTAAGCCACCGGGAGGATGTGCCACACCCGTTGCCACCTCCATGACAGTGTTATGTCGGCCGCTGAGAAACACCAAGGTGCAACTAGTTGGTTCCTGTATGCGATCGACGGGGGTTGTGGCTGTAGTGGAACCTTGGCTGCTAAGAACTTTCAGAGGGCTGCCAACTAATGCCAGTTCTCCCGGTGGCATCACTAATATCCGTGGCTCTATAGACAGTCCTTGCTCCTCCAGCACCTTTGCAACTAGAGCCTTCACTTGGAGCTCAAGACTAGTGTCCCAGTCTCTGCCATGTTTCTTGTACATGTGCCTATCCTCTTCGAATCCTTGCTCCTAGGTCATCCTTTTCCCTAGCCCCCTGGTGTGGCCTATGTGCTCCTTGTTTCCCAAGCCAAGGCTAAGCTCGTCCCTCTCTCTAGAAGGATTGAATGAGCCCTTCTCCTTGTCTTCAGCATATTTTAGTATCCTTGATACTACCTCTTGGGTCTTCAGCTTATCAAACAAAAGATTACCGCCGGATGATTCTATACTCCTCGCATATATCCAATTCCTTGAGCATACCTTCAAATTCGTCACATCGAGATTCCCAGCAGCTGCAGCCTCTTCGTCCATCTTCCTAAACTATTCTTCCTTGGCATAGTAGCCACCGGGGCCTAGATGATGGTGGTGTTTGTTCCTCTTCGCCAGCTCAGTGTTACGGGCACTGAGCTCCAATGCCTCTAGTTAAGTCTTTTGAGCCACGAGCTCTTCCCATTGACTAGGAGTTATTTTGCCAAACTCCTTGAAGGGAGTTAACCCCTTTTGGATATACTTCATGTTGAGCTCCGGCCTCCAACATCGGAATGACTCTCCCATCATCCTAAAAGCATTTTTTACCACTTCGTGCTTACCCTTCAGAAATCTAAAATTGAGCTTCAGCTACCTATCCCATAGTTCATTCTTTTTGTTCTCTGGTACCTCTTTCTAGTTAGGGATTGTTGGGTTCAATTTATCTCTTACTAGGGCCCCGATCGCATTACGGAATCGTCCTCTTAATTCCTTTGGCTCAAGGATCTCTCCTACTAGCCTGACCTCTGTTATCACATAGCATGCCTTATCTGGATATAGATTTCCTTTTCTATCCCCTTGTTTCCTCTTAGGCTTGGTAGTCATGGTTGTGTCTTGAGGTTGTGGAGCAGAGGCATCGTGATCCATCTCTGTGGCTATTGCCTCTGCTCTCCTTTCCTCTACTCCGTCTTGTCTAGTGAGATGTCGCGGACATCGACGTTGTCTTTTCTGAGTTTTAGGAGGGACCTGTATATACGACAGGTCAAAGTGTTAGCAGAGGTAACGCAGCCAAAGCTTTAGCAAAATTTACAAGCTAAGGTTTTTTCCCTACCTCCTCATTCGTGTCAAAATCCTTGTCTAAATCTTCCTCCATTGGCCTCCTTCTGGCTTCACGTGGGAAAGGATCCTCAGGACTTACATATCCCTCTTCTGAGTCATCATCATCATCATCCTCTTCTTCTTCGCCTTCAGCATCCTCTCCTGCTTTTCCTTCTGCTCCCCCTTCCTCCTCGTCACACTGCTCCCGAGTAAGCATCACTTCTAGATCCTTTTCTAACTCGTTATCGAACTGCTCCTGAGTTAGCTGGTCCTCTAGTGCTTGCTCCTCATAGGTTGGGTGCTCATCATGCTCGGGGCATCAGGCTGCACTGTCTGGTGTCGATGACATTATTTTGCGCTTTGTTCTAATAGATGCAAGAAAGTGTGCTTTAGGTACGTGAGAAGGTATAAGAAATCAAAAAGGGCTATATATACGACAGGTCAAAGTGTTAGCAGAGGTAACACAGCCAAAGCTTTAGCAAAATTTACAAGCTAAGGCTTTTTCCCTACCTCCTCGTTTGGGTCAAAATCCTTGTCCAAATCTTTATCTGTTGGCCTCCTTCTAGCTTCACATGGGAAAGGATCCTTGGGACTTTCATATCCCTCTTCTGAGTCATCATCATCATCATCCTCTTCTTCTTCGCCTTCAGCAGCCTCTCCTGCTCTTCCTTCTGCTCCCCCTTCCTCCTCGTCACACTGCTCCTGAGTAAGCATCACTTCTAGATCCTTTTCTAACTCATTATCGAACTGCTCCTGAGTTAGCTAGTCCTCTAGTGCTTGCTCCTCATAGGTTGGCTGCTCATCATGCTCGGGGCATCGGGATGCACTGTCTGGTAGCCGCGACATTATTTCATGCTTTGTTCTAATAGATGCAAGAAAGTGTGCTTTAGGTACGCGAGAAGGTATAAGAAATAAAAAAGGTCTATAAACCAAAGTAGTCCTATAAAACAACAATATATCAAAAAAACGAGTAGTAGCAGTGGTAGAGGCCTTAGAAACATGTCAATCATCATCTGATCTTGAACTTGGAGCATCAAGGCATCATAACAGAGAAGAGAGGAGAAGGTAATGTAGGGCGGCTGCTAATGATGCCAAGTTCCTCACAAGTTCTTGATCATCAGCTCATATTCCATATAATGTATGGACTTGGACAATTTCATCATCGGCAAAACAAAGGAGAGGAGAGGAGAGGGGAGATTTGGCAAAAAAAACAGTTGCTTAGCAAACATAGTGCAGCAGCTGATGGCAAAAGACAGGACAACAAGTCCTGGGCGAGTCCTAGGAGATTTGGCAAAAAAAGCAACAACAGCCAATAGTTAGTAGCTAGAAATAGCAAGTAGTAGTAGTAAGTAGAAAGTAGTTGAGTAGAGTAAGTGTAGCAGTAGAGTGGTAGTAGTAGAGTAAGAGCAGCAACCACTTAGGAGTAGCAATTAGTAAGAGGAGTAGTAGGAGTAGTAAGAGGAGTAGTAGTAGGAGTAGTAAGAGGAGGAGTAGAAGTAGTAAGAGGAGTAGTAGGAGGAGGAGGAGGAGGAGGAGGAGTGGTAGTAGTAGTAGTAGTAGTAGTAGTAGTAGCAGCAGTAGCAGCAGCAGCAGCCACTACACACCAGCAGTATATAAGCAAAAAAAATAGAGAAGGAGTGGTAGTAGTAGAGTAAGAGCAGCAACCACTTAGGAGTAGCAAGTAGTAGTAGTAAGTAGAAAGTAGTAGAGTAGAGTAAGTGTAGCAGTAGAGTTGGAGTAGTAGAGTAAGAGCAGCAGCCACTTAGGAGTAGCGAGTAGTAAGAGGAGTAGTAGGAGTAGTAAGAGGAGTAGGAGTAGTAGTAGTAGTAGTAGTAGTGGTGGTGGTGGTGGTAGGAGTAGTAGTTGTAGTAGTAGTAGTAGCAGCAGTAGCCACTACACACCAGCAGTATATAAGCAAAAAAAATAGAGAAGTGGTAGTAGTAGAGTAAGAGCAGCAGCCACTTAGGAGTAGCAAGTAGTAGTAGTAAGTAGAAAGTAGTAGAGTAGAGTAAGTGTAGCAGTAGAGTAAGAGCAGCAGCCACTTAGGAGTAGCGAGTAGTAAGAGGAGTAGTAGTAGTAGTAAGAGGAGTAGTAAGAGGAGGAGTAGTAGGAGTAGTAAGAGGAGTAGGAGGAGGAGGAGGAGGAGGAGTAGTAGTAGCAGCAGCAGCAGCAGCAGCAGCAACAACCGCCACTACACATCAGCAGTATATAAGCAAAAAAACAGAGAAGGAGTGGTAGTAGTAGAGTAAGAGCAGCAGCCACTTAGGAGTAGCAAGTAGCAGCAGCCACATGGTCGAATTATACAAAATCTCAGAACTGTACAACACACCAGCAAACTTCAAAATTTCATAGCTCCCAAACCGGATAGGATAAAATCATGAAATTTTTAGGGCAGCAAAGATACTTAAATTATCTACAACTTTTATATTGTCTAGGTTCACATAAAAGGTCATTTAAAGCATGAAAACATTTTTCTAACCAAAACTATACCATCAGGAATTTTTTAAGCACACAAATCAAATGTTCTTTTATGCATTTCAGTACTCTTAAAGACAGGTCATTTAATCTGATGAAGCAATAGTTTAAAGGGTGGGGGCTCAATCTTCAGGGGGAACTTAGAAAGCTTAGGAAAGAACTTACAAAGGGTTATCAGCCGCCCCTACAAATGCTTTTTGTAGTAGTGTTTTTTTCAGTTGTTATGTATCCAACATCATATAGTGCAGTGGTAATTATATTGTACCATAAAAATGTCCCGTTAGTATTGTTCAAAAATAGTGTTAGCTTCATGGTGCTAAATAGATGGGTTAAACTGAGCAAAATGCAATTCAACAAGCTTTCTGGTGAAGCTGTGGCTCCATTTAATGCATTCAACAAAGCACTACTAGCAACTGAAACATGTGTTCTCCTATTGTAATGAATCCTAGGGAAGCTGTGGCTCTCCTCCAAGGAGAAAGAGGCATATATGTATGTAATGTTACATTTCCAAGAATTGAATTCACAAAGATAATGGTAGCTTATGGTTAACCAAACATGAGATGTGAAAAAACTTTTGAATTCTATGAGTAAATCTAAGCTACCGAACTAACAAGCAAAACGATAGAAATAAATGAACTGATAATGATTATCCATTTAGGTTCCTAAAAAAATGTATTCTAGATTTTGTTCTCTTTTTTGATTAAAATACAAATAATAACAGTTGTAAGTTGCTAAACCAATAGATAAATCCTACATATGCAAGAAGCAGGATCAACTTAAGCCTCTGATATGTGGCTAGGTTAAGAACAGTATGGATACCAACAGCTTCTGTAGATTCTGCTATTATATCCCCAATTTTTCTAAAATACAGAAGGACCCATTTTTTTACACTTTAATGTACAGAGGAATATACCATATCAAGCATTTGAACACTTGAGTACACTAAAAATATTCCATTTTCAAAAGGAGAATAAGAAAAAAAGTACTATGCAAGTACATGATCAAAGCACTGTAAATCTTGCTGCTAGAGCAACAATCGAAAGTGAAGCCACCCGCAAGCTAATCAGATCAGGACCAAAACACTACTCGAGGATACAAAAAATCTAACCCGAGCCAGGCCATCCTAGAAAACAAACTCACCAGGTTTCTCTTCTCGAGGAAGTAGTCCGTCTCGGGCTTGGGCTTGGGAGCAGGGACGCCGGGGCGCACCAGCACCGGGACCACTGGCGGAGGGAGCGCTGACACTGGAGCGTTCGGCAGGTACCAAAGCCGCTGGGGAGGGAGCAGGGACGTCAGGGCGCACCGGCACCAGGGCCGCCGACGGAGGGAGAGCGCACGGGCACCAGGGCACTAGGGCCGTCGGGGGGAGGGAGCACGGGCACCGCCAGCAGAAACCCTAGCCGCCGTGGGAGGGGGGATTACAAGGAAACCCTAGCTGCCGGGGGGAACGGCGGCGCGCAGGGCAGGAGACGGACCGGGGTTGGAGGCGGATTGGGGGAGGTAGGGAGTGGCGGAGGTAGGGCACAGAGGCAGCGGTGGCGGAGAAAAACTTGGTAGCCTACCGACGTGCCAACGTCGTGGAGAAGAAAGCGCCCAGGACTTAGAATAATTTCGGCCTCCGGCAAGCTCTTGCTTATATACCGAAGGTCATTTGTAGGGCGGTTCCTGTGTAAGCCGCCCCTACAAATGGATTTGTAGGGGCAGTTCCTGAGTAAGCCGTCCCTACAAATATTTTTTAATTTATTTTAATTAATAATTTTGTAATTTATGTATAAAGAACACAATGTAAATTTATATAATATTTTTTTGATTATTCTATATATGTATAAATAAATATATATATAAACAATTTCATGATATATATATACAGATATAATTAAATATTTTGTTCCTTACAAAAAGAATATTTTAAAAATTGAAAATTTGAAATTTAAAACAACTAAAACAATTTCATCTCCACTAAATGACCTGAAATGAAAATTTTGTAAACATCAAAGTTGTAGAACTCATCAAGATGTACAATTTATATTTTGGTCTTCTTTTCATTTGACCAAATTTGAATAGTTCAAATTTTGAATTTTAATAAATGTCAACTTCAAATAATATTTTGAAACCCTAAATGATTTCAAATAAGAAAGTCATGAACATAAAAGTTGTTGAACACATCACTATCTACAACTTTTATTTTGGTCATCTTTTCATTTGATAAAATTTGAATAGTTCAAATTTTGAATTTCAATAAATGGCAACTTCAAACAAGATTTTAGAACCTTAAATGATTTCAACTACAAAAGTCGTGAACATAAAAGTTGTTGAACTCATCACTATCTACAACTTTTATTTTGATCACTTCTTCATTTGATAAAGTATTAGTAAACATTGTTCACAAATTCACATATCACTCATAGTTTCATGAACTATATGAGAGACATGTTGATTTGTGAACAATGTTTACTATCACTTTGTCACATGAAGAAATAATCAAAATAAAAATTGTAGATCTTGATGAGTTATACTTCTTTGGTATTCATCACTTTTTCAGCTGAAATTATTTGGTGTTTCAAAATCTTGGTAGAACTTGTCATTTTTTTAAATTTGAAAATTTGAATTGCTCAAACTTTGTCAAACGAAAAGAATGTCCAAATCAATATAGTAAATTGATAAGGCATGATTTTAGAAAATTTTAGGAAAAAAAATAATCACATTTGGAGTTAGTATGAGGGAGAAAGACTAGTTACAAATTTTACCGAGAGATTAAAAAGAAAAATCACAATTGTTCATGATGATCCATGATGAACAAGTGTGATTTCTCTTTTTAATCTGTGGTTGAAACTTGTAACTAGTTTTTCTCCCTCATACTAACTCCAAATGTGATGGTTTTTTTCTTAAAATTTTGTAAAATCATGCTCTATCATTTTAGTCTGGTCATCTATCTTTGTCACTAATTTTAGACAATTCAAATTTTGAATTTCAAAAAATAACAACTTCAAACCTGATTTTCAACCACTAAATGATTTCAGCTATAAAGGTGATGAATATAAAAGTTGTATAGCTCGTCAAGATATCCAACTTTTGTTTTGGCCATTTCTTCATTTCATAAAGTGTTAAGTGCTTGTTTTAAGTGTTTCAATAGTAGTCCGAACATGTTGCAGTAGTAATAAGTGCCTGTTTCAAGTGTGTGCATGTTACAGTTGTTTTAGTAATAATAGAGTGGATGTTGCAATAGGTTCATCTCGATGTTGCAAAGGGTAGTCTCACACACATGCATAAATGTAGTCTCACACACATACATAAATATATAGTCTCACACACATACATAAATATATAGTCTCACAAATATATAGTCTCACACACATACATAAATAAAGTCTTACAAACACACACACTTACACAAACACTCCACGTTCAACAACTAGCTAGCCCGCTGTAACGACTTTTCCCTTGACACCTTTTCGTTCCCATGGCAATATGTCTTTGGGGAGGTTCTTTTCCACAACATTGATCTTCTTAGGAAAGTCTGTGAATAGCGGCATCTCATCGTAGTTATTGTAAGCTTCAACATTGTCCACGCCATCAACTCCAATAATGTGCTGTTTCCTAGAGGCAACCACGTGCTTTGTCTTCTTCTTCGGGGGAGGTTACTTTGTGGGTCAGACATATAGAAAACTTGTGCGACACGTGAAGCGAGCACCCAAGGGTCATCTTGGTAGCCTAGATTCTTGAGGTCCAGGACTCTCAATATGATCTCGTTCAGTTGGTGTTGTTTGATCCAGCGGCATCGAAACAGGGCCACCGTTATATCCCTTCCATAGTCAAGTTCCCATATCTCTTCAATGATGCCAAAGTATTGGATATTTTGCCCCAATCCATCGAGAGCCTCTATTCGAACGCCGCTATTTTGGTTCACATATTTACTATCCTTTACGTGGGTATAGTACGTATACCCATTGATGTCATAAGCATTCGAAGATGTCACTTGTCTCGATGGCCCCTCCGCCAACCTAATGATGGTAATAGAGTCTATGGTTTCTTCAGACGGTATGTTTTGGTCCTTCAACCATGTAGTTAGTCATTGCTTGTGTTGTTTCATGACCCAATCATCCGAACGGCCATTTCTCTCCGCCATAATGATAGCCACGTGTTCATCAATGTACGGTTGCATCAGTTGTGTACTCTGCAAGACACTGTAATGCGCCTGACTCACCTCTTTGTAATCATGGTCGATGAACACTTTTCTACCACTGGTGCCCTTCCCAGACAGCCTACCCTTGTGACGAGAATCGGGTTTACCAATCCCTTTCTGTACTTTTAGATACTCTTGATAGCACTCGATGACTTCTTCAGTACTATAACCCTCTATCATGGAGCCCTCTGGGTATGCTCGATTATGCACGTATCGACTTAGAACTGACATGAACCGCTCGTAGGACCACATTTCATGCAAGTAGCAAGGGCCCATCGCCTGTATCTGATGAACCATGTGAATCATGAGATGTGGCATTATATCAAAAAACAGGAGGTAAACACATCTCTAGTTGGTTTTGTGTCTCCACCACAAATTCATGTAGGTCACTCAGCTCTTGCTTGCCAATCGTCTTTTGTGAGATCTTCGAAAACAAGTAGCACATGCGGGTGATGGCCATTTTCAAGAACTCTGCCTTTATAACCCTGATTGCAATAGGTAGAAACACTGTCAGCATCACATGGCAATCGTGAGCCTTGCAGTGTGTTATTGACAAGTCCTTCATCGACACTAGCTTCTTCACATTTGTTGAAAACCCAGTCAGGACTTTGATCCCCCTCAGGAAAGTGCATATAGCTCTCTTCTCGTCTGGTGTTAGGTTGAAGCACGCCACGGGCAGAGTGTATTTTCCATTAGCCTCAGGTACCGGGTGAAGCTGTGGCATCACGTTTAGCTATATCATGTCTTTCTGTGCTTTCAGACCATCATTTGACTTGCCTGTGTCCATCAAGGTAGCAATAGGACTCTCAGAGACATTCTTCTGCACGTGCATAGCATCAATGGCATGGGGGACCTCCAAGTCTGGCCAATAAGGCAGATACTGAAAGAAGATTGATTATTTCTTGAAAGGTACGCCTTCGATAGGAGGTGTGCTTCTATCTCTGTTCGTCCCATCTGGATTCTTCTTTCCATAGACGACGTGTCTATTTTTCACCATTCTATACACGTGTTCTCCGTTATGACGTCTCTCCAGAGGGGGTTCAATCTCTGGGGCGTTGTTATAAAATCTAAAGAATAATTTGCTGTGGTACTTGTGACTTGTCTTTAAGAAGCGTCGGTTCCTTAGGTAAACTATCTTCTTGGATGCATCCAGATACACCCATGTAGTACCATCCAAGCAAACCAAGCATCCCGTCTTTCCTTTGATCTGTCCAGACAAAGCAAACAGCGTGGGGTAATCATTGGTAGTAACAAATATTATTGCTCTACATATGAAGTCCTCCTTTCGGAACGCATCATACATCTGCTCCCCATGCCTCCATAGCCTCTCCATTTCTTGCATCAAAGGCTCGAGGAACACGTCTATATCAATGTCTGGTTGTTTAGGGCCAGAAATAAGAATAGTGAGGAGAAGGTACTTTCTCTTCTGACACAACCATGTTGGGATGTTGTACATGGTCAAGATCACTGGCCATGTGCTGTGGTCGCTCATCCTCTCATTGAAGGGATTCATTCCATCGGTGCTCAAGCCAAACTGTACATTTCTTGGGTCATCGCTGAATTCTTTGTGCTTCTCATCAAACCTTTACCACTGACTACAATCAGTCAGGTGTGCAATCTTATCATCATCCACCTTGCGCTCATCATCCCACCATGTCATGAGTGTGGCTTCTTTAAGGTTTAGGAAGATACGTCTCGAGCGGTTGGTCACTGGCAGGTACCACATTATCAAGGCAGGAATTCTTCTCTGCTTTGCATCGTTGCCTAATGGAGTGTCCTCTGGAGGCTGAGATTCTTGTACCACCTTTTTTATACCCTTCTTATTCCTCTTTTTCCCCGTGGAGGCTTCGTCCCCATCGTAAAGGTCATTGTTCTTGTACCGGCTGGCCCCACACCGGGGACATTTATTCAGTGACTTAAACGTTTCACCACGAAAAAGTATACAGTGGTTGGGGCATGCATGGATTTTTTCAACCCCTATTGTCAATGGACTTATGACCTTCTTCACTTGGTATGTGTTGGCGAGAACTGAGTTTGGTTGTGGCAACACCCATGACAGGAGATGCAATAGATCATTGAAACTACAGTCTGATCAGCCGTACTTAGCCTTCAGGATGAGCAGCTCAAGCACAAAACGTAGCAATGTCCAATGTGTTGGACAGCCCTTTTCAACACCATACACAGTCTCCTTCGATGCTTTTGTCACCCTTTCCAAATTTTCTAGACCTTTCAGGCTATTTAGTAAAATCTCTGGTCCAAGGGCTTGAATTATGTCCTCCAAACCATCTCCATCCCCGACACGTGCTCCACCATCATTTTTGGCACCACCTTCGTCGTTACCATCCCAACCACCAGCATCACCACCTTGTTCATTATCAAACTTGAAATACATTCGTGCATCAAGCTCTGCTGAATATTGGGACAGGGATTCTATGGTTTCGTCATCGTATTCCTCCTCATCCTCGTCGTTAACAATAACCGTTCCACCATGATGAATCCACACTATGTAGTCCTCAACAAATCCTCGCATAATCAAATGTGATCTGATGATAGTCACATCTGTCCATGCCATACGGTTCTTGCAATCTTTACAGGGGCAAATAATAGTATCCTTATTCTCTTTCAATGTCGTTGCATGCTTTTTTTACGGCTTCAATAAATTTATCCACCTCTTCACGAAAACCTGCCTTGAACCTTAACGAACCATACATCCGAGAGTTCCTGTACTCAATCTTTTACAACAACAACAAAACAAACATTAAAGGACTACTTATTCAGAGATATATAAAAATAAATCAAATTAATAATTACTTGAGAATAATTGTATATACTTTAGATATATATGAATATAAATCTAATATAATTACATGAAGCATACAAACACACCATGATAGAGGAAAATTCATTAATTGCCCATTTATCCATAAATAATTAAAATTCATATTTATTAATTACAATAAACAATTTTAAAGACAATAATTAGCAACAATTATACTTTACCCAATATCTTTCATACAAACCCTAGTCCAATTTTATCAAACATAAATTTACAAAAATGAAATTAATAAAAAAACCAAACCCTAAATCTAGATCCACATGCACATGAAACATCCATAAAACTAACTAATTGTTCACTAAAATTAAGAAACATGGACCAAATAAGGGTATGATCTTGTTCCCATCCCTAATTTACCCTAGTACATTTAAAATTTAGATCTAATTTGCTTCATAAGTAGCTCAAGCACCATAGAAGAGAGAGAAAAACAAAACTCTAATTACTCACTAACCAACCATTAAAACTTCAAAAAAAGTATGGAATAGCATTTTCTTACCTTCTACAACCTCTCCACCAAAGGATTTGAAACCGAAACCTTCCCCCTTAGTAGAGCAATTTTTGAAAGGTGCCTAAGGCCTCCCCACCTTTGTTTCACGGGTTAGAGTGAGTGACCCGATGAGAAAAAAGGTGCTGCAGCTATTTTATATATGGGTCATTTGTAGGGGCGGCTGATGATTGAGCCGGCCCTACAAATATCAGGTAATAATACGCGGCCATTTGTAGGGGCGGCTCAATCACCAGCCGCCCCTACAAATTGAAACACCGGGGGCAGCTGGTGAGTGAGCCGCCCCTACAAATCAGACCCATTTGTAGGGGCGGCTCGTATCACCAGCCGCCCCTGCTGTTTCATTTGTAGGGGCGGCTGGTGTCTGGACACCCGAGCACGTCACTGTAGGGGTGGCTCCATCACCAGCCGCCCCTACAAAAAATTTGAACCATTGCTAAAAATCATTTTTTTCGTAGTAGTCGAGCACCACGACCAGACCCAGTGGCGCCGCGGCCACCAGCGTGGGCGCCTTGACGTGCACCATCACCGCGAAGCCTTCGTGATCCACGCCGTTGGGAACCGCCGGGTACTCGCAGTGCGCGTTGAGGACAAGCACCCCGCTCCGCGATGCGTGCACCGGTGGCGGCTCCACTGGAGCCTCGTCGTCGTCTACGACGACGGAGCTCATCGTAGCCGTCATGGAGTTAACCTCTCTCCTTGCCTTGATCCAATTCAATCTCCAAGGAATATATCACCTCGCGAAAAAAAATGTTTATCTACCGCCGGGAAGGAGATAATCTTTATAGTAGTATTTCTGGAAAGAAGTAAACTAATTTTAGAAACTAATCTTCACTAACTATACGAAAAAGCCTCCGGCGGCGTTGCCTGCAACCACTGCGACGGTTAGGGAAGCCAACTGAACGACCGAACGAGAAACTGGACCAGTGCCGTCCGGCTGGGAGTTTTGATTACCTTTATTATTTCTTTCTTTTCCTCCTCCTCTCTAATATTTATATACTATAGCAAAAGTTCCCGTGCGTTGCCACATGAGAGACAAATAATTTTTCGTTACCTCATTTTGGTTCCTACCTAGTCTAGCAAAAATAGATTTAATATTATTATGGTTACGTGTCCCACATGTGAACATCTTTGCTGAAAGGCCGAGAAAGATATGAGTTTTCTTAGCGCAGAATACCCCTTGTTTTATTTAGGTCTCAGTTGGTTGAGCTCCCTCAAGTCGCCATGTGATACTAATATCAACCAAACAACCAAAATAAAATCAAACTGATTACACATCCTATTAGGATTTAAATGTGGCCCATTAAAAATATTTAGGACTTCTAAGTCTAAACGAAACAACCATCATACGTGGCTTAGCAGCAACACATAGTGTTCCTACATCAAACTCACCGGCTTGTTGGTTAGCTAGGTCATGAGGGACAGTAACCATATCACCAAACCGCTCATCTAAAAGTATTGAGCCAGTAGAAGATTTTGGACTTAATTCGACCAGCAAAGTTGTTGATTGATATATCACAGGGGAGACGCCAAAGCAGTTGCTCACATATTGAAGGACTGGAACTCTTGCATGTGGAATGAACTGCATGTATCCAGTAACACCTGAATAAATAAAAGCAATAACACCAAGTGTAAATGAGAGAGTTTTATAATAGTTATTGAGATACACCAACAGTTATTGAGATACACCAACGATGGTTCGTATCATAGTGAATCAAGCAACAATGGAACAAAAATATCACTCTTTTGCGGTTTTGCCAGAAAATCAAGGATAGAACAAGTATATCATGATGGTTAAAGTTATTTCATGGATGCTGAATGTGCAGTATACCATACATATTTATCTATCTTGGGAGCAATATAACAAAGATTACCTCGGCTTAGTAAAGCTTTCCTAACTTCTCTCAAGGCATTCTGCTTCTTTTTCTTGTTTATAGGGAGGTTTGAATCATTCCAGAGCTGAACTGATAGAGCTAAGTCCCCTGATTTTGAGTAAAGATCTGATACAAAGGACCCAAAAGGTATCGAACATTTCCTATCATTAAGATTACTGATGCATTGGTTAAGAATAGTACAAAGCGGGGGAAAAATTTTCTCAGCTTATTAACTCCATCATTTGCTGTTTGTGCAGCTCCATTCTAGAAATACAGACACCTACTACTGCAGCAGCTATCCCAGTACAGTAAGGGTAAGGATCGTACAGCGTTATAGCATGACAAAACAAACTGTTGCCTACTGCCATAGCTACTCGTATAATGGCAATGCCAACATAGGCTACAGTACTTGCAGCAGGAATATCATTGTTTGCCACATTTCATGCAATTAAACCTACCCTTTTTAGAATTACGAATTTGATAGGCCGTGTTTCCATATTAGTATTGTCCAAACTATTCAGATGAACATGATCTGAACTTCACTTGAACAATGCTTACCACATATAGATTTTACTCTTTACTGTGTCGACGAATAACTCAGTATCTCTTCATGAACACAACAGAGATTGAGATATTAACTTCCACATATATATTCTACTGTGAATAATTGAATTTCTTTCAGTAATCTACCATGGAAATCCACTATACAACATGCACATGCAGGGAAAAACATTTATCTTCTATACTGCATGCAAGTATGCTCAAGCTACAGTGTCAAAAGTGACATCATTGCACCTTAACTATATCAGGGTTATAGGTGTGAGTGCAAACACAATCGAGAAGGTTTCAGTTGTAACAGAAAAAAATATAAGTTACCTGGCAAAGATGCAAGAGAATGGTACAATTTTCCAGCTCCTGAATTGTGGATAGTCACTTGCTTCTATCATCCTCTACTGGTTTGGATAGTGCAAGGATCTCCTTGATACACTTGTTCAGCACAATATTTTCATGAACAGAATCAACCATGCTGAAATCCTGCGGCGGTCAAGTAACATGTATTTAACTAAAAACAAGGAACAGAAATTGATGTCGCTTGGACAAGAGAAGGTTATTGGAAGATATAACCAAATTGCAGGAGACAGCGTAAGAACAGGAAATGCGAGCCAGACAAAACGAAGACGAATCTAGAGGGAATCGGAGAGGATGTTACCGTTCTTCGTCATCTCGTTGAGGAAAGGCAGCAAGCGCCGGTACCCAAACGAGCGCGGGTCGCGGACGAGCTTGGACCGCGCGAGCACCTGATCCAGCGGGGAACCAAGGCAGATATCAGATGCTGAAATGTAACACCCTAAAATTGGCATAATTTTAAAATAGGAAAAATGATTTAATTATGTATTTTTGTGAGCATTTGAATTTAGAAAAAAATAACAATTTTTATCAACTTAAAATCAAATATAAGGTTTACCTACAGGTTCATGCATTCATGCTGCTGCATATTATTTTTGTATTGTGTGGTTTAAAAATAGATTTCAAATTGATTTGAATTTGCATTCAAAAGATGTTTGGAAACTAGTTTGGAAAATAGAAAAAAGATTTCCTTCTCCCTTCTATGCTTTCGGCCTGCTGGCCCACTCCTCAGCGCCCACGGCCCGTTCCGCTTCTCTGTGCTGGCCCGTTTCTCTGTGCCAGCCCACTCACGCCCCCACGCCTCTCTTCTCTCCGTGTGGCCCATCCTTCCTCTGCGCGGCCCAGCCGGTCGCCCGCGCTCCTCCTCTCCTTTCTCTCGCTGGCAGGTGGGGCCACCGTGTCAAAGTCTCCTCCTTCCTCTCGCTCGTGCCCGAGCCGGAGACCTCCGTCGCCGCTGTCGACTCTGCGTTCGTTTTGCCGTGCCTGGCTTGAACTCCAAGTAAGTTCCGCCCATAAATAGCAGCCGAGCCTACGCCGCCTCCCTATATTGCCTTAGAGCAAGCTTTCACCCTCGCGTTTGCTCCACGCCGTCGCCAAACCCTAGCAACTCGCGCCGCCACCGACGCCGTCCGCCTCGCCGTGCATCACGCCGCCTCCGTCCGCTCCGAGCCTTGGAAAGGTACCTAGATGAGCTCTCCTTGATCTCCTCTCTCTCCCCGTGCTCTTGCTTCATTCAATGATGCTCTGTAGGCCGAGAACCGCTAGCGCCGCTCGCTTCCAACCATGGCGCCGCAGCGCTTGGCTCTGTTCCGGCCGGCCGGCCACGCCAGTCCCTCCCAGTCGTCCAATCTAAGATCAAGGGCCAGGATTAGAACATACCCTTTCGTTGGCATATTTGCACAAAAACCATTACAATTATTCGAGGCTTAACCCGCGGTCCCTGTTTTATTCTAAAGAACCCCTCAGGTTTCTGATAATAGCACCCGCAGTCCCCGGATAGTTTTAAAAATCAGGTTTTATTTATTTTAATTCAAAAATCAAGTTCCACTTATTTACAGGATTGCCACTACCTTCTATAGGCCATAAAATCTCCGTTTTAACTCCGATTTGATCCGTTCAACTTGCGTTAGGTTCGTAATTCCATAATCCACATATTCATACTACTGTTAAGTATGTTTTCAACTTTTAAAAATTTAAGGTTAGATTTAATCTATTATTTTACTAAATGAAATCTTGTTTAATTCATAACTTCTCTGTTTTAGTTCCGATTTTTATGATCTTCGCGTATGTGTGTTCGTAGTGAGACGTAGATTTGTTTTACAAACTTTCCATCTTGATTTTTTTCTGATTGGTGTACTGTTCTAATCTATAGCTTTTGTTTGCTATGCATGATTACTTCTGGATGCTTGTATGTTGTTGTGATTATCGAGTATAGACGGTGAGCAATTCGCGGGTGACAGTATTACTTTGACGAGCAGGATCAGCAGGAGCAGTTTGTTCAAGGCAAGTATAGCATGGAATTATCCTTGTTTCCTATCAACTATAATACATTAAACTCATGTTGCATGTGTCACCTTGATAGGGATTCCCTAGAATTGAACTTATACCTTGTCACCTATGAGACTTGAATTGCGTAGCTTTGCTAGTGCTCAATTAAACCATGATCTTGTAACTTGACTAATGGTATATGCAATAAACATTAAAATATGACTTTTTAGCAACATGGAACCAGGGGGCTAGAGCATTGGGTTGTTTTTATGGTGCTCTAGATTCCTCTCCCTAAGGACTTAACTGTAAGTGATTAGCCGGGACTTACAGTACAACTATGAGGGCTATATGGCTCTAGCTTTAGCTCAGTATGAGGACCTTTTCTAGCTTGTTAGTGGTTACCTTTATTGGCGTAAGAATGGCTTGACGAATCGGGTATAGTACGGCCTCTATCCCCGTGAGTATAGACTGCGTGTCAATGTGTCATCGGGAAGGGGGGTCTACATCTATTTGCTGAGTGAATCTAATGGCCCTAACTTGTTAGACGAACCTTTAAAAGGCTTCATAGTGAACCCTGCTGACCTTCCTAGGTAGTGGGTTAAGAGGCTCGTGACCTCGGGAAAAAGGGTAAATCACGACTCACAGTGAAAGTGTACAACCTCTGCAGAGTGTAAAATTGGTATATCAGCCGTGCTCACGGTCACGTGTGGCCTTGGAACCCTTATGGACTAGATGATCACTAAGAATTATTGGTTTATGCTATTCATTATTCATGTTTACATTGATCATATGTTTTGCTTTGGGAATCGAAACAACTTGTTGCCACTCTGTCGATGTTTGACCACCGATAGCCTACCACGGGTGTACCCGGGGTAGTATTGTTCGGGCTTCAGCGTATGCAGAACTCGACGGTTAACGCAAGAGACAGTCGATTTATCCTGGTTCGGGCCCTCGACCGGTGATCGAGTAACAGCCCTACGTCCAGTCGGCGTTAGCCTTTACGTTGGATTGATCATGTAGTGCTTGTACAATTGTTCTTCTGACTCCCGATCTAAGGAGCTCTGCCCTCTTTTATATAGTCAGGAGGCTAGAGTCCTAGTCGGTTTACAATGAGGGTTCCTAGTAGGATTACAGAATAATACTACTACTAAGATTACATGAGAAGAATCCTAGTTAGACTAGATCTTCTCCCTTCCTTGCGGGGTATCCTATGGGTCCCGCATTGACAAGCCCCCGAGCACTTCATGATTGAGCTCTAGAAGCCTCGTCTTGTTCCTTCAGGTCTTGTCGAGTAGGAACAAGCGTCGTTTGAGTGCTTTCTTGAGTGAAACCATGTAGCGCTTCTTGGGATCTTCGAGTGGTGTGTGCTTTTTGAAGAAAAAGTACATCTAACTGGGTGTAGCCCCCGAGCCTCTTGCTATTTGGAACAAGGAGCTGGAGGATCTTTTCTTGAATTTGCTCTGATTCTTTGTTGAGGTGCTCCCGAGCATGTACCCGAGTTTTTATCAAAAAGAACTCAGATATGGCTCGGCCCGGGTTCTTTTTGTTATAAGGTCTTGAAGTGGTCTGTCTTGAATAAGCCTTTTTGGTGATGTGCGTTTTTTCGAAGAAAAAGGGCACTCACTGAGTGTAGCCCCCAAGCCTCTTGCTATTTGGAACAAAAAGTTGGAGGGTCTTGAATCCGACGTTGTTTGAAAATTGTTGTCTTGAAGAAATTGAGTGGTGTGCGCTTTTTCGAAAAAAAAAGTGCACTCACTGAGTGTAGCCCCCGAGCCTCTTGCTATTTGGAACAAAAAGTTGGAGGGTCTTGAATCTGACGTTGTTTGAAAATTGTTGTCTTGAAGACACTAAGTGTAGCCCCCGAGCCTCTTGCTATTTGGAACAAAAAATTGGAGGGTCTTGAATCTGGGTTGTTCGAAGGACTAAAAACCTTTCCTATTGCAGCCCTCGAGCATCTATCCGGGTTCTTTTATTCAAAAAGAACTCGGACATGGGGTCTTGGCATATTCTCTAGCAGTCTGCTGTTGTCAGATGTAGTTGTATGTTGGTGGTTGGGTATAAATGGTGCCCGTTCATGAGTTGTACAGTGTTGGCATATACTTCCGAATATGCTCGTTTTCGAGTACTGTTCCTTCAC
Source organism: Miscanthus lutarioriparius (assembly GCA_904845875.1). NCBI lineage: Eukaryota > Viridiplantae > Streptophyta > Magnoliopsida > Poales > Poaceae > Miscanthus > Miscanthus lutarioriparius. The sequence goes on from CAJGYO010000013.1 coordinate 56,717,588, forward strand.
GCCTGAGTTTTCCATTATTGAGTTCTGTCTTTTCACTGTGTCCTTTGTTAGACTTGTTTCGTTGGTGCTCCTAGTCCATGTGCACCGCTTCTTCGGCCTATAAATACCCTCCTGGAGTGCTGTTTCGATTCATCGAGCATTTTGTTGCTTGTTCTGAAGTCTCTGTAGTCATGGATATGATAGTTTGTGAAGTAGAGCAGCCCCCGGGCGTATTTTGTAGTTCTTGTATATCTTGTCGTAGCTGGAAGAAGTCTTGTGATAGGGATTAGAGGTAGACTAATCCCGCAGCAGCAATGTACTAGGAGGTACGTGGCGGTAGTTGGAGGAAGTCTTGTGATGTGGGCTTCGTTCCTTCATCCGACGATTCTTGGCTGGTACTCCTTGTCTGCCCTACGACTGTCCGGTGCAAATCAACACCTGATCCTGCATCACGTCGGGCTTGGGTAGACAGATGCCTGTAGGCCTCCCCTAGTCCATGTCCTACCGTGCTGCTGAATTCCACCTTGGATGCACTGTGTTCATCCTTTGAAGAAAACAGTACAGCCGAGCGTAGTTTGTTCTACCGAGTAGCAATTTGGAACACGTAGTCGTTCCAGAGCCTAGTTGTGTCCGGGTTCCTTTTTGCTACCTTGCTTGTCGTGGTACCGAGTTCGTTGGGTCTTGTAAGATGTATAATCTTGTATCTTTTGAAGCCATTTGTAATGAAAAAGAGTCTTGTCTTCTGAGTTGTCATACTTTTTCCTGCTGTATTGTCCTGGTTGTTTTTGAGATTCTCGAGTTCTTTCTGTAAGAACCGGGTTCTTTGTGTTCCTTATGGGGTAACCCTTCGTTGCTTCATGGTTGTTGAGTTCTTTTTGTAGCAAATATGATAACTCTATCGTGGTGCTGGATGGATGAGTCTGAAATCTATCCGTTGAACTGCCCGTTGAACTGTACCGTTGTGTGGGAGATGGACCGTTGCGTTTTCATACATTGCTTAAACGGGCCTTGCGGGCCGCGTTTTTACTGCTGTAAAATCTATTTAAAGGTCTTTCTCCTCCTTTTCTTTGGTACCCTGCCTTTGCCTTGAAACCCTAGCCTTCAAAGCTCCGCAGTCGCCATTGCCGCCATCATCTGAGCGCTACCATCTGAGCCTTCTCGATTCTTAGTGCCCTATTCCTTCTACTAGTATATGGGTAGGAAGAAGTCAGCGAGCAAGTCCTAGGTATCCTTTGTAGATGAGGAGGCATCGCTCTCCGTGATTGAGAATCAAGAGTTCATGGCCATGAGGGCTGCTCAGAAGATCTGGCTGGCTCCGACTACGACTGAGGACCAGTTGTGTGAGCTTGTGAGCGATGGTCTGCTCCAGAGCAAGGAGTTTGCAGATTGGAAAGCTCTAGGCCAGCATCGGGTCCCAACTCTAGGTTCTGATGAGATTGTCCTTTTTGTTTCTTTTATCCGTGCTGGTCTCTGTCTTCCTGCTTCCTCTTTTCTTCATCGATTTCTCAACTATTTTGGGATTAGCCTGAACCATCTCACTCCTAATGCTATCCTTCATCTTTCTGTTTCTGTTCATCTTTGTGAAACTTTCCTTAGAATTCCTCCTTTTCTTTCTCTCTTTCATTTTTTCTTCCGTCTGAAGCCACAACCCCGCCGTGATGACACCCATGTTCTTGGTGGTTGTGGGATTCAGTTTCGCCAGGGTCTTAAAAGTAAATTCTTTGATTATGACCTGGTTGATTCTTTGAGGGACTGGCGTTCCGAGTGGTTTTATTCCGCCAACATGATTCCTCCTCGTGTTGTTCATTCTTGTTCTGGTCCCATGGTTCACGATCAATGGGAAAAGAATTCCCTGACGATGGTTGAGCTCCAGGCCATCAAGCTGTTTCTTGAGATGATTTGTACTCTGAAACAACAAGGCTTGACCGGCTTTGGGATCATTTCTAGTTTTCTTCGCCGTCGAGTCCAACCTCTAAAGGAGCGAGAAAACTTTGGTTATGAGTACTCTGGGGCGGAGGATCCTTCTCATATGGTCCCTGTCCTTGAGTTGACCAACGAGGAGGTGCTTGAGCGCCTTTAGAAGATGTTGAAAGGAGCGAGCGTCATCCCACACGCTGTTGTTGAGTATTGCACTAACAACCCTCCTCCTGCTGTGAGTTGTTCTTCCTTATTCGGGTACTTTTTGTATTTCCTTTGTTGTCTCCACTTTTGCTTAATCTTTCTTGTCTGGTTGTTTTACTCTTTTGTAGGAATTAGGGCGTAACTTTGCTGATCCGATCCCCTTGATGATTGTCCTGCCATTGCGGAGACTGGGGGGAATCTTGCTGGGACATCTTTGACCAGTAAGTTTCAAACCTCCATGATTGTTCCTGGTGTTTTTTCCGCAGTTCTTGATGTATATGAAGACTATGTTCCACGTCCAGTCCCTCGAGGTCCTCGTAGTGTCTCAAAGAGGGGGCGAGCGGATTGTTCTTCTTCCGGTTTGCCTGCCTCCAAGAAATCTCACCAGTCGAGTACTCATCTAGGTACTCCAGTTATAGGTAGCGTGCTCCTAGGTGAGCATATTAATATGTTTTGTCTTTTTGTTGTTTGTTTGTTCCTTTGATCGAGTACTTTTCTCCTTTTTCAGATGGCGCTGTGGCTGCCTTGTTGGAGACTAAGGAAGACGAGGCTGATGATGCGCCCCTTGTTACGCGTTGGTAAGTTGTTTACTTGTCTTTCTTTTGTTGAGCACTTCTTCTTGTTCTGACTTCGTCCTTGTTCTTTTTGTAGCAAGCGGTCATTGAGCTTGAGTTCTTCTGGGGCTCCAGTATCGACCACACCACCCCCGTCGCAGGGTGGTGGTGATGTTTTTGCTGCCGTGGTCCCCCCTACAAGGTCTTCTTTTGGTTTTACGAAGAAGAAGATAGCTGAGTGAGTGAATTCTGGTTTTGTTTCTTTGCTTCTGTTCTCCTCTTTCTAATTCATATTCTTATCTTTGAGTTTCCTTGTCTTCTTGTAGGCCTTCTCTTTCCCTTAACCCTCCGTCGACTTCTTGTCATTCCTCTAGTGTGCCCCCGAGTACTGAGCCTCAGGACTCGGAGCGCACGGTCGGTGAAGTGGCTGTGGGGAAGACAAGGCTCTCTGGTGATGCTGCTGCTGCTGACTTGGTTACTCCGGAGGTGACCGTGGCCATGGCGGTGGATTCATCTAGAGAGGTAACCAAGGCTTCAGCCGGCTTCTTCCTCTGTTCCTCTTGCTACTGATGATGTGGTGCAACAATTTGACACCACCATCTGATGTCTGAGCTGACTACTGCCTGGGGAAGCTTTGCGACATTTGCGACTTCTTTTGGAGAAAAACTCTAGGTAAGTTTTCTGAAGTTCTTTCTTTGGATGTTCGCCTTTCTTCTGTTCTTATGTCTTTTTTCTCTCTCTTTTTGTTCAGTCCTTCTCTCGGGATCATACCGACTTCTTTTTCTCATCGGAAACCGAGAAGAAGTTGTCTTCTGAGGTGAGTGCTCTAAAGGCAGAGCTTGACCTCTATCGGGCTGAGATGGAGGTTGAGCGTCAAACGCATCAAAAGGAGGAACAAGCTCTTTGTGCCCGGGTAGTTGAGGCTAAGAAGCAGAGGGATACTGTTGTCCAGGAGGCCTTGAACAATTCGGGGGCCATGAAGAATTTGGAGGCCACGAAGAAAGAGTGCAATGGTATTGCGTGTTCTTTTTGTTTCCTTCTGTATTCAAACTCTCCTTTCTGCTGACTTGTTGTTTGGTGCCTTGTCTAGCTCTCCGAGTTGAAAAGCAGAAGCTCTCGAAGGGTATTGAGGAAATGAAGACACTTGTTCACACTAGTCACAATAAGGCTGAGGAGGTAATTACTCATGTTGAAGAAGAACTCGCGCTTGCTAAGTTGATTAGGCGTGGAGCTGACAGGGATCTTGTGCAGGCCCAAAAAACTATTGAAGACTTGACTGGCAAGTTGGCGATGGCTACTGAGAACTAGAAAGCTTTGTGGAAGTCATTTCGGTCAGTAGCCGATCTTCTCCGGACTCTAGCAGATGATGGCCAATCTTGGGCTCAGTTAATTCCTCAAATTCCGACTCATTTCCAAGAGTTCGTAAAGAGGTGCGCCCAACTGTGTACCAAGAATGTCCTAGCCTAGGTCCGGGTTCTTGCTCCGGAGGTGCCTTTGTCCAAGATTGCAGATGAGGCCGAGAGTCAAGAATATGTGGATGCCATTGAGAAGGTGGAGCCTGAGGTCGAAGACTTAGCCAGTAGAATTGTAGATAATCTTAATATTGATATCTCTTCTCCTGATGATGACGCTTGATGTAATTAACCTTTATGCTCATTATACTTCTTTTTGAATGAAGATTTTTTGTTGATGTTGTAACACCCCGGTGTTATGCCTGTATTTAGGCACTGCAAATCACGCATATCATGCATCATCAAGCATCCTAATCATGCATGCATAATCTTGCATATAATAACTGAAACATTACTTCGAAACATACGAAACATGTTTGTGAAACGTAAATGATGCATACACTTATTAGAGTTGTTTTGCTCTGATTCTTGCTTGCTAGGTTAGTAGAACTTGTTTGGTTATGATTGTAAATCATCTAGAATTGTTTAGCACAATTTTTGGAGCAAGGTTTGTATTTGAATTATTGCCAAATTTTTCTTTAAAAATAATTCTCAAAAATTAGGGTTTTGAGTTAAAATTTAACTTTGATTGTATAATTTAAAATCTAGATAGAATTGGACTTTGGTCATAAAAGCAAAGTTGTAGAGAATTAAATTCTAAACAACTTTCATTTTTGGTACATTTTCAAAAGAGGTCATTTTCTTGCTCAAAATAATATTTGAAAACTGTTATTTGAAAATTTATTGAAAATAGAAATTGAAAAAAAAATGTTCTCTGTTTTAGCGGGCATTGCCTTTCTTCCTGCCCGCCAAATTGGCCGCCCAATGAGCCTCCCTCCATACAGCAACCTCCCAGCCTAGCCCAGCACCACTGCTCGCTTCTCTCACTCATTACCACGCCGACGTGCCACAGTCAGGTCGTGCCAATCAAGCGTCGGGCGCTTGTAGTGGTCAGCTTCATACCGGTAACGCCCACATGCCAGCAGCCACGGCTCCACCTCCACCTCCACGCGCTTCTTCTTTCACTTCAAGATTGCCTCCTCCTCCCCATTCCTCCTCCCGCTCTCTCAGCCGCAGAGCAACAGCAGCAGCTCACGCCCGCGCGCAACACGAGCTCGCCACCGCTGCCTCGACGGCAGCATACCCCTCCCACGCCTCCATTCCCCGATTCACGCCGCCAGCAGCTCCGCCTAGCCTCCCTCCGCTTGCTTATGTCACTTGGCCGTCGTCGCCGAGGTAAGAACCAAGCGCGCCGCCTCCTTCCTCTCCGCGAGAGCACCGCCACGGGCCGGGTGATGCTCCAGATTGGGATGGTTGGCACTTGAGTTTGAGGGTCGCCTCAAATGAGGGTGCAGAGGGAGCAGCCTTCCGTGTCATTAGAGACATTATGAGCAGATTTCCCGGTGAGCTTGCAGCAGCTCTGGACCGGTACTTTTCCTAGGGATGATCCTCGTGATGCCATTTGGGTTCACCCTCGTGGAAGTGCATTGGTCGAGGTCCAAATTGAAGGACAAAGCTAGCGACAACCAGCAATGAGTGCTATGTTCGCCGCCATTAGAGCGTATGAGGGTCTCGAGAGTACCCACTGGACTTTGACCGCTTATGTGAGTGAGGATAAGCTCAAAGGAAGAAGCGTAAGAAGAGACAGCACGTGCTATAGCTAGCTTGCAGGAGCGATTGGGCGATATGAACTTACAACAGAGATCAAGCGGTTGAGAGAGGTGATAGAGCTATGCAAAAGTGCATACGTTGACTCAAGCCAACAACAATGCGTAACCGCATGATTGGATAGTTGGTTCAGAGAGGAATGAAGCACAGAACGCAAGAAACCTTCTGCTGCAGAGAGTCGATGAGCTAGAGGAATACAACGGCAACTCGCACGAAGAGTTTCACGCGCTCTACAATGGGGTTGGCCCATATGCTCCAACAAACGCCACCGGCATGAACATCGATTTACGACAACCGTAACGAGCTGCGGTTTCACCTGGAGGCGACGGTGACGCCTCCGATCCGGCGATGGCCCCGAGGAATAGGCTAGTTGCCTTGCGCTAGTATCTCAGGTCCCGTCGCGACGACCTTTCTTTTGTTGGCATGTAACCTATCGTATGTTGTTTCAACGTATGAGACTTGGCATGTGGTTGGAACTTGATGTTCGAATGCGATATCCGAACGCATAAAAAGTCCAAAGTATGTATGCCGGCAATGTGACCGTATGGATGCGATGTTTGCCGCTGAAGTAATTCGATTTAGTGTTGTTGTCTTAATTGGGATGAGATTGTTGTGCCTCTGTTTTATTGCATGAATTTATTCTCTCCAAGAAATCAAGACGGCATAATTTTTCTTCACTCGCAATCATTACAAACTTCACTCAATCGTTACTTGTTGCTTCGAAATATGCGTATGACAAACACTCGCCGAACCACGTGTGAAGTCACCGAGACCGGTGCTAACGGTGCGGGGACCGTGGTGGTGGTGATGGTGGGAACCACGGCAACAACAATGAACCTCCCCATGAACCACATTTGCCACCTCCTCCCCGCTTACCCCTCGAGATGTTTCTCGCACAATGCTTTCGAGTCGTCGCAATCTTGAACAATCCTGTAAAAACATGGAGGATTTTCTCGCACACCATCGCCAACAACGCTCAACGTGGTAACAATCAAGGTGGTGGCATGGGAGTGAACCAATATAGCAGCTTCAAGGATTTCATGGACACCAAAGCCACCCGTATTCAAGGAAGCAATAGAGCCACTCGATGTCTTTGAGAATGGATCAACACAATGGAAGATAAATTCCGTGTGTTGAGGATGACCGAGGTTCTAAAACGGAGTATGTTTGCACTTCAATTGCGGGGGACCGGCGGGAATGTGGTGGAAGCACCATCGCACCACCTTCCCTCCAAATGCTCAGATTTCTTGGAGAGAGTTTGTTGAGGCCTTTAATGGAGTCTATATTCCACCCGGCCTGACTAAAATGAAGTTGGGAGAGTTTCGGCATTAAACCAGGCACCAAAACCGTGACGCAATACCTGCATGCCTTCAATAACTTGTGTCGCTATGCTCTGACATGGTTGACACAGATGCTAAAAGAATAGCCGCTTCAAGAGAGGACTCAATCCAAAATGATGAAGCATGTTGGTACCAACAACCGTGTCGATTCAATGACTTCATCAACATCGTCTCAAGCAGGAGAAGAATAACAACGCCAAAGATCGCAGCCAAGACACGTAAGAGAGCCTTTGAAGGTGGGCCGTCTCAAGCTAGAGCACCTATGGGAGGTCGTCCTCCATATCGCCCATCGGCACCTGGCGCTAGGTTCAAGCCACCTCAGCCAAGAAGTCGAAATTTCCGTGGACCTCAAAAGTCGTACAAGATGGCAAGATGTTATTTCAACAAAGCGCCGCAAGAATCGCAAAAGGAAATTCCAAAGGAATCGTGGGATCTGCACGGACAAGAAGAGGACCTCGCTATAACTGTGATCAACCCGGTCATTTCTCGAGGTTTTGTCCGTACCCGCCCAAGAAGAAGCGGCAGACTTATAATGCTAGAGTGCATAAAGACAACAAAGGATGAAATTCTAGAGGAGAGCCCGTCATCACTGCTGGTAAGTTTCACATCAACGAAAACCCTGCGGTTGTTCTATTTGATTCTCGATCATCGCATTCTTTTATGAGTCAAGCATTTGCACGTAAACACGAACAACTATGCACGCAATTGGGTTATGGTTACCAGTATAAGTTCAAGTAGGGTCTGATGTTTTGACCAACCGGATGGTTCGAGGGCAACCCTTGAATTAGGTAGCGTGAAGTTTCGAGTGAACTTGATAGTTATGCCTCGGATTAGTCTTGGATGTCATTATAGGGATGAATTGGATGAAAATTGGGGAGCGGTCATAGATACCGGAAGTCGAGTACTTACCCTTAAGGATCCCTCGGGTGAAGGTACTTTCCAAGTACCATTGCCTCGGAGAATGCAGACCTTATAAGTGTTACATGTGCTACGGCAATCATTCCTATTCATCGATTCCTAGAGTGTGAATTCCGGATGTATTCCTCGGATGAGCTACCCGGTCTTCCGCCAGATAGGGAGATTGAGTTTGGAATTGAGCTAGTACCTTAACAGCTCCGATTTCAAGGAGACCATATCGGATGCCTCCGGATGAGTTAGCCGAAATGAAGAAGCAATTAGAAGATTTGTCAAAAAAGGGGTTTATTCGCCAAGCAAGTCCGAGTGGGGATGTCCCGCTTTGTTTGTGAAAAAAGAAGAAAGAGGGCACGTTGAGAATGTGCGTAGATTACATGCCACTCAATGTCAGTGACCATCAAGAATAAATATCCCTTGCCACATATTGATGTTCTGCTTGACCAATTATCCAAGGCCAAGGTGTTCTCAAAAATAGATTTGAGATCCGGTTATCATCGAGATCAAGATAAGGCCACAGGATATACCGAAATCGCATTTTCCACCAGATACGGGTTGTATGAGTATCTTGTCATGTCTTTTGGCTTGACAAATGCTCCCCGCATACTTTATGTTTTTGATGAATACGGTTTTCATGCCGAAATTGGATAAGTTTGTGGTAGTGTTCATCGATGACATTCGGTGTACTCCGAGAATGAAAAGATCATGAAGAGCATCTCGAGAACCGTCTTGACCGGACTTAGAGATCATCAATCGTATGCTAAGTTTAGCAAATGCGAATCGTTGGAGGAAGTTCCTTTCCTTGGTCACATTCTGTCAGAGAATGGGGTTTCAGTCGATCCAAGTAAGGTGCAAGAAGTTATGAATTGGAAAGCACCGACCACAGTTCCTGAGATTAGAAGTTTCTTAGGATTAGCCGGTTATTACCGTCGCTTTATACCAGACTTTTCTGAAGATTGCCAAACCAATGACAAGCCTCCTACAAAAGGATCACAAGTTTGTGTGGACAGAGGAGTGTGAAGCAGCTTTCCACACTTTGCGGAAACTGTTAACCACTGCTCCTGTTCTAGCACAACCAGATATCGAGAAACCATTTGATGTGTTTTGCGACGCATCAAAGACTGGATTAGGATGTGTTCTTATGCAAGAAAGGAGAGTCATTGCTTATGCATCACGTCAATTGAGAAAGCACGAGGTCAACTATCCAACACATGATCTTGAACTTGCTGCAGTTGTGCACGCCCTAAAAATTTGGAGACATTATCTACTGGGTAATGTGTGCAACATTTTCACGGAACACAAGAGTCTTAAGTACATCTTTACCCAACCAGAGCTAAACATGAGACAGCGTAGATGGTTGGAATTGATCAAGGATTACAACTTGAATGTGCAATATCATCCTGGTAAAGCCAATGTAGTGGCAGATGCTTTGAGCAGAAAGTCACATTACTTGAATGTGCAGCCATTACTTGAAGATGGGTTCGATCTAATGCATCCTGCTGTGTTACATAGTATTCAGATTAGTTGTTCTTTGGAGAGTAAGATAATAGAAGGTCAGAAAACCGACAAGGGGATATTCCACATCAAAGAGAAAATAAAACAGAAACCGTCTCAACACTTTAAAGTGGATGAACAGGGCGTGTTGTGGTTTGACGACCGTCTTGTGGTTCCCAAGGATCGAGAGCTTAGAAATAAACTCATGGATGAAGCTCACCTTTCTAAGCTATCTATCCATCCCGGAAGTAGTAAGATGTATCAAGAACTAAGATCTCATTATTGGTGGACCAAAATGAAGAAAGAAATTACAGCATATGTTGTCAGATGTGACACATGTTGTCGAGTGAAAGCAATTCATATGAAACCTCACCGGTATGTTGCAACCCTTATCATCCCTAGTTGGAAGTGGGACGATATAAGTATGGATTTTATCACGGGTTTGCCCACTACTCCAAAAAGGACATGATTCGATTTGGGTAATTGTGGATCGTCTCTTACCAAGACCGCTCATTTCCTACTGTAAAACAACATATCGACCACCTCAATATGCCGAGAAGTATATCGCAGAAATTGTGAGGTTGCATGGTATACCAAAGACCATAGTATCCGATAGAGGCTCACAGTTCACGGCTCATTTTTGGGAACATTTACACAAAGGCTTAGGAACTAGTTTGATTCATGATGATCGCTTATCATCCTCGCATGGATGGTCGAATGAACGAGTGAATGCTTTTTTTGGAAGATATGTTAAGAGCATGTGTATTGTCTTCTAAGGGATCATGGGAGTCATGGTTACCAAGTTAGCTGAGTTTTCTTATAATAATAGTTATCAAGAAAGCATCAAGATGGCCCCATTCAAGCTTTATATGGCGAAAATGTAGAACACCATTGAATTGGGTCGAGCACGGTGATAGAAGATATTATGGCATTGACTTTGTAGAAGAAGCCGAGAAGAAAGTTCATATTATTCAGCCAGAATATGAAAGCTGCCCAATCACGTCGTAAAAGCTATGCGGATAAAAGAAGGAGACCCTTAGGTTTGAAGTTGGTGACTATGTTTATCCGAAAGTCACGCCAATGAAGAAGAAAAGGTTTGAGTCCAAGAAAGCTTGCCATGAGATTCAGAGGACCATACAAGATCTTAGAACAAAGAGGTCCCAGTAGCCTACAAGTTAGAGTTACCTCGAGACAATGAGTACAGCTTTTCCCGATTTTCCATGTATCACATCTCAAGAAATGTTTGCGTGTTCCGGAGGAAAGAATAGAACCTCGAGGTATTCAACTCAAATCAGATTTGGTGTATCGTGAACAACCAAATCCGGGTGTTAGACACTAAGGAGCGTGCTACTCGTAATAGTGTGGTGAAAACATACAAGATACGATGGGATCATCATGATGAAGGAGATGCAACTTGGGAAACAGGAGAGTATCTGCAAAAAGCTTATGAAGAATTTTATAACAAATGGTTCGTAACCCAAATCTCGGGACGAGATTTTTATAAGGGGAGGGTCAGAAACACCCTGTGTTATGCCCGTATTTAGGCAATCGCAAATCACGCATATCATGCATCATCAAGCATCCTAATCATGCATGCATAATCTTGCATATAATAATCAAACATTACTTGAAACATACTGAAACATGTTTGTGAAACGTAAATGATGCATACACTTATTAGAGTTGTTTTGCTCTCGATTCTTGCTTGCTAGGTTAGTAGAACTTGTTTGGTTATGATTGTAAATCATCTAGAATTGTTTAGCACAATTTTTGGAGCAAGGTTTGTATTTGAATTATTGCCAAATTTTTCTTTAAAAATAATTCTCAAAAATTAGGGTTTTGAGTTAAAATTTAACTTTGATTGTATAATTTAAAATCTAGATAGAATTGGACTTTGGTCATAAAAGCAAAGTTGTAGAGAATTAAATTCTAAACAACTTTCATTTTTGGTACATTTTCAAAAGAGGTCATTTTCTTGCTCAAAATAATATTTGAAAACTGTTATTTGAAAATTTATTGAAAATGGAAATTGAAAAAAAATGTTCTCTGCTTTAGCGGGGGTCACGCCTTCTCTCCAGCCCTTGATAAATTGCCCAATGAGCCTCCAGCATGCACCTCACTCGCCACACTGACCAAATTTTGCCCTGGCTCCTCTCTTTCGCCTTCCGCCCGGCTACCACGCGTCGTGCTGTCAGGTTCTCGTTACCAGGCGGCTGTTGGCGTGGCCGCCCTGCTACACAGCACGCCACGCACCACAGTACCACGGGCCTGCTCCACCTCCACGCTGCGCTGCTTCTTTCTTCCTTCCTGTCACCGCCTCCTCCCCATTCCTCCTCCCGCTCTCTCACCAGAGAGCAACAAAGCGAACACGCCACACAAGAACACGAAGCTTCATCACGCCTCGACGGCAAAGATACCCTCCCACGCCCATTCCCGATTCACGCCGCCAAGAGCTCGCCTAGCCTCCCCGCTTCGTTATGCGTTCACTTGCGGCCGCCGTCGCCGAGGTAAGAACCAAGCGCCACCGCCTCCTTCCTCTCCGGCGAGAGCATTGTTGCATGGCCGGGTGGCTCAAATCACGCCACCACCACCTCCATCCCGGCCGCTGCGGCTTTCGGCATGGCGTGACATCACTTTCCACCAGCCACCGGGAGGGGCTTGCCACCGGTGAGCACTGGCCGGCGGAGCGCCTCCCTGCTCTCGATCGGCCGACCACAGGGCTCACCACCCTTGATGGCATGGCCTTTGCCCTACCGAGCCGGGCTGAGCCAAGGCTTGGGCCGAGCCCTCGAGCTAGGCCACTCACCCCTTTCGCTGATCGAGCAGGCGGTGGTGGGGCCGTGGGCCAATTCATTTCACCACGCGCCGCCCAAGAGAGTTTGAAAGAATTGTTTTCAATTTATTCTTTATTATTTGAAAAATGTAAATGGTTTGCAAAATGTTTGGATACTCAAAGTTGCTCCAAATTTGTTGAAACAAATTTTTCTAGGTTCCTTATCACCAGATCTACTTGGGAAAAATTGTGCATGTCATTTTTAGATACTTTTCTATAGGATTTTATTTAATCTTGAATATTGCTTTGATAACTTGAAAATATGCAGAAAAATATATAGGCTTCAGAAAAATATGATTCCAAGTTTGTTAATCTTCTTATGTCATGTACTTCCTAGGAAAAATATGTTTCATGCATGTGCTGTGGGAAAATTTTGAGGTGTAGTTCAAGTACCTTTAATGGCTGATTTTTGTTATTTTTGCTAGAGCACAAATTTTGTATAAAACATGCATGTGACAATTTTTGTACAGTGATTATATACTATAAAGAACATAGGAAAAATACTCAATCTGTTGTTTGACACTTTTCATAGTACAAAGTAATTTCATGCTCATTTTTATGCTATAGCTTGTCATTTTTATGTAGGATAGTTTACTTATCCCAATGCCATGAAAATTTTATGGTAGTCTGCTTAGAGTAGTACTATGCTACTGTAATTTTCTTAGATTTTTATAAGCACCAGAAATATAGGTTGCTGTTGTAGCCTTAGTTTCAAATGAAATAAAATAATCCTCTTTAATGCAAGTTAGTTAATAATGTTAGCTTTGGTGTATCTTTGAAGCATTTAATAAGATGTGTTGACTTGACCTATTAGTAGTAGAAGAGAATGCAGTAGATGACATGTGCTTGTAGTATATTTTCTTGGATGATGTGACTACCTTGCTTTTCAACATATCCATTGCATTCATCTCCTTCGATGCACCGATTGCATAGGCACTTACACGCATTGCATCATACAGGATCGCAAACCGAGAACCTAGTCGTCATACCCGAGGAGCCCGAGGAGCAGCTCGAGGTGCAGCCGCAGGAAGTGCCAGAAGCCGACGAGAAGGACGTTGAAGAACTTCCGGAGTGCCCCGATCACCGCCCGAGCTCCTTCGAGAGAGGCAAGCCCCGGAGCATCTTTCTCCCGGTTTGCAATGATTTCATTAAATACTTTACTTTAAATTGATGCATTACGTTCAGGAGTTGTTTGCAACCGTTGCTGCATTATACCTTGTTTACCTTTGTTATACTATATCCTTGTTACCCTGGTATCCGTAGTTGAGTCAATGCTTAGCTGGCTTAGACCGGTAGAAGTCGGGTGATTTCCTGTCACCTGCGAGCTATAGGTGGTTACCTGGATCTGTTTGGATGGCTATGAAGTCATGGTATAACTAAGTGTTAAATGAAGTTGAGACCGGGCGGAGACTTGCAGAGTTTTGGACTGTAGTGTTTCCGTCTGTGTCGATTAAGGACCGACCGTTGTTGGGCCTCGAGTCATGTTGAACGCATGCCTTACATTTAGCTGGCCGGATAAAGTACCTTCCGACCGCTGGCCGGGAGATTTTTCGGCCGAGTAGATTGCCCAGTAGCGCCTGTGTGCGAAGCGTGTGTGGGAGGACACGGGGCGGGATGATAAGACCAAAGTGCGATCTCGGTCGGCCCCGGTACATGTGGTTCCCGCAAACTCGAGATACCTGAAAAGTTGACTCGGTGATCAATATCTCACTTTAGCGGGTGAGTGAGATTTGTGTAAGGAATAAATCACCACCGTTAGAATCGGTTCAATCGCCATCGCTCCCCGGATAGTGAGCACTTGACTTGAGTGACTTCATCGTAGTAAATGTTTATGGAACACTTGGACAGTTATAGTGAATATGATAGTATGGAAGTTGCTTAATGATCAGTGGTTATCATTAATTGCTTAATCACATGTTTACTCTAGTATAGGTGCAAATCTAGTCGACAGGTTAATACTAATTAACTTGACAATAATGCTTTTAGAAAGGTTCTTAAAATGCTAAAAAATGCTTCTTTTGCAAATGAGTCAGCTACCCTATTATAAAGCCTTCATAATCCTTGGTGTCATTTATTTTCGGTTATGTCGGGTAAGTCTGGCTGAGTACCTTCTCGTACTCAGGGTTTTATTCCCACTTGTTGCAGATGGGCAGATGTATTACGGCTATTGTATCAACTGCCTTTATCCTGCGATGGGTGATGCTTAGGACCATGGGCATGGTCATTCCTTACGTCTCATCTAATGCTTTTGTTGGAGATGATCATTCGCTGGCACTATATTTAAACTCCGCGTGAGTGTGTGTGTGGTTTGAACAAATGACTTCCGCTACTTTTATTCGAACTGGTTTGTAATAACTATGTTTAAACTCGATGTATCCGAGATTGCGAACTTTTATGTAATATGTGATGGTGACCGCTAAACTTATTACGATCATGGTCGGGACACGAGTTGGTTTGAAATCCTTTGTGATTTCACGGACTACCGGGTTATACGGGCTTAAGTTTGTTCAATCGTCTCGCTCGGTGGATGATTCTCTTACTTAATTTCGTATAATTGGTCGGTTCTGCATTACAAACCGCATCGAGCATGGTTTAGCGTGTTATCGTTTCACAAGTGTATTTTAAAACAAAAGGCATTTGGAAAACGTGATTTTCAAAATCTAAAGTGTGCCAAAGATCATATCCCTTATGCCCGCTAAGGACTTTAGGTGGCTTAATTAAGCAATCGACTTGGGGTTCTTGCATCATATTTCTCTTTCAGCTCATACGGCGCGTGCTATTGTATGAGTGCCACTTGTTTGAGTGGTAATGAATGGATCATTTGCCTCTCGCCCTCGGTAAGTGTGAGTTGTGAGAGCATGATCGGATACACCGCCGATCTAGGGTGAATGCTTATATGATGTCGAGTAATTACATGTTCTACGATGTGTTTTACAAAGGTATCTCATGTATGGGTCTTCCGTCTGTGGAGGCGATGCCGTCCAATAGGACGATGGTTCGGTAGTTACTACCGCTGTACACGTATCTGGGGATTCGTAGTAGCGTGTAGATAAAACTTTACTGCTATTATGCATTCATTGGGAATTGGGCTGAAATGAATCTTCTGCAGGTACATAACAACGCTATCGTGTAGAACGTATTAGCTACATATTGAGAGATCGTTGTATGCCACCGAATTCGTCGTTAGAAATTATTTATTCCTAAGTTTGTGAGAACGTACGGTACGTTCATACATCAAGTTACTTGTGCATTTCATTCATGTCATGCATTCCTCCCCTTATAAATTGATTCTCTCATTTTGATAAAAGTGGTATCACCTAAAATATGTTTCCCCGAGGTAATGAAAGAACTTTTGCTACAGATGGCCCGCACGAAGCAGACCGCCCATAAGTCCACCGGAGGAAGAGCACCTCGACGCCCGTTGGCCCTGAGGGAGCACCGCACCACGGACACCTTCTTGAGCGAGTTTGGCATGCCAACTTTGCTTTGGAGAGTGCTCCATGATGTGGGGTACCCAGAGGGTTAAGAGCCGGTGTACTCTTAGAATGAGAGCCAGTTAGCAGAAGATGGACTAGCAGTGGTGGAGATCACGGTTCCTCGCTTCCTGATGCTCCAGATTGGGATGATGGTTGGCACTTGAGTTTGAGGGTCGCACTCCACCGAGGGTGCAGAGGGAGCAGCCTTCCGTGTCATTAGAGACATTATGAGCAGATTTCCCAAAGAGCTTGCAAAGAGCTCTGATCGGGTACTTTTCCTAGGGATGATCCTCGTGATGCCATTTGGGTTCACCTGTCGGAAGTGCATTGGTCGAGGTCCAAATTGGCGGACAAAGCTAGCGACAACCAGTGCAATGAGTGCTATGTTCGCGCCATTAGAGCGTATGAGGGTCTCGAGAGTACCTACTGGACTTTGACTGGCTTGCGTAGTGAGGATAAGCTCAAAGGGAAGAAGCAGAAGAAGAGACAGGCACGTGCTATAGCTAGCTTGCAGGAGCAGTTGGCTGATATGAACTTACAGCGAGATCAAGCGGTTGAGAGAGGTGATAGAGCTATGCAGCGAGTGCATACGTTGACTCAAGCCAACAACAATGCAGACCGCATGATTGGATAGTTGGTTCAGAGAGGAATGAAGCACGAACGCAAGAAACCTTCTCTCTGCAGAGAGTCGATGAGCTAGAGGAATACAACGGCAACCTGCACGAAGAGTTTCACGCGCTCTACAATGGGGTTGGCCCATATGCTCCAACAAACGCCGCTGGCATGAACATCGACGACGACAACCAGAACGAGCCTGCAGTTTCACCTGGAGGCGACGGTGACGTCTCCGATCCCGACGATGGCCCCGAGGAATAGGCTAGTTGCCTTGCGCTAGTATCTAGGTCCTGTCGCGACGACCTTTCTTTTGTTGGCATGTAACCTATCGTATGTTGTTTCGAACGTATGAGACTTGGCATGTGGTTGGAACTTGATGTTCGAATGCGATATCTCGAACGCATAAAAAGTCCAAAGGTATGTATGCGGCAATGTGACCGTATGGATGCGATGTTTGCCGCTGAAGTAATTCGATTTAGTGTTGTTGTCTTAATTGGGATGAGATTGTTGTGCCTCTGCTTTTTGTTGCATGAATTTATTCTCTCCAAGAAAATCAATGACGGCATAATTTTTTTTCTTCACTGCAATCATTACAGCTTTCACTCAATCGTTACTTGTTGCTGAAATATGCGGATGACAAACACTCGCCGAACCACGATGAAGCCACCGAGACCGGGTGCTAGCGGTGCGGGGACCGTGGTGGTGGTGATGGTGGGAACCACGGCAACAACAATGAACCTCCCCATGAACCACATTTGCCACCTCCTCCCCGCTTACCCCTCGAGATGTTTCTCGCACAAATGCCGGGAGTCAACAAGAATGCGGAACAATCCCGTAAAAACATGGAGGATTTTCTCGCACACCATCGCCAACAACGCTCAACGTGGTAACAATCAAGGTGGTGGCATGGGAGTGAACCAATATAGCAGCTTCAAGGATTTCATGGACACCAGTGCCACCCGTATTCAAGGAAGCAATAGAGCCACTCGATGTTTGAGGAATGGATCAACACAATGGAAGATAAATTCCGTGTGTTGAGGATGACCGAGGTTCTAAAACGGAGTATGCTGCACTTCAATTGCGAGGACCCGGCGGGAATGTGGTGGAAGCACCATCGCACCACCTTCCCTCCAAATGCTCGATTTCTTGGAGAGAGTTTGCTTTGAGGCCTTCGTGGAGTCTATATTCCACCCGGCCGACTAAAATGAAGTTGGGAGAGTTTCGGCATTAAACCAGGGCACCAAAACCGTGGACGCAATACCGCATGCCTTCAATAACTTGTGTCGCTATGCTCTCGACATGGTTGACACAGATGCTAAAAGAATAGCCAGCTTTCAAGAGAGGACTCAATCCAAAAATGATGAAGCATGTTGGTACCAACAACCGTGTCGATTCAATGACTTCATCGCCGATCGTCTCAAGCAGAGAAGAATAACAACGCCAAAGATCGCAGCCCAAGACACGTAAGAGAGCCTTTGAAGGTGGGCTGCCTCAAGCTAGAGCACCTATGGAGGTCGTCCTCCATATCGCCCATCGGCACTGGGCGCTAGGTTCAAAGCCACCTCAAATAAGAAGTCGAATTTCCGTGGACCTCAAAAGCCAGACAAGATGGCAAGATAAATTTAACAAAGCACCCAGAATCGCAAAGACAAGGAAATTCCAAGGAATCGGGATCTCGGCCGACAATGAGAGGACCTCGCTATAACCGTGATCAACCCGTCATTTCTCGAGGTTTTGTCCGTATCTACCAAGAAGAAGCAAGCAGACTTATAATGCTAGAGTGCACAAAGACAACAAAGGATGAAATTCTAGAGGAGAGCCCACATCACTGGTAAGTAAGTTTCACAACAACGAAAACCCCTAGTTGTTCTATTTGATTCTCGATCATCGCATTCTTTTATGAGTCAAGCATTTGCACGTAAACACGAACAACTATGCACGTAATTGGGTTATGGTTACCGATAAGTTCAAAGCAGGGTCGATGTTTTGACCAACCGGATGGTTCGAGGGCAACCCTTGAATTAGGTAGCGTGGAAGTTTCGAGTGAACTTGATAGTTATGCCTGGATTAGTCTTGGATGTCATTATAGGGATGAATTGGATGAAAAATTGGGGAGCGGTCATAGATATCGGAAGTCGAGTACTTACCCTTAAGGATCCTCGGGTGAAGGTACTTTCCAAGTACCATTGCCTCGGAGAATGTACCTTATAAGTGTTACATGTGCTACGGCGATCATTCCTATTCATCGATTCCTAGTGTGTGAATTCCTGATGTATTCCCGATGAGCTACCCGGTCTTCCGCCGAGATAGGGAGATTGAGTTTGGAATTGAGCTAGTACCCTAACAGCTCCGATTTCAAGGAGACCATATCGGATGCCTCCGGATGAGTTAGCTAAAATCAAGAAGCAATTAGAAGATTTGTCAAAAAAAGGGGTTTATTCGGCCAAGCAAGTCTGAGTGGGGATGTCCCGCTTTGTTTGTGAAAAAGAAGAAAGAGGGCACGTTGAGAATGTGCGTAGATTACATGCCACTCAATGCTGTGACCATCAAGAATAAATATCCCTTGCCACATATTGATGTTCTGTTTGACCAATTATCCAAGGCCAAGGTGTTCTCAAAAATAGATTTGAGATCCGGTTATCATCAGATCAAGATAAGGCCACAGGATATACCGAAAACTGCATTTTCCACCAGATACGGGTTGTATGAGTATCTTGTCATGTCTTTTGGCTTGACAAATGCTCCTGCATACTTTATGTTTTTGATGAATACAGTTTTCATGCCAGAATTGGATAAGTTTGTGGTAGTGTTCATCGATGACATTCTGGTGTACTCCGAGAATGAAAAAGATCATGAAGAGCATCTGAGAACCGTCTTGACCAGACTTAGAGATCATCAACTGTATGCTAAGTTTAGCAAATGCGAATTCTGGTTGGAGGAAGTTCCTTTCCTTGGTCACATTCTCACGAGAATGGGGTTTCAATCGATCCAAGTAAGGTGCAAGAAGTTATGAATTGAAAGCACCGACCATACGCCTCTCGAGATTAGAAGTTTCTTAGGATTAGCTTATTATTACCGCGCTTATACCAGACTTTTTTGAAGATTGCCAAACCAATGACAAGCCTCCTACAAAAGGATCACAAGTTTGTGTGGACAGAGGAGTGTGAAGCAGCTTTCCACACTTTGCGGAAACTGTTAACCACTGCTCCTGTTCTAGCACAACCAGATATCGAGAAACCATTTGATGTGTTTTGCGACGCATCAAAGACTGGATTGGGCTGTGTTCTTATGCAAGAAAGGAGAGTCATTGCTTATGCATCACGTCAATTGAGGAAGCACGAGGTCAACTATCCAACCCATGATCTTGAACTTGCTGCAGCCAGTACACGCCCTAAAAATTTGGAGACATTATCTACTGGGTAATGTGTGCAACATTTTCACGGATCACAAGAGTCTTAAGTACATCTTTACCCAACCAGAGCTAAACATGAGACAGCGTAGATGGTTGGAATTGATCAAGGATTACAACTTGAATGTGCAATATCATCCCGTAAAGCCAATGTAGTGGCGATGCTTTGAGCGTAAAAGTCACATTACTTGAATGTGCAGCCATTACTTGAAGATGGGTTCGATCTAATGCATCCTGCTGTGTTACATAGTATTCAGATTAGTTGTTCTTTGGAGAGTAAGATAATAGAAGGCCAGAAAACCGACAAGGGGATATTCCACATCAAAGAGAAAATAAAACAGAAACCGTCTCAACACTTTAAAGTGGATGAACAGTATGCGTGTGGTTTGACGACCGCCTTGTGGTTCCCAAGGATCGAGAGCTTAGAAATAAACTCATGGATGAAGCTCACCTTTCTAAGCTATCTATCCATCCCGAAGTAGTAAGATGTATCAAGAACTAAGATCTCATTATTGGTGGACCAAAATGAAGAAAGAAATTACAAAGATATGTTGTCGATGTGACACATGTTGTCGAGTGAAAGCAATTCATATGAAACCTGCCGTATGTTGCAACCCTTATCACCCCTAGTTGGAAGTGGGACGATATAAGTATGGATTTTATCACGGGTTTGCCCACTACTCCAAAAGGACATGATTCGATTTGGGTAATTGTGGATCGTCTTACCAAGACCGCTCATTTCCTACCAGAAAAACAACATATCGACCACCTCAATATGCCGAGAAGTATATCGCAGAAATTGTGAGGTTGCATGGTATACCAAAGACCATAGTATCCGATAGAGGCTCACAGTTCACGGCTCATTTTTGGGAACATTTACACAAAGGCTTAGGAACTAGTTTGATTCATAGCATCGCTTATCATCCTCGCATGTATGGTCGACCGAACGAGTGAATGCTGTTTTGGAAGATATGTTAAGAGCATGTGTATTGTCTTCTAAGGGATCATGGGAGTCATGGTTACCAAGTAGCTGAGTTTTCTTATAATAATAGTTATCAAGAAAGCATCAAGATGGCCCCATTCAAGCTTTATATGGCGTAAAATGTAGAACACCATTGAATTGGGTCGAGCTCGGTGATAGAAGATATTATGGCATTGACTTTGTAGAAGAAGCCGAGAAGAAAGTTCATATTATTCAAATAGAAATATGAAAGCTGCCCAATCACGCCGTAAAAGCTATGCGCACAAAAGAAGGAGACCCCTTAGGTTTGAAGTTGGTGACTATGTTTATCCGAAAGTCACGCCAATGAAGAAGAAAAGGTTTGAGTCCAAGAAAGCTTGCCGCGAGATTCAGAGGACCATACAAGATCTTAGAACAAAGAGGTCCGGTAGCCTACAAGTTAGAGTTACCTCGAGACAATGAGTACAGCTTTTCCCAGCTTTTCCATGTATCACATCTCAAGAAATGTTTGCGTGTTCCGGAGGAAAGAATAGAACCTCGAGGTATTCAACTCAAATCAGATTTGGTGTATCGTGAACAACCAAATCCGGGTGTTAGACACTAAGGAACGTACTACTCAGAATAGTGTGGTGAAAACATACAAGATACAAGGATCATCATGATGAGGGAGATGCAACTTGGGAAACAGGAGAGTATCTCGCAAAAAGCTTATGAAGAATTTTATAACAAATGGTTCGGAACCCAAATCTCGGGACGAGATTTTTATAAGGGGGGAGGGCTGTAACACCCCGGTGTTATGCCTGTATTTAGGCACTGCAAATCACGCATATCATGCATCATCAAGCATCCTAATCATGCATGCATAATCTTGCATATAATAACTGAAACATTACTTCGAAACATACGAAACATGTTTGTGAAACGTAAATGATGCATACACTTATTAGAGTTGTTTTGCTCTGATTCTTGCTTGCTAGGTTAGTAGAACTTGTTTGGTTATGATTGTAAATCATCTAGAATTGTTTAGCACAATTTTTGGAGCAAGGTTTGTATTTGAATTATTGCCAAATTTTTCTTTAAAAATAATTCTCAAAAATTAGGGTTTTGAGTTAAAATTTAACTTTGATTGTATAATTTAAAATCTAGATAGAATTGGACTTTGGTCATAAAAGCAAAGTTGTAGAGAATTAAATTCTAAACAACTTTCATTTTTGGTACATTTTCAAAAGAGGTCATTTTCTTGCTCAAAATAATATTTGAAAACTGTTATTTGAAAATTTATTGAAAATGGAAATTGAAAAAAAAAATGTTCTCTGTTTTAGCGGTCATTGCTTCGCCGCTTCAGCCAAATTGCCAGCCGAGCAGCCAGCCTCCCCACACACAAACACCAAATCGCCAAATTAACACAAGGCCCTTTGGCTTCGCCTCACTCACCACACGACGACACACAGTCGTCAGTGCCCCGATCACAGAGGCGCGCTTCATGGCCCGTGTCACTCATGGCACAACAACGCCCACAAGGCACCCACGGCTCTGCTCCACCTCCACGCTGCTGCTTCTTCTTCCTTGTGTTCAGCACCGCCTCCCCCATTCCTCCTCCCGCTCTCTCTCACCAGTAGAAACAAAGAAGAAGCTCACGCCCACAACGCAACACGAGCTTCGCCACCAGCGCCTCGACGGCAAGATACCCTCCCACGCCTCCATTCCCGATTCACGCCGCCAAAGAGCTCCGCCTAGCCTCCCCGCTTGCTTATGCGTTAACTTACGGCCGTCCGCCGAGGTAAGAACCAAGCGCGGCCGCCTCCTTCCTCTCCCGCGAGAGCATTGCCATGGCCGGGTGGCTCAAATCCACGCCGCGGCCACCTCCACCATCCCAGCCGCTGCGGCTCGGATGGCGATGACACGCTGCACCACCACCAGCGCCACCGAGGGGCTTGCCACCGGTGAGCACCGGCCCGTGGAGCGCCTCCCTTGCTCTCGGTCGTGACCAAATAGGCCCACCAAGCGATGGCATGGCCTTTGCCCGGCCGAAATGGGCCAGTCGGCTTGGGCCGAGCCCGAGCTAGGCCGCCCGCTCACCCCTTCGCTCGGACTGAGAGCAGGCGGGCCAGGCCGTGGGCCAATTCATTTCCACGGCCGCCCAAGAGAGTTTGAAAGAATTGTTTTCAATTTATTCTTTATTATTTGAAAATGTAAATGGTTTGCAAAATGTTTGGATACTCAAAGTTGCTCCAAATTTGTTGAAACAAATTTTTCTAGGTTCCTTATCACCAGATCTACTTGGGAAAAATTGTGCATGTCATTTTTAGATACTTTTCTATAGGATTTTATTTAATCTTGAATATTGCTGATAACTTGAAAAATATGCAGAAAAATATATAGGCTTCAGAAAAATATGATTCCAAGTTTGTTAATCTTCTTATGTCATGTACTTCCTAGGAAAAATATGTTTCATGCATGTGCTGTGGGAAAATTTTGAGGTGTAGTTCAAGTACCTTTAATGGCTGATTTTTGTTATTTTTGCTAGAGCACAAATTTTGTATAAAACATGCATGTGACAATTTTTGTACAGTGATTATATACTATAAAGAACATAGGAAAAATACTCAATCTGTTGTTTGACACTTTTCATAGTACAAAGTAATTTCATGCTCATTTTTATGCTATAGCTTGTCATTTTTATGTAGGATAGTTTACTTATCCCAATGCCATGAAAATTTTATGGTAGTCTGCTTAGAGTAGTACTATGCTACTGTAATTTTCTTAGATTTTTATAAGCACCAGAAATATAGGTTGCTGTTGTAGCCTTAGTTTCAAATGAAATAAAATAATCCTCTTTAATGCAAGTTAGTTAATAATGTTAGCTTTGGTGTATCTTTGAAGCATTTAATAAGATGTGTTGACTTGACCTATTAGTAGTAGAAGAGAATGCAGTAGATGACATGTGCTTGTAGTATATTTTCTTGGATGATGTGACTACCTTGCTTTTCAACATATCCATTGCATTCATCTCCTTCGATGCACCGATTGCATAGGCACTTACACGCATTGCATCATACAGATCGCAAAACCGAGAACCTAGTCGTCATACCCGAGGAGCCCGAGGAGCAGCTCGAGTGCGACCCGCAGAAGTGCCGTGGTCGACGAGAAGGACGTTGAAGAACTTCCTGAGTGCCCCGATCACCGCCTCGAGCTCCTTCGAGAGAGGCAAGCCCCGAGCATCTTTCTCCCGGTTTGCAATGATTTCATTAAATACTTTACTTTAAATTGATGCATTACGTTCAGAGTTGTTTGCAACCGCTGTTGCATTATACCTTGTTTACCTTTGTTATACTATATCCTTGTTACCACGGTATCCGTAGTTGAGTCAATGCTTAGCCGGCTTAGACCGGTAGAAGTCGGGTGATTTCTGTCACCGCGAGCTATAGGTGGTTACCGGATCTGTTTGGATGGCTATGAAGTCATGGTATAACTAAGTGTTAAATGAAGTTGAGACCGGGCGAGACTTGCGTAGTTTTGGACCGTAGTGTTTCCGTCAGTGTCGATTAAGGACCGACCGTTGTTGGGCCTCGAGTCATGTTGAACGCATGCCTTACATTTAGTCGGCGGATAAAGTACCTTCCGACCGCTGTCGGGAGATTTTTCGGCCGAGTAGATTGCCCGTGGCGCACTGTACGCAAAGCAGGTGTGGTAGGACACGGGGCGGATGATAAGACCAAAGTGCGCCGGTCGGCCCCCGGTACATGTGGTTCCCCAACAAACTCGAGATACCGGAAAGTTGACTCGGTGATCAATATCTCACTTTAGCGGGTGAGTGAGATTTGTGTAAGGAATAAATCACCACCGTTAGGAATCGGTTCGAATCGCCATCGCTCCCGGATAGTGAGCACTTGACTTGAGTGACTTCATCGTAGTAAATGTTTATGGAACACTTGGACAAAGTATAGTGAATATGATAGTATGGAAGTTGCTTAATGATCGGTGGTTATCATTAATTGCTTAATCACATGTTTACTCTAGTATAGGTGCAAATCTAGTCGACGAGTTAATACTAATTAACTTGACAATAATGCTTTTAGAAAGGTTCTTAAAATGCTAAAAATGCTTCTTTTGCAAATGAGTCACTACCCCTATTATAAAGCCTTCATAATCCTTGGTGTCATTTATTTTTCGGTTATGTCGGGTAAGTCCGGCCGAGTACCTTCTCGTACTCGTGGTTTTATTCCCACTTGTTGCGAGATGGGCGGATGTATTACGGCTATTGTATCAACCGCCTTTATCCTGCGATGGGTGATGCTTAGGACCATGGGCATGGTCATTCCTTACGCCTCATCTAATGCTTTTGTTGGAGATGATCATTCACCGGCACTATATTTAAACTCCGCGTGAGTGTGTGTGTGGTTTGAACAAATGACTTCCGCTACTTTTATTCGAATCGGGTTTGTAATAACTATGTTTAAACTCGATGTATCCGAGATTGCGAACTTTTATGTAATATGTGATGGTGACCGCTAAACTTATTACGATCATGGTTTTGACACACGAGTTGGTTTGAAATCCTTTGTGATTTCACGGACTACCGGGTTATACGGGCTTAAGTTTGTTCAATCGTCTGCTCTGGTGGATGATTCTCTTACTTAATTTCGTATAATTGGTCGGTTCTATTACAGATGTCTTCTTTGCCTGGATGCCTTGTTTATTCTTTGGATGAGTTGTCCAAGTGATCAGAGTTTTTTCCTGGTAGTCGTTTGACTTTTCGGGTGCTTGTTTTCCCTTCGTCTTTGCCATGTAAAACAACTTGGCGTATATGGATCGTTGTCTTGGCAAACTTTCTTGATTTGTCGAGTGCTTATCTGGCATTCGTCTGCGCCATGTAAACAACTCGGTATATGTAGATCTTTGTGTTGACAACCTTTCTTGATCTGTCGAGTGCTTGTCTGGCTTAGGACTTGCGGGTGTTAGCTTATTAGCTACCCTCATCGGCGTGCTCAAGCATCTTTTTAGCTCTTTTGCTCTCAGGCAGGATGCTCAGGCATATTATTAGACATGTTGCTTTTTGGTTCGGGTGTTAGCTTGTTAGCTACCCTCATCGGCGGGCTCAAGCATCTTTTCAGCTCTTTTGCTCTCGGCCGGTATGCTCAGGCATATTATTAGCCATGTTGCTTTTTGGTTTGGGTGTTAGCTTGTTAGCTACCCTCATCGGTGGGCTCAAGCATCTTTTCAGCTCTTTTGCTCTCGGCCGGGATGCTCAGGCATATTATTAGCCATGTTGCTTTTTGGTTTGGGTGTTAGCTTGTTAGCTACCCTCATCGGCGGGCTCAAGCATCTTTTCAACTCTTTTGCTCTCGGCCGGGATGCTCGGGCATATTATTAGCCATGTTGCTTTTTGGTTTGGGTGTTAGCTTGTTAGCTACCCTCATCGGCGGGCTCAAGCATCTTTTCAGCTCTTTTGCTCTCGGCCGGGATGCTCAGGCATATTATTAGCCATGTTGCTTTTTGGTTCGGGTGTTAGCTTGTTAGCTACCCTCATCGGCGGGCTCAAGGCTCTCGGCCGGTATGCTCAGGCATATTATTAGCCATGTTGCTTTGTGAAATGAACTTAGGAAAGCCATAATAAGATACGTTGTCGATGAACACCATCTTTATTGATCTTGAATGAAAATCATAATGATACATGTGTTGTCAAGGAACATCATCTCTATTGATCATGGACGTTGATCTCTTGTGGCTTGTATATATATTCTTCCTTGAGTTGTTTTCATGCGTAGAATCTTCTTAGTTGGCTGATGTGCCATGTATTGTTGACTTCTTTTCCATCTTCAGTTATCAGCTTGTACGTGCCTGGCCCGGTGACTTTTGTGACGATAAAAGGACCTTCACTTGGACTGAGTAGTTTGTGGCGTCCGTCGGTTTTTTGTATTCTTCTTAGTACTAAGTCTCTGATTTGAAGTGATCGAGGCTGGGTACTCTTGTTGTAGTGGCGTCTTAAACCTTGGAGGTATCTTGCCGATTGAAGGGTAGCATTTACTCTGACTTCTTCTGTACTGTCGAGTTCTAACCTTCGGGTGTGTTCTGCCTCTCCTTCGTCATATTGCTCTATCCTTGGTGATGTCCAGATCAAGTCTGCAGGTAGTATTGCTTCTGATCCGTAAACCAGGAAGAAAGGTGAGTACCTGGTGGCTCTGCTTATTTGAGTTCATAGCCCCCATACTACTTTGGGTAATTCTTCAATCCATTTGGATCCATAGTCCACTAGTTCTTCATATAATCTTGGTTTTAATCCAGCTAGTATGAGTCCATTAGTCCTTTCTACCTGTCCGTTGGCCTCTGGATGTGCGACTAATGCGTAATCTATGCTGAAGCCGCAATCTTGTGCCCAACTTTGGAATTCTGTAGCTGTGAAGGGAGAACCCAAATCTGTGATGATTCAATTGGGCATGCCGAAGCGGTGCATGATGTCTTGGAAGAACTCGACTGCTTTGGCTACGCTATATTTTGCGAGTGGTTTGTATTCAATCCACTTGGTGAACTTGTCAATTGCTACAAAGATGTACTCGAAACCGCCCTTTGCTTTCTTGAGAGGTCCTACTTTATCCAGCCTCCAGCAGGAGAAAGGCCAAGCGGGTGGGATGCAGATGAGATTGTGAGCTGGTACATGAGCTTATCTTGTGAACATTTGACAACCTTTGCATCTTCTGACGAGTTCTTCTACGTCTTTTAAAGCGGTTGGCCAGTAAAAACCGGTGCGGAAAGCTTTGCTGACTAGTGTTCTTGAAGCGGCATGATTTCCACAGCAACCTGAGTGTATTTCATCTAAGATCTCCTTGCCTTTTTCAAATGAGACACATTTTAGGAGTACTTCTGATGATGTGGCTCTTCTGTAGAGATTTTCCCCTACTAGGATGTAGTTCTTGCTTCTGCGAATAACTCGGGTAGCCTCCACTTTATCTGCTGGTAGCTTATTCTCTTTGATATAATCAATAAAAATCTGGGTCCATGATATGGTGATTGCCAAAATCTGTGCACCTTTGGCTAGGGGTTCAGGGGTTATCTCACCGGATTGTTTGATGGAGGGAACTAATAACTCCTCTATGAACACACCTGGTGGGACCTTCGCTCTGTCCGATCCGAGCTTGGCGAGGACGTCAGCTGCAATATTGGAGTCGCGCAGCACATGTAGAATTTCTAATCCTTGGAAATGTTTTTAGAGTTTTCGTATTTCAGCGCAGTAAGCACCCATGTTTTCTTTGGTGTAGTCCCAATCCTTGTTGACTTGGTTGATGACTACTGCTGAATCACCGTATACGAGTAATCGCTTGATTCCGAGGGTAATTGCCACTCGGAGCCCGTGGATGAGGGCTTCATACTCTACTTCATTGTTTGTAGCTTGCCATAATATCTGAAGAACATACTTGAGTTGTTTTCCATCTGGAGAAATTAAGAGAACGCCTGCATCGGCTCTGCCTAGCTTGAGTGATCCATCAAAGTACATCTTCCAATGTTCAAGGATAGTATTTGACATAGGTTGTTGAATTTCTGTCCACTCGGCAACAAAATCAGCAAGGGCTTGAGATTTAATTGCCTTCCATGGGGTCAAGTCGATATTGAGGGCACCAAGTTCAACTGCCCACTTAGATATATGCCCTGTTGCATCTCTGTTGTGCAGGATGTCTCCGAGTGGGAAATCTGTCACTACGGTAATTTTGTGGCTTTCGAAATAGTGGCGAAGCTTGCGTGAAGTGATCAGGAGGGCGTAGAATAGTTTTTGCACATGCGGGTACCGGACTTTGGATTCTGACAGTACTTCGCTGATGTAGTATACTGGGCGTTGTACTTTATATACGTGCCCCTCTTCTTCTCTTTCTACGACTATTGTCGTGCTGATCACAGTAGAAGTTGCCGCAATGTATAGCATCATGTCTTCGTATTTCTTCGGAGGTGTGAGAACGAGTGAGGAGGTGAGGTATTCTTTAAGTCTTTTGAAAGCTTCATTGGCTTCTTCTATCCATTCGAACTTGTCTGTCTTCTTTAGTAGTTTGAAGAAAGGTAACCCTTTTTCACCGAGTCTTGATATGAAACGATTGAGGGCCGCCATGCAGCCTATTAGTTTCTGCACATCTTTGATATTTCGAGGAGGGCCCATCTCCGTTATTGCTCGAATTTGTTTGGCATTGGCTTCGATTCCACGATGACTGACCAAGAATCCGAGTAGTTGTCCTAAAGGAACTCCGAATACACACTTGTTTGGGTTCAATTTCCACCTCCACCTTTTTAGGTTTTCGAAGGTTTGCTTTAAGTCTTCAATGAGTGTATCCGGGTTCTTTGTTTTCACCACTACGTCATCCACGTATGCTTCTACGTTTTCGCCGATCTGCTCACCAAGGCATGTTTGGATAGCCCTTTGGTAAGTGGCATCGGCATTCTTGAGTCCAAACGACATGGTCTTGTAGCAGTAAGCACCGAACAGAGTGATGAAAGATGTCTTGCTCTGATCTTGTTCTTTTAATGCAATCTGGTGATATCCTGAATAGCAATCAAGAAAGGATAATAGGGCAGATCCTGCTGTTGAATCAACTATCAGATCAATGCATGGTAGCCCGAACGGATCTTTTGGGTAATGTTTGTTGAGATCTGTGTAGTCGACGCACATGCGCCACTCGTCTGTATTCTTCTTTTGCACTAGAACTGGGTTTGCTAGCCAATCTGGATGAAGTATTTCTCTAATGAATCCAGCTGCCATCAGCTTTGTGATTTCTTTTTTAATTGTTGCCTTCTTGTCGGGTGAGAATCGTCGTAGTTGTTGCTTCACAGGCTTGGAGCCTTCATTGATATCAATTCTATGCTCAGCCAACTCTCTTGGGACACCTGGCATGTCGGCCGACTTTCAAACGAAGATATCTTTGTTGTCCCAAAGAAAGTTGGTGAGCGCGAGTTCCTATTTTGCCGAGAGGTGGGCACTGATGGTTGTCGTCTTGGAGGGATCACCGGTGCCTAGGTCAATTTGCTTGACGTCGGCTTCTTTTGGTAGTGCAAGGATGCTGGGCTTTTTAGCCAGTATCTCTAGCTCTTCTGAGTTCATCTCTGCGGCGATAGTGGCTATTTCTTTTCTACCATTGTCGACTTGTGCTTTTGCTGCAATTTGGATTGCCTGAATGTCGCAGTCAAAAGCGCGCTTTAAATCACTTCAAAGTGAAAGTACGCCGTTAGGTCCTAGCATCTTGAGCAATAGGTACGGGTAATGTGGAATTGCCATGAATTTTGCTAGTGCTGGGCACCCGAGGATTGCATGATATGATGAATCGAAGTCTGCAACTTCAAATTTGATGAACTCTGTACGGTAGTTTGAGGGAGTTCCGAAAGTGACTGGTAGAGTGATTTGTCCAAGTGGCATGGCCGCCTTGCCGGGTACTATCCCATAAAAGGGGGTGCTCGTTGGTGTAATCATCCCGGCTAGTTGTAGTCCCATCTTCCTTAGTGTTTCTGAAAATATGATGTTGAGTCCTGCTCCTCCATCGATTAGTACTTTTGTGACAGTTATACCGGCGATAGTTGGATCTAGAACCAGTGGGTAATGGCTAGCGTTGCCTACCCTAGTTCATTGGTCTTCTCTTGAAAACTGGATTGGATACTGTGACCAATTGAGATATCTTGCAGTAGCTGGTTCTGCTGCCATGATGGTTTGTAGAGCTAGCTTTTCTTGATGTTTGCTTCTGCAATCTGGGGCCCCGATGAAGATCACTACTATTGTCCCCCTAGATTTTTGGAATCCCTTGTCTTCATGGTTGTCTTCATCTTTTTTCTGGTTGTCTTCTTCAGTGTTCTTCTTACTATCTTTTCTTGTGTAACGATCTTTGAAGGTGTAGCACTCTCCGATGGTATGATTTGATTTAGGGTGCCAGATGCACTGCATGTTTTCAATGTCGTCATACATCCTGGGTTTGGAAAACTTCCTTGATTTGTCAGTTGTTGCTACGATGTTGTTTGGTCCACGTTTTCTTTCCTGGTGTCTGTTGTTTCGATGATTTCGCTTGTTCGGGTTGTCTTGGTTGTTTCTATCTGGGAACCTTTCTCGTGTCTTCTCTTCTGCGGTAATCATCCTTTCCACTGTGCATCTGAATTCTTCATTGTTTCTCGGGTTTTCTTTGCAGAAGTCCTAAAATTGCCACCTAGCCATGATTCCATGAGAGAAAGCTTCGATTACTTCTCGTTCGGTGATGTCATGTACTGGAGCACGTAGTTCGCCAAATCATCGATAGTAATTTCTGAGACTCTCGCCTCCCTTCTGCTTGAGTCCTTTTAATTCTGCGTGGGTGATGGGGTGCGTAATGATTCCTGCGAAGTTTTCACAGAAAGCTCTTTGCAAGTCCTCCCAAGTCCTGATCGACCCTGGATTCAATTTGTCGAACCATTGGAGGGGCATGGTTTCTAGTGCCATTGGAAAGAATAAGGTCTTGATATCGTTGTCTCCTTCGGCTAGTTCAATTGATTGCGAGTAGATTCTGAGCCACTGCCTTAGTTCGGTCTTGCCATCATACTTACAGTGGTTGGACAGCTTGAACTTGTGAGGTAGTCATATTGAAGTGAGTCTGTTCGCAAAATAGGGGAATCTATCATGCGCTCTGGCTTCTTTGTATTCTGATTCACCACCTCCTTCTAGCCAACTATCGTCTTGTTGAGAGTAGTTCTGCGTGGCTGTCTGAATGGGTATTTTGCTTCTGGTCTTTCTTGGTTGTTCAACTCGGTAGTTTTGACTATGGTCCCTTTTACTTTCTCCATTGTGACTTCCACTTGGTCCAAGTCTCTCGAAAGCGGACTTCCTTTGATTTTGATCTTCCTTTTCATGAGACGTTGACCTAGCGGGTAGTCTTGAGAGGGTCCTTCCGTCGTGCATTCTTAGGGCTGTTGACCGGAGATAGTCCCGGAGCTGCTCCTGTTTTTCACTGGGATGCGAGTTTGCTCTGAGTTCTTCTAGTGCTTCTCGGATCCTATCGTAGGGTGTATTTGCCACGCATCTTTCTTTGACTTCTTGTTCTGATTTTCTTCTATCGTACTCAGCTAGATCTGTCTAATATCTGATCCATGCTTCCTTGCACTGCCTAGCACGGCTTTAGCATCCTTGTTTCAATTTGTTTTTTCTTTCTCTGGCTTGCTTTTGATTTTCGGTCTCACCATCGTGTCCTTGGACAAAGGGTGATATGTTGGACTCAGATTCATCTGATGACCTAATGTCGGGTGCTTCTGGGGGTACCAATGGTGATCGAGGGCGGCGAACCATGAATACTTCTTGCACGTGAATTGTTCTAGCATCGGTTTCTCCACTGTCGGAGTTGTTAATAACTTTAGTAGAGGCTTCAGGATCGCAGATTGAGTCTCATTCTTGGTAAGGTAGAATTGCTGTCGTTGTCGTGTCGATTAGTCGGGTACTGCTATCTTCAGGAACAGAACTCAGCCAGTGGACGATGCAGTCTTGAGATATTACGGTTAGTACGAGACCTTCCTGAGCTCCTTTCAGTGGCACTCTGAACACCAGATCAAAGGATCTTTCAAGTTGTGCCTGATAAGACGCTGCCATGTTGTAGAGCCCGAACAGAAAAGGTTCCAACTTCTTGAAAGAATTCTGAGTGTACTCTGAGTTGTTTTCTTGATTGGCCGAGGCCACGCTCTGGAATCCCATCGGAAAAGAACTCGGTTTCTTGAAAGAACTCGGATAAGACTCCATCTCGGACGCGGAGCCTAAATTTGAGTCGGATGCGCAAAGCTATGAAATCTGAATTGAATCGGACATTACGAGCTGTGCGAATCTTCCGGCGAGCTGGTCTGTTGTAGTCATCGAAATAGAAAGATCTTCATGATAATCTGAATCTTCGAGGAGATGGCCTTGGAGCTTGCCATCATCGCTTGGCGTGCAGATCCACGAACCAAAGATGAAGGTTGATCCTCTTGAGAAAATCATGTTGTCGAGGTCCGTCGAGCTCTTGGACGCAAAGTCGCTGAAAGCCCCTACCTGGCGCGCCAGCTGTCGATGTTTGACCACCGATAGCCTGCCACGGGAGTACCCAAGGCAGTATTGTTCGGGCTTCAGCGTATGCAGAACTCGACGGTTAACGGAAGAGACAGTCGATTTATCCTGGTTTGGGCCCTCGACCGGTGATCGAGTAACAGCCCTACGTCCAGTCAACATTAGCCTTTGCGTTGGATTGATGGTGTAGTGCTTGTACAATTGTTCTTCTGACTCCCGATCTAAGGAGCTCTGCCCTCCTTTATATAGTCAGGTTTACAATGAGGGTTCCTAGTAGGATTACAGAATAATACTACTACTAAGATTACATGGGAAGAATCCTAGTTAGACTAGATCTTCTCCTTCCTTGCAGGGTATCCTATGGGTCCCGCATTGACAAGCCCCCAAGCACTTCATGATTGAGCTCTGTAAGCCTCGTCTTATTCCTTCAGGTCTTGTCGAGTAGGAACAAGCGTCGTTTGAGTGCTTTCTTGAGTGAAACCATGTAGCACTTCTTGGGATCTTCGAGTGGTGTGTGCTTTTTGAAGAAAAAGTACATCCATCTGGGTGTAGCCCCCGAGCCTCTTGCTATTTGGAACAAGGAGCTGGAGGATCTTTTCTTGAATTTGCTCTGATTCTTTGTTGAGGTGCTCCCGAGCATGTACCTGGGTCTTTATCAAAAAGAACTCGGATATGGCTCGGCCCGGGTTCTTTTTGTTATAAGGTCTTGAAGTGGTCTGTCTTGAAGAAGTATTTTTGTGATGTGCGCCTTTTCGAAGAAAAAGTGCACTCATTGAGTGTAGCCCCCGAGCCTCTTGCTATTTGGAACAAAAAGTTGGAGGGTCTTGAATCCGACGTTGTTTGAAAATTGCTGTCTTGAAGAAGTTGAGTGGTGTGCGCTTTTTCGAAGAAAAAGGGCACTCACTGAGTGTAGCCCCCGAGCCTCTTGCTATTTGGAACAAAAAGTTGGAGGGTCTTGAATCTAATGTTGTTTGAAAATTGCTGTCTTGAAGAAGTTGAGTGATGTGCGCTTTTTTAAAGAAAAAGTGCACTCACTGAGTGTAGCCCCCGAGCCTCTTGCCATTTGGAACAAAAAATTGGAGGGTCTTGAATCTGGGTTGTTCGAAGGACTGAAAACCTTTCCTGTTGCAGCCCCCAAGCATCTATTCGGGTTCTTTTATTCAAAAAGAACTCGGACATGGGGTCTTGGCATATTCTCTGGTAGTCTGCTGTTGTCAGATGTAGTTGTATGTTGGTGGTTGGGTGTAAATGCTGCCCGTTCACGAGTTGTACAGTGTTGGCATATACTTCCGAATATGCTCGTTTTCGAGTACTGTTCCTTCACGCCTGAGTTTTCCATTATTGAGTTCTATCTTTTCACTGTGTCCTTTGTTAGACTTGTTTCATTGGTGCTCCTGGTCCATGTGCACTGCTTCTTCAGCCTATAAATACCCTCCTGGAGTGTTGTTTCGATTCATCGAGCATTTTGTTGCTTGTTCTGAAGTCTCTGTAGTCATGGATATGATAGTTTGTGAAGTAGAGTAGCCCTCGGGCGTATTTTGTAGTTCTTGTATATCTTGTCGTAGCTGGAGGAAGTCTTGTGATAGGGATTAGAGGTAGACTAATCCCGCATCAGCAATGTACTAGGAGGTACGTGGCGGTAGTTGGAGGAAGTCTTGTGATGTGGGCTTCGTTCCTTCATCCGGTGACTTTCCTGATGATTACTAGACTTGTGGTCAACCAGTTGACGTTATTGTGATATGGAGCTTCCGCGAGAGATCTTTTCTTTATACTTTCGCTATATTTATGTGAAGACTCTATCTTATTCATGATGTAATAAACACTTGTGATGATACTACTTATAATTTGTCGGCTTATGTGTGTGACTGATCTCTGGGCGCACATAAGATTTTGCATCCCATTTTATCCTTAAAATCGAGTGTGACATGAAATCACATAGAGGCAATGCATGCAGGCACCAGACGAATCGAGAAACGAGCACCCGACTTACCAGCTTGCGGTCAAGGTTGTCTGCGCCCGCTGCCGTAGCCGATGCGGCCTCCGGAGGCGTTCAAGATGTCAACAGGGACCCAATCCTTGATTCCCCATGAGGAATTCTCGGGATGGGACTAAGTTTGTCCCCACTGAGTACTAAATGGGTGAAAATCATTCCCCGTCGGGTCTGGCGGGGGCATGTCTTGGAGCCTGTCCCCCGTCCCCGCTTCCACACCTGCTCACGGCCTCCAACTCATTCCCTCGGCCCATCAGCCCAACAAAGCCCACGTAAGAATGCCACATATATATATAGAAAAACCTAGCTCCTTCAGTCTCCTGCTATGCCTCCCTGCCTCCGCACTCCCTCTCGTAGTCTTGCATCTGGGCACTACACTCCCGCATCTCCTTCCACTCTGCTAGCCCTATGCATGACGCGAGTAACGTGACACTCCCTCCTATATCTCCGCTCTACTGCTCGCTCATGCTCCCTCAAGCAGCCAGCAGCCGCACTACAACAGCCAGCATGTGCATCTATCTTGCAATTCTTGACCGTGATTGTCTATAGGATAGAAGAAGAATAGCAATGGAGCTCCGTGGCCCTGTAGGAGTCTTGTTTAATCTTGCTTTGTATTTTATTTGGATTTAGATTTTCTGAGATGGGAACTAGATCTATTTCATGGCAAACCAGACGTACGAGATTCTTCTCAATTGTGAACTTACTAGGGTTGTTTCTTTGGATTTTTTATTTGCTTTTGTCCATAGTAACTAGCTGGATTTTGTGACGGGGATGGGGACCCCGTGGAGATAAAATCCCCGCACGGGGACGGGGATGGGGGAGGAACTTCCCATGTTGGCATTCATGGGGATGGGGAAGGGGGAACTTTTGCCCATTGGGGATGTGGATGGGAAGCTGTCCCCCGACGGGGAATTCCTCGTTGACATCTTGAGGAGGCGTGCTCTCGACATATCTAGTCTTCATGGGTGCGACGCACTCGGGGGAGGTGTCGAGGGAG
Organism: Miscanthus lutarioriparius; assembly: GCA_904845875.1. Taxonomy (NCBI): domain Eukaryota; kingdom Viridiplantae; phylum Streptophyta; class Magnoliopsida; order Poales; family Poaceae; genus Miscanthus; species Miscanthus lutarioriparius. The sequence continues at coordinate 56,753,407 of CAJGYO010000013.1, forward strand.
CCAGCGGCAGGCGGGACAATGCGGCAGAGGTGGAGGTCCTTACAGAGATGGCGTCGACACCACTGTGGAGGAGGAGCTCCATGTGGTGGCGGGATGTGATGCCGCCACGGCGCGCTGCGGCGGGGGAGCACCAGGCGGAGTGCCGTGTGAGGGATAGATACGAATGTGGCGGCGTGACGCACTTGAACCTGCGCTGGCTTGGGGGAACCGGGGACGAGCTGCTGGGGGAGGGGAGCTCAGCCGCCGCCTTGCGCACCCGTGGTAGAGAAGGAGTGAGGGATTCGGTCGGGGTGAGGAGTGCCACACCCAACCCGCCGCCAGCGAGCCGACGAGGGAGTAGATGGATTCGGCTATGAATCGGCGGCGACGCCGGCCGGCCCGCGTGGTCGCATGGCCCGCCCGCCGCCATAGAGCCGACGAAGGAGTAAATGGATTCGGCTGTGCAAAGAGTGGAGGCTGAAGGTGAGGAGTGCGTGACACGGTGAGGGATACGCCCGGATGAAAGAAACCCTTTTGACTTTAATAGTAGGTCCTCACAAAAATGGCCGTTTGCCATGGGACACAAAGTTTAGTCACTTACATGACTTTTTGCTCGAAATTTATATTTAACTAAAGTGACATGTGTTTCAATTCGTCTTCGAATCGACTGTGTTTTGTTCTAACTCATACAAACATGAAAAGATTGGAGATTTATCCAACGATACGTCGTATTTTAATTCATATTACGATTGAACTCCGCAGGCCATGCTCATATAACTTCAGACCAAATACTTTTTTGAATCAAATACAAGACAACAGAGTACCCCTCATTTGAAGGAAGAATAAAGAATAGAAAAGAATGTTAGGCCTAGACTACTTGGCCGTAGAAATAAAACAAGAAAACATATATCCCTCGTGTCTGTATTTTTTTTTAAATCTTAACATAGACAGTTCAAAACATAGGTTATGGACTATCTATTTCACTATCTGCAAGTTGTTTGATGTTTTGCATTTAGCCAAAATCAACCATGAATACCATTTTATATAGTATTTTGTTTCTATCTGATACAAAATAGATCAAACATAAATAAGATGAACATCATTACAATATTTTTTGAACCCATAAATATGTCATACATTACATATAAGAACAATATTTTAAAAAGCGTTTGGTAAAACATATTTTCCTCCTAGTTAAAAATAATGAAAGGTCTAAAATGTTTTTTTTTCTTTTTTCCTCCTTTTTCTCGTACTTTATTATTCTTTCTCTCTCTACCTTTACCTTACCACCAACGCACGCAGAATCGCACACGCATATCAGCTTCGCACCTCCCGGTCTCGCACATGGAGTGGAAGCGTCATCGTCGCGAAAGCAGGTCGTTGCCACACCTCCGCGCCGCCCCTTGCTTACCCTACTAGGACCCTCCGCGCAAGCCCTGGCAGCGACGATGGTGGCCGCGCCGCACCCACACCCGTCCTCCCAGCAGCGACTCCTTCGCGCCCGCGCCATCCCCAGCGGCAGTTTTCTTCACGCGCGCACGCCTACACTGGGGCAAATCTGCCCAGGGCACACAGATCTAAGGAAGGAGTAGAGGTAAGCTCTCTCATGTGCCGCAAGCTTTACACTTTTTGCTTCTTGACCAAAAATCACGCGGCGGCTTCCTGTGTTGAAGCAGGGTGGTTCGCGCGTCTTCCCAGTGCGAGTCACGTAAGGCGGGCAACGGCGCGTGCAGGGTGGTCGGCGGTGGCCAGCTATGCCGGAGCCAAGCAACGCAGCAACGGCTTGTGCGCGGCGGCGTGTAGTGGTGCATCTTGCGCAGGGCGGCCGATGGCAACTCGCCCGTGGAGGCTAGCTATGTCGGAGCAGGGCGTCCGAGCAGCGGCTCGCGCAGGGTGGCTAGTGGCGACTCGGGCGCGATGGACAGCTAGTCGGATTGCGCGCAGCGGCCCAACTGTCGCTCAAGGTTGATTTTCCATGTGCTGCACCAGATCCGCGTCTCGGTGGCCGCCATCGTTCGCTCGTGCACGTAGCACTCCTAACCATGACTTATAAATATCGTGTTTCTCACATGCACCCCTACTTTTTTTGCCTCTATACTTTCTTATATATACTCTCTTCGTCCCAAAATAATAGGGATTGTACATGGATATTAATGTTGTATAGCTAAACAGAAGACTAATATGTCTAGGAGAGATATAAATAAAGATGTATTGGAAAGATAGAACGGTAATGATAGGAGTAGGGCGTCCGGATGCATCGGACGTGCCTGGCCTCCTCCACGCGACCACGTCAGGGATGCTGCGCGCCGGCAACCCCCGTCATCAGGGATGCGCCGCTGACGAGTTGGGCACCGTCGACGAACTACGCGCCGCTGGCGAGCTCCACGACCGCGCTGCCTCCGGGAGGGGGCCAGGAGAGGGGAGAGGCTCCATGCCGCTGTCGCTGAGCTGCCGAGGAGCTCCACCAGGATGGGGCGGGGGAGGGGAGAGGCTCCATGCCGCTGTCGCTGAGCTGCTGAGGAGCTCCACCGGGAGGGGACGGGGGAGGGGAGAGGCTCCACTGTAACACCATTGGTGTTACGCCCTAAACAAATTACCAAACCATGTCATGAGCATCATGTTTATGTGAGAATGCATGTGATGGAATGTGTGGATCAAATTTTTGTAACTTAAGATGATCAATAAAAATGTTAAATGAGAAGCTATTCCATAACTCATGTATATCAAGTAGGGTTTAAAACCAATTTTTATTGAACAAAAATGTTATAGAACATATATGTGGCACTTAAATAAACTTTGGAATATGAACTTTGTAGATGACAATGAAATCCTTGCTGTAGAAAAATAATATTGCTAACTAATGTTTCTAACAGCCTAGAAATGGAACTTGGAATCAAAGTTCAGCTCAAAGACTTAGAAGATTTTTAAGTATATAGGCAGCAAGACAATGCCATGTTTGGGAATTTATTTTGTGGAATCGAGTTAAGAAGTGGTGTCATGTTTTAGCTCGAGTTGGTAGCCCGATAAGCCCTCTTGAGCATGGTGAAGGTGCTTTGGTTCCTAGAGCAACCGTTTAGTTTTTATAGACGCTTTAAAATTCATGCACGACATGTTCTCGAGCTGGTTGGCCAGGTGGGCGCGGTCACCACAGCCCGAAGCGTGACATCGCCTTGTTGGCTTGCCCCGCACACACATGCGCGCTACCGCGCGATGCTCCTGCCACCGTGACACCGTGCTGCGCTGCTACTGCTCGCTTTGCCACCGCACGCACGTGGGCTGTCCCAGCTATCTCGCGTCGTTGCCTTGCCTTAATGACGCTGCGGCCACGCAGGCCACGCCCCCACCTGCCTCTCCGCGCGCACATGTGATCTGGTCATGTTGTCACGTAGCGAGTGCGCAAACGCTACCTCGAGTCTGGCCGACCGCTTGCCACCAAGGAAAGACCGAGCTGAGGCCACCTGCCGCGCCCTGTCTCTCTCTCCCTCTACTGCAGCCGTCAAGCCGCGCCATCAAATTAGCCATGAGCGATCACCTCCATTCAATTTCACGCATCCATGGCTTCATCATCAAGTCCTCTCGCTGCCCAACCCTACCCAGCCTCTAACCATGCACGGCCAAGCTCCAATTTGGAGCTTTCCCCGCCACAATTCCGATAAAGCCACGCTCAACCATGGCCAAGGACAACCCTCCCTCAGTCCACCCCGAGCCAATTACTGTGCAACGCTAGCTTTGCCTTCAACCCCGCTTCGCCCTGCGCGCCTTGGCCGAACCTCTATCGCATCACCATCGTCGCTGACACGACCGTGCCGCCGCGGTGCGCCACCGCATGGCTCGCCTGCACGTGGCCAGCCCATCACCACCGTCCTCCACTCCAACCGTCACCTCGACCAGGTGCACGGTAGCCTCCTGATGCTCGCACGCTAACCAATTAGGTCTATAGCTGCCTAGCTCACCAAAACAGTGGCACCACCGTCGTGGATTGCCGTGCGCCGCTACAGCCTTCCCTAGCAAGTCATGTCACTCCGCACTGCTGCTTATCATAGCTGCTCGGGTCAGAGATGGTGACCAACCCGTTAGGTGGGCCGGCGCAGGTCCTAGGTGGTCGGCGCAGCCATGCTATGTCACCGCCGTCGTGCCACCGTGCGCTGAGGCGCCAGGGGTGCGTGCGAGGGAATTCCAGAAAACTTAGGGGGTTAAGTGAGAAGATTTGAGAGAGGGGGAAATAGTATTAGGGATTAGGTGAGATTCAGAAGAAAACCGAGGACGCTTTTGCAAAAACACCAGCGCGCGGGCTCCCCTGTCGTAGGCCGTCTTGCGCACGGGCCGACACTCGCGTGGGGTGCATCAGTGGGCCACTGTGCGAGCGCGCTACGTCTCATGGGCCACGTGTTGTGGGCCGCACGGAGGATTCACTTTCTTTTTCCTAGGAAATTAGTAATGGTTTTCTAATTTAATTTCTGAGCAGATCTTTGGTAATTAATATAAAATCGTGTAGGTGTCCAAAAATTATGAAACAAATTTTGTTAGGTTCCTAAAATTATAATCTATCTGTTAATATAATTAGTTTATACATATGCATGTTGGTACTAGGAGCTATTAAATCGCTTGAGAATACTTCATATTATTAAATTAATTATTGTAGGAATTTTTGTCGTAAATTGGTGATTGCTTTAGTCATGAAATTTTTATAGTAGCTTTATTGTATTATTATGTGCTCACTATAATTTTTATAGTAGCCTTAGAATAGACTAAGCATTAGGGTAGTTAAATGCTCTTTGTTTCAATATACATTAAATCATTAGAAGAAATAAAGATATACCCTTAAATTGCAAAACTGAGTGTTTGTTAGTTGAACCCAACACTTTGCTTGATGAAGATGATAGTTAGCTTAGTATCTTAGTTATTAGAGCTAGCTTAGTAGCTTGGTATGTGCATTCTTATTTTAAGAGTTGTTGTTGCCTAAAGGCTAAGTTGTTGCATCATAATTGCATGCATGTAGAGAACGAGTTGGTGGAGATAGTGACCACCGACGATCGTGAGTTCGAGGAGATTGTCGAGGAATATGAGGAGGAGATCCCCGTGAGGGAGGAAGTCCCAGAGCCACCACCGACTGACTCAGCTGACACCGCGCCTGTCTAAGGCAAGCCCCGGTGCACAACCTCTATTGTGTGTGTGTGTGTTGTGCATTTACGTTGTAGGAATTTTGTGGAAACCACATGAATATATATATATCTACCCTATGAGTCATACTAGTGCAGGTTAGAGTAGATGCTATGCTTAGTGAAAGTACATCTAGCCCTTTAGTGCGTTTTGGATGATTGAATGACAACGTGATTAAAGGTCTAACCCATTTGCTAAGTGTGGACATGTAATAGGTTATCTCATAGGTACTTAATGAAAGCCAAAATGATGTATTGTTGGAAACAATCTAGTTCAAGCACAAGACAACAATGCAAATTGAATTCATGCAAAGGCTCATTTATTGTGGGATTTCCATGTACTATGTGAAAGCAAGCACGGTAAGAATTAATTAATGAGACATGAGGGATTGCATATGGAATGGTCTCATATTTGAAGCTTTCTAAATTGAAATGAAAAATATAACAATACAAATGTGTCGGTACAGAAAGTGACCAACTAGTGAATATTTGTAGTTTTGTTGTACATTGTGATCGGTGGTGGCCTAGCACTCAATGACATAGGGTTTATACTGGTTCAGGCAACATGCCCTACGTCCAGTGTGGGTCGGTCGGAGACTTTATTCCTGAGCCTAGGTGCTCGAAGTCTGTAGTGGGGTTACAAATGAGAAGGAGGGAGATGGGTGTCCGGTCGGTCCGGTCAGAAGGTCCGAGATCGACTGGAGCTAGGCTACGAGCTAGGTGCTCAAGCGTGCACTCGAGGCGCAACCCTAGCAGCTTTGTGGTTGTCGTGGAGTCATAGATCAGCCCAGGAAGCAACAACTTGGAACTAACTGGACCTAAGTCGAACTGATTGGAACCCTTTTTGATTGGAGGGAGCGCATCCACTTTTATAGAGGAAGGGTATGGCTTTACAAGTAAAAGCAAAGAGGTACATCGGTTACTAAGTCTTTTTGCCTACGCCGTCGGGTACAAGAAGATGGTAGGCGCCCGCAACACTATTGATGTACTGTAGAATTGTCGGAGGCATGTGGGAGGTTGAGCTGCTTTCTTCAGAACTAGATGATGTCGGTACCTGCAAAATACGGTCTCGCCGACTAGAGGCATGGCTTTACCACGTTCACCAGGTATGGTGAATCCCGGCGCCCACAACACTGTTGATGCCCAGAGGCACATGGGGGTCTTACCGTATGGGTGTTCTGACTGGCGCCTACAATACTGTAAAGGCAAATGTCAGCGCCTACAATATTGTTTGCGGTAGGGCGGTTCTAAAGTACTATTCCACAGGGTATGGTCCCTGGTGCCATGGTTTGACTTATGAGCCTTGTCTTGCCTTTCTCCACACGCCTTCTGGTTCCTTCCGAGCGGGCGTCCCCGGTCGGCTGGCCCCGGTCGGCTCTGGTGCGTCAGTCGGAGAATAGCGATGGGCAGGGTTTTCTTATGACACCAGGTCAGGGACATGGGGTCGGAGTCGGAGGCAATCCTCGGGTCAGGCCTTCCGAGTGGAGGCCGTGCGGAGGCGGCCGGGGCCTGACGCTCGCGCTCCGATCAGAGAGACCGTTCGGAGTTGGCTAGAGTTGGCTTGGGTCTGTGCTAGTGCTCCGATCGGAAAGATGGGCCGAAGGCAGCCTGGGCCTAAAGCGAGTGCTCCAGTCTGTTGAACTTAGACTCTAGGTCTGGTCTAGAAGAAAAAAGGCCATCCTCCTGGGCCGAGCCCTGGCGTGGAAGCCGGTCCCCGAGGGACCCCGGGTTTATGAACCCGACAAAATGAATGGATGATTCAACACAAGATGTGACTTGATGGCTTGAGATGGTGAAGATAGCAAGGAAAGGCTTCGAGGTACTAACCAAGGGTGAAGGGCAAGCAATGGCTTGGCAGCCGAAGAACCTAGCTAGGGTGAAGGAGGAAGTACTTGCATTTAGTTGAGGTACTAATCAGCTATGATGGTCATGTTGATGTGGAGGATCAAATCACTATTGGAGTGTTTGATGAAAGTGACTTGATACATTTGGGATTATTCATATTTGATTAATGGAATCAAGTCACGTGCTCAAGATGGCTATGCTCAAGTAAAAAGATCAATATCGACATGTTGGCACCCTCACTTTATGAAGATTGAAAGACACGGCTTCGGTTGAAAGAGATCAACTCAAAAGGTTTAAATTCACTATACATTTGAATTTGAGTTAATAGGAATGTTGTACTATTAAGAGGGATGCCTCATGTTGATAGATGATTATTCATAAGTGCTCAAGCCAACCTATGTGAGGTTTGAGTGAAAGAGAGAAGAGAGAAACTAACTTTGTTCTATGACTGAGTCTAGTATGAATACCGGACGTGTCTGGTATGTAGGTTCACTCAGGTGTTTCTCTAACATGGTTCATCGGGAGTTTCGACGTGAGTCAGGAGTTTCGATGGTCGGTAGTTCTGGCAATCGTCAGGAGTTCCGATGTCTCATGCTTAACAAACTTGGAGAGTTGACTACCTTGTCACACCAGACGTGTCCAGTATTCTACCGGACATGTCTGGTATAGTAGGCCAGAGCCCAACGGCTAGTTTTCAAATGAGTTGAGGGTCGGCAGTTCTGACGTGAGTTGGGAGTTTTGGCATGCGTTGGGAGTTCCGACACCTCACATACTTTAACTCAATGACCATTGGCGTAGTGCAAGTCATACCAGATGTGTTTGGTATGCATACCGGACGTGTCCGGTATTGCCCAACAGCTACATAACGGCTAGTTTTTTAAAGGGGCTATAAATACCCCTTAGCCTCCACCTTTGAAGGCTGCTGATTCTGCTGGTGAACCCACACGTTTTTGAGCTTTGCCAACTCTCCCAAACCCTCACTTAGTGAGTGTGTGATCCAAATTGCCAAATCCATTGGTGGGTTGAGAGAAATTCAAAATTGAGAGCAAGCCACCACTTGAGCACTTGTGCATATAGTCTATTTCATGATTTGCATTTGTTACTCTTGGACTCTTCAATCCTAGATGGTTAGGCGTCACCGAAGAGCAGCTGAGAGATTGTGGTGTGCCTCGGAAAGTTTGTAATGCTCGATTCCGCCACCTTGGAATCAACTAGTGGAAGGAGGAAAAGGAGTTGGAAAAGATTCCAGCTAGAGTGACCGTCATGGTACCCTCTAGGGCTGACCTTCACTGGGTCGCCCGCATCCCCCTCAACCAAGAGTAGGACTCGAACGAGTCCGAACTTCAGTAAAACAAATATTGTGTCTCAATTCGCATTTCATTTGATATTTGTGCAGCTCCAGCTCTTGTCCAGGTTCTCTATGTACCTTGTCATCTCTAGTAGGTACCTATAGTTTGGTTTGAAGATAGAAATCAAAAGGAGCAAGTTTGGGGCTGTTCTATAGAAACCGTGTATACCAAACACGTCCGGTATACCTACCAGACACTTCCGGTATTAGAGCTCAGTACTTAATTTATTTGATCCGTGTTCTAACTCTTGTGTTGCAGGTTCTAGGCTCTTAGGATTATTTAATATTGTTTATTTACTCGTTGGCTAACTTGTGAGGGGTTGTATTACCTTGATTTGGAGTTTCCACTTGGAAACTCCCATTACTAAATTGTTTCCGCTATTAAAGGTGTTGATTTTTAGAAATGCCTATTCACCCCCCTCTAGGCAGCATCCTAGGTCCTTTCACTTAGGTCATCGGTAGCATGAGTAACCTGTCATTGCTCACAATAGGTTATTATTATTACTCTTATAACAAAATGATGAAAAGAAAATAGAGACCGCGCAGGGATATGACATGGGATATTGGTGGGTGTAACAAGTTGTGTCCCGCGGCCAACAGGCTTAACTTGGTTACACTGTTTCCCTTGTTTGTGTTGATTGAGGACCGTCCATTACTGTGGATGGTAGTCAGGTCACAGACTTATTCTCCTGAGCACATACTTGCTTATGGGAGCGGGAAGACTCGTTACGCTCTTGTCGTGGGTTCTGGCTCTTTTCGGACCGACTGATTGTAGACGAGGAAAGGTGGAGGTCTAAGCACCACGTTGAGACCGGGTCTCGAGAGTGGGGGCTTGGAGTCCAAGTTTGGACAGGGACCTAGACCTCTCGATAGGAGTGGAATGGATTTGTCTCGTTTGTGCCTGGGCTACAAGCGAGGTGTGTGTTTTGGGATACCCAGTTGGGATGCATTAGTTCATGAATCATCGTTTCTGTGAGATGGTACGACTTGGCTATGGTCTAGCACTGTAGTAAGAACTAGAAGATGAAAGATGGTGAAATGATTCTGATTGCTCAACCCTTGCTTGAAAGTAGAATAGGTGCTTACTTAGAATGGTTAGCTAATGAAGTAATCATGACTGCTAATAAAACATGATCTTAAGGACATACTATTAGTAATGCTTTTTGTAAACAAAAAGAAAACAGCAAACCATATTGCCTATCATAACCCTTGAAGTCAGAAAACTATTCCCTCTAGTCGGGTAAGTCTTGCGAGTACATTGTGTACTCAAGGTTTATTTTATCCCTGTTGCAGGAGCAGCTTGAGGAGTAGCTCTTGTGTGGAGGATTCTTCTGGTGGGCACAGACGGATCCTTCTATCGTTTCCGCTAGATGTTCATTTTAATCCGCTATTTAATTATCGCACTTTGAACTCTGCTATTGTAATAAATAATTTCCAAGAACTCTTTGTTGCATGAAATGGACTAAGTATTGTAAACTCGTACTCATTATTGGATCATGGATGTAAATCATGGATTGTTTTGAGTTCTCCTGTGGGGTGTGCTCGATAGAACGGTCCGATGTAGCTCACTTTTGGGGTGCTTAGTGTCTAGTGGAAGACAAGCGCCTTCAAAAGTGTGCTAATTCGGGCAGTTCTGCCACATCCACTGCCACACAGCCATAGTGAGTCTATGCATTGGCAAGGAGGGGCTCTGGCATGTCGCTGGGGCCATAGGTGACCTCCGCACTGCTGGATCCGCTGGAGAGCTCACCGACGAGGGTGAGCCATCATCGTGCGCCGCCACGCCAAGGAGCAGCTGAGCAACGTATATTGTATGTTGCGGCTATATGTTACAGATGTTTTCATATGTTTAGGCGCATGTTGAAGTTCTATCAAACACATGTTGCAAGTGGTGCGGATATTGCGATGTTGTGGACGTTGCAACAACAAAGCTGGTCATGTTGCGAGATGTTGCGATGTTGCGGATGTTGTAACATAATATTTTTCATGTTGCACAAATATTTCAACAGTATCGTGCGAATGTTGCCACGGTGGGACTCATGGACGTCTGGGCACTAGTAGGACCGAAGATAGAAAGGTATAGTGGGAGAAAAGACAAGGTCCATTGAAAAGCGAGAAGGTCAAGTATCACGGCCACGAGGGTGGCGTAGGTGAAGCATGTCCAGCCATGAGTGTATAGACCTGCGTGGGTGGCGAGCGCAAGGCCGATGGATGTGCGGTGCATAGGTTCTGTCGGCGAGCTCGGTGGGTGGTGCAGTGGAGCAGCGTAGCAAGGCCACGCGAGCAGCATAGCGAGGAGCCAGGGTGCATGTCTTCAGGAAGCAGGGCTGCATCGGTCCGGTCGACCTCTGGCTTGCCTGTAAGTACCGTCATGGCTTATACTTCTATTTGTACGGCTGCATCGATCCGGTCGACCTCCACTGCAACTCTGGTATAAGCTAGTTATCGACTCTTATCTAGTTCAAGTACGGCTGCATCGATCTGGTCGACCTCCATTGCTTTAATTAGATTAAGGTCAAGTTATCGGCTCTACCTAAGAGTGGCAACCTTTGGGTATATTCATTAAGTTACCGATCTTGCTAATATTCTTATTGTTATTAGTTTGTAGCAACATCAATCTGCCCGGTCGAGATCGATTTAGATCGGCCTCATATCCTTTGAGTCCATCGTTTGCTTTGTTACAACACGATGATTCTTACTTTAAGCGACGGGTTACGTTTCATCGGTTGTTTTCACTTCGATCTTGATCGTGCATAGTACGCGTTTAAAACATGCATGATCTTCAAGAGGTTTGCTGGCTAGTTAAATCTGGTTTATGGTTCACTATTATGGCTATAATGATCCGGTTGATCCCCACTGATAGCACTTTAGATTGGAGGATGTTAGTTGGTAGATTTGTTCTCGGTCAGGCATGACCTTAACTGTTTGATATGCCTGCATCGGCTAAATAGCTGATCGCCTATGTGTTAACGCCTACAGTGTGTTTACATGATTCTGTTAACCGTGAATAGATCTGTTTACTTTAAAGGTTTGATTTGTTGTCTTTATCACGGCTGCATCGATCCGATCGAACCCTAATGTTAGAGATAGCAGGTTGAGTCTGATGAGTCCATAGGTTTGTCCATGTGAAATAGTCGATTATTCACACGCTGTAGTTCTCTTCACCTTAATCGACTATTTTAGCCGATTCATCCGAGCCTTCACGTATAGCATGTCTTTCAGAAAGCCTGTCGAAGTATGTATGTTTTTATAGATTCTTCTGTTTTAGTTTGTTATTATCATCATAGCTGCCATCGATCCGGTCAAACCTCACTGTTGATGGTAACAGATTAGATTCAGAGCGTTTATAAGTCCATTCGTATCAGATAGTCGATTTATTCGCATGCTATATCCTTTCTTGTTAGATTCATCGGCTCAATGATTCATATTGATAATATCTACCTAGCTGATGATCTCATTTGCATCTACATGTACTATACCTATCAGCATAAAATCAATCGTTACCCATGCGCTCTACGGTCCGTAACAGCCGATTTCTGTGCGTATCGGCTATTTAGACATTTTTCCCGTCTGGCTGCTCCCGAAGCGGCACACTTGGAACTATCTGGGCATAGACCGGCATGTTCCACCTTGAATTACTAATAAACTTTCTCTCCTTGTCAATTACAGGGTCAAATTGACTGGCACGTCTCAGGAGGAATACGCAGGATCGGTTATCCCTACATTGAAGCCAAGCGGATCTCCAGCTCCATCAAGCAGATCCTTCTGGCTTGCCGTGTATCGATGCATTTTCATGCCGACACACGTTTTGGCACGCTCGGTGGGACACCACAATCATCATGGCGGCTTACAGCAACAACGACATCCTTATGGTACCTTATGAAGACCTACCTAATGGAGATAAAGATGTCATCAGCAAAGCTATAGAAGAATTTTAGAACAAGTGTTTGTTGTCCTACACCAAGATATGTGACAATACAATTGTTCAAAAATATCCACTATCGAGAGTTCTATTACATGGGTAGACAGATGCAGATGAAGCTGAAGATAGGCGTTTCTTCGTGGAAGCTATAAACAAATATGTTCATGATGCCATATCGAACCATAATGAAGTTTTATTGAACACATTCCACAACACCATGAAAGAGGTGTTTCATGGGTTTCCAATTGATCAGGTTGGGCCGGCTTATTACAACATTCCACATCCGTCGACTCAGGGGACTAATCAAGTCGGTACTAGCCATCAAGAAGCAGCACCAGCTGGTAATGATGATGTCTAGATAGTTCAGAGTTCATCTAACCAAGTTCAAGGTGCTACTACTAATTAGATATAGTATAATCCTAGGTCATTAGTGCAGCATATGCAACAGCCGACAGGACAAGATCAGAACTAGATGGTTAATTTTGGCACATCAGGCCAAATACCGTCGTTGGCTCAAAAAATAGCACCATCAGTTCAAAGGATCCGTAGAGATATAGATCCTAACGTCTATAACCAGAGACTTCAAGCAGTAAACTAGCAAAGGACCCAATAGATAGAGATTCCATAAGGATATCATTATGGCACAGATTACAACACCCTTCATATGATTCCAAATCCGGGGTATCAAGGTACCCAAAATTTTAATCCACAGATGGGGCAGCAATTGCAGAGAAATCCAAATTCAAATGCTGATGAGTTTTTGCTTAGAGTGACCGAGATGATAAAGAATCAGTTCAGTTTGAAGCCAAAAGGACAGACCTTCTCGTACAAACGCCCATATCCAGAATGGTATGATTTGGTCGCTCTTCCTACAAATTATAGGCTCCTAGAGTTTGCTAAGTTCACTGGCCAAGATAGCACAAGCACAATAGAACATATCAGTCGATATCATACACAGTTGGGCGAAGCATCCATTGAAGAGGCCCATCGAGTTTGTTTCTTCTCCCTGTCTCTGTCAGGGTCAGCCTTTACTTGGTTTTAATCACTGCCAGATAACTCCATTGCTAATTGGACTGACCTAGAGAAGAAGTTTCATACATATTTTTACACTAGGACAGGAGAAAAGAAGATTACCAATTTGACGACCATAAGGCAAAGACTAATGAATCGGACACCGAGTTTCTTCAGAGGTTCCGAGAGACTAGAAATTTATGCTTCTCACTGAACTTGACTGATGATCAATTAGCTGCATTGGCCGTTCAAGGAATGTTGCCAACATGGAGAGAGAAGCTGCTGGGACAAGAATTTGACAACTTGGGTCAGTTGGCTCAACGAGTGACAGCACTCAATAGCCAATTCCAGAATATGCGCAGAGATACCCGATTCCAAAAGAATGCCGTAATTGCCGAAGCCTATAATCCATATTCAGTCGATGACGGCTATGAGGACGACAAAGAGGAAGAAATTGCCGTGGCTGAATGGAATTGGGGTAAGAAGACTATAATGGTGCCAAATCCTTGGGAAAAAGGAGTTGAAGAGAGCTACGATTTCGACGTCACAAAATCAGACAAGCTCTTCAATTTCTTGCTTGAGAAGGGACAGATCAAGTTGCCCGATAATCATGTTAGGTTGTCTCCCGATCAGTTAAAGAATAAGAAGTTCTGCAAATTTCACAACGCACTTCTCATTCTACTAATGAGTGCAGAGTTTTTCGGCAACATATACAGAGGGCTATTCAGCAAGGAAGGCTCAAATTTGATACATCTCGAAAGATGAAAGTTGATGATAATCATTTTCCAAGAGATCAGAACATGGCTGATGCTAGGTTGCTCAAAGGGAAGACTAAAGTCCTAACATCAACTAGATCAAAGGAAATTGTAACAGTCGATCCCGAGATGCAAATATCGGTAGATAAATATAAAGAGATTAGAAGGCGTCATGACCAACAAAAGAGCCGATATGAGAAGGGAGAGACGTCGAAAGATGGGGCGACAAGGCTGCGTATTACATCTCAAATTTTATTGAATAAATGGTAGTGGTAGAAAAAAAAGGGTTATCAGCGTTGGTGAGAAGAGCAAGAATACCAGCGTCAACAAGAGAAAGAGAGGTATGAAAGAAAGAAATTTGAATCACATTGGAATTGTCCTTTCTTCAGACATTGCTAGAACGAAGGTTTGAAATTGCCTACCAGAAATAACTGTCTGGAGTGCAGCGAGCAATATTGAGAGTTTAGGCAATCTCAGGCCAACCGCCGGTCTATCCATGCTCAAGACGAATATCATCATAACAACATGGATCGGCGCTTAAAGAATAGAAGTGTTCATGATCGGCTTGGAAAACGAGTTGTTGATCAAAACTGGGCTAATTATGGAGAAGAAAGTAATGAAGAAGAATATATTTGGTAGGAAGGCCAATGGTGTCTAGGAGGTTTGATGAGAAGCCAGAAAAGAAGAGTACAACACCTAAGAAATAGAGAGCTGAAATAGGCTCAGACATCTGGTAGACCTCAAGTATGACATGCTAAGCAAACAGCCGATAGAGGGCAGCCATCGGCTAATATTTAAATGGCTTTCCTATTGCCGTCTGAGTTTAGAGCTCCAGTAGATCAAGAAGTTTATTCAGACTTTGATGAATCAGAGTATGAGGAAATAGTTGCCAAGTTGACAGTTATACAGCAGGCTATATTCGATAAGCCAGTCAAGCATCGGCACTTAAAGGCTTTATATGTAAAAGGTTTTATTGATGGAAAGCCGATGAACAAGATGTTGGTGGTTGGAGGTGCTTCTGTCAATCTTATGCCTTATACCACTTTTCGTAAACTTGGCAAGGGGCCATGAGATTTAATTGAAACTGATATGATGCTCAAGGATTTTGGAGGTAATACGTCTAAGACCCGGGGGCAATGAACGTCGAACTAACAATCGGGAGTAAGACTCTGCTCACCACATTCTTCGTCATCGATGGAAAAGGTTCCTATAGCCTACTCGGTCGTGATTGGATTCATGCAAACTGTTGTGTGTCATCGACCATGCACCAGTGTTTGATTCAATGGCATGGAGATGATGTCGAGCTGGTTCGCGCTGATGAATCTATGAGTATCGCAACAGCCAATCCAGTATATTGGGAGCTAGAAGACTTCGAGTGTTTTTCTGGCAAACTATGGGAAGGAGGCTTCATTAAAATCAGTAATGAAAGCCAACAGCCAATCCAAGCAATCGGCTCTGAGCGCGTCGGCCCATAGATTAAGGGAGACGGACATTGGTCCTGGAGATGGGACTAGGCCGACGTATGTGAGCGCTAAGTCAAATCTTGAGTACAAGCCAAAGTTGTTGGATATATTAAAGGAAGTTTAAAAATGGTTTTGATTAATGAAATGCTTGACCCAGATTGATCGATTGTTTAATTTTTGGTCTAAAGAGTTCTGGTGCAATCTATCAAGGAACGATTAATGGAAAATGTTTGAAGGAATATTATTCTAGCGTTTGGATCAACACTCAACAGCTGATTCGTTCAGTCATCGGATCTAATAGCTGGTACCAGAAGGGTATCACCTCTAGTTCAAAAAATAAACCTGAAGATTTAAAAGCCGATACGATATGTGTCATCTATAGAGCAAAATCAGAAACGAAGACAATCGTGACATATACGAAGGCATTTCACTGAGACACAATCATGGAGGGAGTAGAAGATTTTATTCATTAGTTTGCCCTAAATACAAACTAATCGAAGACCTTGTTCACCATATCCTGGGCAGATGTGATGTCCATAATGGCCTCCACCGCGACAACAAATTCTTCGATCAAATCCTCATGCTCCTCAGGGTCGTCACCATCGAGAAACCAGTCTTCATGGCATGGAGCTTGTATCCAGTCTGGACCTGCACCACGGCCAGCACCACCGATGCGCCGAGATGAACGCCATGAAGGGTGATCTCCTGGACGTGGGCCAGAACGTCGTGGAGGCAAGCGTTGATGAGGGGGCCCCGAGCATTGACGGCATCTGTGGCCACGTTCACCGCCAATTGGAGGGACTCCAACTGCACCATCAGGGCTGGCAATCATAGAAACATGAGAGCTATCAATATAAAGACAATGGATATCAGAATAAAGGCGTTCCCGGAATTCATCTTACCCGCCACCATGGCGTCAGACTCGACCAGCCGCGCCCGAGCGGCACTGGCCTCTTCTTCGGCGGTGTGAAGGGCAGCTTGAGAGACCCCGAGGCGAATCTCAAGCAGGTCGTTTTCTCGAGTCACCTCAGAATAACAGTCTTGGGCCACCCTCCACTCTCGAAGGAAATGTCGGGCGTCATCGTCGTTGTAAGAATCAGAGGAATCCGATGATGAGGCCAGCTCAGAAGATGCAGCATCATAGGGCTCACTGGCCCTAGGGAGACAATGAAGACTGTCTTCAAGACAAACCTATAAACAAGTTAGAAAAGGTCGTCACCATGAACAGAGAATATCAATCTCACCTCATGCGTCGTAGGCGCGGGTTCACCGGCATATCCTCCTCCCGGATCTCCTCCGCCGTGCATTTGCCGCGGTTGTCCTCGCCGGCCATGGAGTTTGGCTAGATCTACAAGAAGGGAGAAGAAAACCGCTACAGAATCTGCAAGGGCGGAGAATTGTGAAGGAATGGGAATAGTTGCGAGTGTAGATGTGTTCAAGGCCAGAGCCCTCGGCTAGTATTTGAAGCCACAGAGCGAGGAGGTGGACGCCTTGGGACATGCAAAAAGCAACCGCAATTAATAGAAGACGAAGCGCCACCTCACTGATGCCAAAGAGAATACGGCATTCAGTAACTGAGGGCAGAAGATCGAGGGGTTCTCTCAATAAAGGCTGTGTTTTTAGACTTAATCGGATCAAGGATAGAAATATGAAATCGGCTATTTTCAAATTGGCACTTTAGCCAAAATAAGAAATACAATGAGGCGACAGAAAGCATGGTTATCATTGATCCCACACAAGATACATGTTGATATACAAATTACAAGTCTAGAACATCCTGGATTGCTTTCAATACTTCTAGCCGGATAGCATCAACTTCTGCAATTTGTTGCTTGTCTTCTTCGACTGATCCAGGAATATCCTCAAGGCTGCTATAGATGAGCCTGCCTTCTCTAACTTTGGCCAACAACTCTTGTTTCTTTTGCTTGATGGCATCGGGTATTTGAGCTAGGTTGGACTTATGGCGATCGATGGCAGCCTTCATGTTCTCTAGCTCCTTCTCAAGTTCTATACGCTTGATTTCTAGTTGAGACAACTCCAGATCGATCCTAAAGGAGGAGTTCTTCAAATCATCAATCAGTTGTGTCAACTCTTTAGCCTCTTGCATGTTGGAGTTCCTCTTGGCCAACAAAGTTTCATGGTTGGATAGGTTCCTCTGTGCCTTTTTCACCTTTGGGGCTTGGTTTTCAATAATGGATAGAGGTGACAAGACTCTGGAAAGAACTGGGGATGGATTATCCTTAATAGCCTAGAAGACTCTTTGCATTAAATCAGTGTCTCAGACCAGATTGGCTACATTCTTCTCAAATATTGGCAATATATCCCTTAGCCAATTTCTGATCTCTTCTAGCAAAGCTTCCTTAGAGGAGAAGGCTGACGAGCTGATTTCATCTTCATCTAGATACTTCTCAAGATTGAAAGAGTAGCTCAGAGCTAGAAGAGTGAGTGCCTATATTTAAGAAAATCTTGATTAGGAGGATTGGATCAGTTTATAATAAAATGAACGGTGAAGTGGATATAGTACCTTTTCTGTGGTAACCTCTATCTAAAGAGAAGGAAGAGCTGATGATGCACCAATGATGTCTGGTTGAATCGGCTCTAAACTTTCAACATTGGTATCTGCAAACATCAAAGAAGATTTTTAGTTCATAATTATTGTAGAAGGATAAAAGGGACATATAACTTCCTTACCATCAGTTGTGTGCCGAACTGGAGAATCGATAGTCTAAGTGTCGATGGCAACAGTTTCATTCTCAACACCGACAGGGTCATTAGGTGGACTATCAGGCTCCTACTCGTACATGGGTGCTTTCTCAGAGAGTATCTAGCATGATGAATGACCAGATAGAGGGTGAAAACTGAATAAAAATCAAGAATTTAAAGAAAAATACCTTGGCAACATCAGGGGGTGAAATGGAAGGACTTACATCTTCTGCTGCCTTGGAAGCATCGGTTGTTTCAACCAAAATTGGCTCCTTTTGAGGATCGGCCAATGAAGGCTTGATTGATGCTGAACTAAATGCCTAGAACAATAATTCCGCACCCAGAACCGATTGGGATGCAGTGGTTGATAAATGTAAAGAAAGAGGATCAGAAGTTGAATATCATTCTAAGGAAAAGATGAATTGCTTACCTAAGCAGCTGATGTTCTTGTTCTGCGGAGTATTTTCCCAGTAACGGCTTTCTGGGTTGCTCCTTGGACCACCTTGTGCTTTGAAGATTGATACATCACGATCGTGGGGGCAGCGTGAGTTTTCATCAACTTCTTCAATGAGGGTGTAGCTTATCCTATTCTGGAAACTGGGCATGGTGGCTGATAATCTATAGGATGCCCCTTCCTGTCCAAGCTTGGAGGATCGAATTCGGTATCCTGAAAGGGTCTGTTAGAACAATTGGCAAGAGAATTCATCGAATAATTTTCTGAGAAAAGAAATGGCAAGTTACCTCTCTGTCAGAAGCAAACTCCCCATCTAGAGCTATGCACATAGGATGGACCAACCCACAGAAGAGATAGGAGTGTCATTCTTTCCACTAGGAGTCAAAGAGAGTGGAAGAGAAGCTAACTCTGATCCAGTCATGCAAGCAAAGGGAAGGAAGTTCTTATCCCAATTGAAAGACTCTGGAGGCTTCCATCACCTCACTGATACCTTCTCTTGGCTTTAGTGTGTTTTTGAAGAACAGTTGAGGGGGAGTTGACCAAGACTAAACTAGCGGGCTACGAAAGACGGATTGTAAAACTCATAAGTTGGAAGGTTGCCTGAAAGGAAGGAGCCTATAGCCATTTTGCCACGACCATGATGAAACTCAACTGGAAGAACACATTGCTTGATGAAAGAATTGAAGATTGCGGCTGTCGTTTCATCTGAACAACCTGATTCAAATCGAAATTTGAATGGGAAGATCAGCCCATTGTTCTCATCCTTGTCATAGGGTAGCCAAGTCAGGGTATCTACCTCAAACCCTCTATAAAACCTTTTAAAGAGATAGCCAACATCGACAGCGATTGTTATGGCCGATGCAGCTTCACCATAACTCATGCACTGATGGGTTCTTCCTTCTTCGCCTCTATATTCCTCATCAAAGCTAGAGGAAGGAAAGCTCAGGTTTCTGATATCAGGCCTTACAATCTTGTGCATATACAGGTTCAGCCATAACTTTATCAACCACCAAGGGCCACTAATAGTATGTACTGGTTCATTCTTCAGCAACTGGGCAGCTACCGGGTGCATCAGATGATAAGCAGCTCCTAGCACATACTTTCCAAGAGGGATATCCTTGCCTGCTACTAGATGCTCTGCCATGAGTTTGTGATTGTAAGTTAGACCACAAGATGATCCACAGAAGATGAATCTTTCTAGCCACATGTTCAGAAAGGCCACATACTCTCTTTCGCTAACCGTTGATCTGTCTCCAATATAGTTTAGAATGTAGCTTGCCCGTCCTATGCAGTCTGATATTTTGGCTAATTTCTTGAAACCAACACTTAGATAATCATAAGGCTGCATTGATCCTGTTATTCTAAGGCTAGTCAGCATATAAAACATCGATCAAAGTGATGGTCATTGGGCCGTGACCAAAAACGAAAGCATTTAGGGTGTTGGACCATAAATAAGATGCAGAGATTAGGAGTGAATCATTTCTCTCTATCCCAGACAACAAAAGTGTCAAGCATTGATTCAGATCATAAAGCTCCCAATCTCCACCCTTCATCTTGGACACCCTACGAAATCAGTCTCTCCATCCCTTAGGTATTTTGGGCCAATTTCTGAAGGAAGTTTTGGTGTTTCAGGAAGACGAATTCACTACATATTGTTTGAAGGGGATTTGTTGGTTTCTTGACGGATAAAATCAGATGGATCAGGGTCACCCATAGGCCTAAGAAAATAAACATTAGAAGCCACAGCTGATGGAATCAAGATTTCGTTCCTCATTTCCTAGAAATCGGATGAAATAAATTTGAGAAGAAAGGAAATACAGGGTAGCGACCAATACTTTGAGAATGGGAACTTGAAAGCATACCTCAGGGACGTGGTCGCTGGTCGCTGGTCACCATTGCAGTCGAGGTAGATTTGAATCTGAGGAAGACCACTTGAATAAAAGCTTGATAAGGCAGAAGATTTGCTAGGGTTGAGGCATTGGTGATGGTGGCGTCGGCTGTTAAGATTTGCTCGAGAAAGAAGGGGAAAGCGAATGGGTCGAGTAAGTTGGAGACAATATTGTTGGGGTATTATATAAAAACTTGGACCGAGAAGTCAGGGAGTCACGTGGATATCTCGAAACAAAACGGTTGCAACATGGTAAACAGATAAAAAGGAATTTTGGAATAAAATCATTTTTATCCCAAAATTGGGTGGCATGTGTTTACACCAAAATTTGGGAAGGAGAATGCGGGAACTCAAAGCTTCCAAGATCGTATCAATCAAGGAATCAATTGCATAAGGATCGATATCAGCTGATTCAGATGTAGCATTGGAATAGGCTCTCTTCGAATGACGTCAGCGGATAACGACAATGAGCTACGGTTGGCGTCGGGGAAAATATGTCAGACTCTAAAAAAGGGAAAGATTAGGGTCCAAGTTATCTTAAATTAGGAATGTTTTATTTTACCAAAGATTGTGATGAGTTGTACTTGAGTAGGATTCATGCTTGGGCTTCGGGTATAAATATTGAACCTTGGCCATTGTAAAAGGACATCCAATCAATTAAATACAAGTTATTTACTTTTTCGGCTCCGATAAACCCTTAGGAGTAGGAGTAGAGTATATCTCGGTGAGTTCTTCAGCAAGCAGGGCTGCATCGGTCCGGCTGACCTCCGGCTTGCCTGTAAGTACCATCATGGTTTATACTTCTATTCGTACGGCTGCATCGACCCGGTCGACCTCCACTGCGACTCTGGTATAAGCTAGTTATCGACTCTTATCTAATTCATGTACGACTGCATCGATCCGGTCGACCTCCGCTGCTTGAATTAGATTAAGATCAAGTTATCGGCTCTACCTAAGAGTGGCAACCTTTAGGTAGATTCATTAAGTTACCGATCTTGCTGATGTTCTTATTGTTATTAGTTTGCAGCAACATCAATCTGCCCCGTCGAGATTGGTTTAAATCGGCCTCATATCCTTTGAGTCCATCATTTGCTTTGTTACAACACGATGATTCTTACTTTAAGCGACGGGTTATGTTTCATCGGCTGTTTTTACTTCGATCTTGATTGCGCATAGTACGCGGTTAAGACACGCATGATCTTAAAGAGGTTTGCTCGCTAGTTAAATCTGGTCTACGGTTCACTATTATGGCTGCAACGATCTGGTCGATCCCCACTGATAGCACTTTAGATTGGAGGATGCTAGTTGGTAGATTTGTTCTCGGTCAGGCGTGACCTTAACTATTTGCTATACCTGCATCGGCTAAATAGCCGATCACCTATGCGTTAACCCCTACAATGTGTGTACATGATTCTGTTAAGCGTGAATAGATCTGTTTACTTTAAAGGTTTGATATGTTGTCTTTATCACGGCTGTATCGATCCGGTCGAACCCCACTGTTAGAGATAGCAGGTTGAGCCTGATGAGTCTATAGATTTGTCTATGTGAAATAGTCGATTATTCACACACTATAGTTCTCTTCACCTGAATCGGCTATTTTAGCCGTTTCATCCGAGCCTTCACGCATAGCATGTCTTTCAGAAAGCATGTCGAAGTATGAATATTTTTATGGATTCTTCGGTTTTAGTTTGTTATTATCATCATAGCTGCCATCGATCCGATTGAATCTCACTGTTGATGGTAACAGATTAGATTCAGAGCGTTTGTAAGTCCATTCGTATCAGATAGTCGATTTGTTCGCATGCTATATCCTTTCTTGTTAGATTCATCGGTTCAATGATTCATATTGATAATATCTACCTAGCTGATGATATCATTTGCATCTACGTGTACTGTACATGTCAGCATAAAATCAATCGCTACCTACGAGCTCTACAGTCTGTAACAGCCGATTTCTGTGCGTATCGGCTATTTAGTCGTTTTTTCCCATCTGGCTGCTCCCGAAATGGCACACTTAGAACTGTCTGGGCACAGACCGGCATATTCCACCTTAAATTACTGATAAACTTTCTCTCCTTGTCAATTGTAGGGTCAAATTGACTGGCATGTCTCGGGAGGAATACGTAGGATCGATTATCCCTGCGTTGAAGCCAAGCGGATCTCCAGCTCCATCAAGCAGATCCTTCTGGCTTACCGTGTGTCGACGCATTTTCGTGCCAACAACCCGTGAAGTCGTGGCCAACCTAGGCTACACGGAGAAAGCGAGGAAGAAGGGGGTGTTTGGTTTGTTTGCCTGAGGTCGCCTCGCCTCGCTGAGCGAGGAAACTGGCGGGGACCTGTGTTTGGTTGTTGGGCGAGGTTACCTCGGGATCTAAGCTGGCAAGCTTTGGGATTGCTTCCTCGGGAGAGCGGTTCTGGCTTGCCTAGGCCAGCAAAGGCAAGACTGGCTAGCGTGGACGAGACGAGGCAAAGTGGCCTGAGTAACCAAACAAGACCGAAGATGGTTTAGGGAGAGAGAAAGCGGATGACGCTGGGCCCACTAAGTGAGGTGGAGAGAGAGAGAGTAAGTACCAGGGTATTTTAGACCACATTAAAGTGTACAATGGTACATATATATGTTTGCACGTGAGGCTAACGTTATTGGAGACGTATAAATTAAAATGGCTTGGTTCAAATAGGCACTGAATTATAGTACCATGTTTTCTATATAACGAGTAATAGTGACAGATCTTAAAAACACAATATATTTATAATGGCATGATCTATATCTAACCTTTATAAGCTGCAATGTTTGGGCTCTCTAGCTACTATGGCCATGGCCTACATGTAACGATGCCGGTGGGGAAGCTTCGGGTCACCCGTACCCATATCCGTTAATTATCCATCCTCGATTACCCATAAGAGCAATGTCCATGGGTAAGAGACTTTTGCTGGGATCGTTTCTTCCTTCTCCCATCGACAGCTAACTCTTGTTTGCCAGCAGGAGCATCGCCCTCCGCCGGCACGGCTGCGACCACAGCCCCGGTCGGCGCTGCAGCCTGTAGGCGCTCGTTCGCTCCCGTGCGCAGTCACCGCAGATTGGTTGGAGGGCATCGGCGGGTCGAGCTACACGGCTGCTGGGGCACGGGCGCCGGGTGAAGTGGCCATTATTACCGCCATGAGTATGACGAGGGAGCTTCTGCATGACGATGCTGCCGCCGCCCATGGCCGAGCATGTGGACAGCAGGCCGTGCTTGGTGTATGCGCCTCCTCCGACGACCTCTACAGTCACACGTCCCTCTCTCACCTTCCGCTAGCTTCCAGGCACACTAGTACACAAACAGGCTTTACTCCCGGTTGAGAAACCCCTTCAGTCCTGGTTTTCCAATCGGGAGCACGAATCCGAGACTAAAGGGACCCTCCTTTAGTCCTGATTTCTCGCCCCACCTTTAGTCCCGGTTGGTAAAGACCAACCGGGACTAAAGAGACCTCCCGGCCTGGCCACGTGGGGCGGCCCTTTAATCCCGGTTGGTATTACCAACCGGGACTAAAGGTTTCCTTTTTTTTCTTTTTTTTTGTTTCTATTTTCAATTGATGATTCGTTTTGATTTTCGAATACGCATTCTATGCTGTTAATAATATACGTATTTTACACGTTTATAATGTTCGAACATTTTGTACAAACTAAAGTATGAAACTAACGTATATATTACATGCATATGCATATATTGTACGTTATTTTATGTACATATAATATGTATATATATATATTACAAATAAAGCTTGCATTGTATATTCTATCATATCCTTGGGATAACAAATTTACTCCATCTAGTTTGGCTTCCATGTTTCGTTGACATCATTGTAGAACTCGCCGGCGGGGTCGAGGACCTGGTCATTAAGAAATCCTGCTATGGTCCCTTGAATTGCTTTCAGTTGGTCACGTCGTATGACTTTTTCCTTCAACCATAGAGTCTTCAATAAAAGTTAAAGGAAAAGTATTAATATATATATATATATATGTGTTGGTCACATGATTACTTATATATATGAGCAACAAAAGAAATTGTGAATATATGAATATATTTATATAACATACTTTGAGGATCTCTTCAGGAGTTCTTTTTGTGTACGTCATGATGAACTCGCAAATATAGTATCCGCAGTAGTTGTTCCCCTGTTCTTGCCTCAGAACCCACTTTTACGAGAAAAAAGATCCGGTGAATTAAAAGCATGCATGGTGTTAATTGAATTATATATATAAATGTAGCTAGTACTTACTTTGTGTGCGATTACATCCAGTGGCGCTTTGCAATGTTTCATGTGGTGATTCTCAATGAAACTTTTCCAAACACTGCGTCCAATAAAATAAAAAATTAATTTGACCTTTAATAATTGTTGCAGTTAAGAGATCGGGGTATATATAGTTGCTAGAGAGACCAAATTATCCTTAGATAATATCTATCATGTCTTGGTACTCTGTTTGCTTTTTTCTTAACGAGTCTAAGATGCTCAACCGACTATTGGCCATCAATATTCAGTGATTGTTGCATATGTTTTTATACACAAATATGATCGATATTAACTAGAGTCAACATATATATGGGAGATAGCTTAGCTAGTAAGCAAATAATTGAACCAAAGTCCATATGATCGACATTAATTATTTAACACTCACTTGAAGTTATAGGGAAAGAGTATGTCCTTGTTTTGTTGGTTTACTAAGAATCTTATGAGATTTTTCTCGAGTTCAGCTTTCCATTGAGGCGGGGGTTAGGGTGTTTAAATACGACATTTGGATCAACGAAACCAACATCATTATCATTTCTCTTTCTGAGTTCTGTCATCTCATATCTGCATATATAAAAATATAATGTGAGAATATATAATTTATATATATACATGTAGCTTTATATATATATATATACTTTAATAGTAGAAAATAATCACACTTACAGACAATAGCAGCTAATGAGACTTTTGTCGAGAGAGTCCAGGTGGCATAGTTGGTGTAATTCTACAAACTCGATATATATAACGTCATCGCCACGGAAGTAATGTTGGTTTCTAACTCTGACAGTAACAAAGGTCTCTCCCCGTTCACACGCCGTCATGTACCACTTGTTTAGCAGGTACATTTGCGTACCCAGTTCACCTAAGGCCTTAGGGTTGTATAGACTCTTTCCATGTTCAAATTTCTTCCAAGGATCCACTTTCGGAGCAGATGGTTTTTCAACGAGCACTTGAGCAAAGTCCAAACCAGTTTCCTCGTAAAACCGAGCCAGCTCCTCAAAATTGACGTCTAAGTCTAAGTTCGAACCATATTCATTACGAACGACAAGAGGGGGACTGATTGTTGCGATTGTTATCCGAGTTGTGCAACACCTTTCCCTAGTCTAGTCTTTTTCTGCGCCGCCTCAAATGACTTGGTGAGAGAGCGGTCGTAGTCCGATTTTGGCAGGGTCTTTTAAGATTCCCGCTTTTTCTAGTCCACCTTCTTTCTTAGAAGATCTGGAGGTAGGTAGAAGTACGATTTCTTCGGGTTCTCCCTCTCTTCTCGTTGCTTTTTTTACTTTTTCGAAGAAACTGTCAACATCTTTTTATACTGCAGCTTTTAATTCTTTTTTACTTTTCTCGTAAGACAGTTTTTGGGGAATAACTGGATTAGATGAGGCTTTCTTCTTTGCCGGCTGGTGGGCCAACGACTTTGTTTGCGGGGCGGACCTTTTAGGAGCTGGCTTCTTCTTAGTTATCAAGGGAGGTGGGGCAGCCGTTGGAGACCTCCTTGGAGGCGTTGGAGACCTCTTTGGAGGTGGCGGCCCTTGTTGGGACACTCTTTCCTTACCCGATACTCCATCATAATCTTCTCCTCACACTTGCCGCATGCAATGAGAGGGAGGTCCGGCGTCAGTCACTTTGTAACCCGATGAGAAGCCGAGGACCCAGAAGCAGTTGTCATCTACTCTCTATACTTATTTTTAATATAATATAAATTTCTCATTTTATAAACAAATAAAATTAAAAAACTCTAAAATTCTCTATATCTCTAAAGCATAAAGTGTGCTATGCATGCTAGAAATGAAAACTCAATACTAGTTTTGAATAACTACTTTAACCTTCCTTCATCAAAATATGTAAACTTTAAAGTGATTTTGAGCTTAAATGACTTACAAATAAAAAAATTCTACCGTAAAAAAACCCACATATATTTAGTCCACAAAATGAGATAAGCTACTGATGAAACATGAGAGTATAAAGTTGGTAACCTTTAGAACCGAAGAATCGATGGAGAAATAGAAGAAATCTTGTGATTACTGGTGATGAGGAAGAAGAGAGGCCGGCGATGAAGCAAGAACACTGACCTCGAAGTGGTTCGGGCTCGGGGAGGAACAAGGGGTATATAGGAGGGGACCTTTAGTCCCAGTTGTAGACAGAAACCGGGACTAAAGGTCCCTTTCTAGTCTCGGACGGAGCCTCAAGCCGGGAGTAAAAGTGAACCTTTAGTCTCGATTGGTAGATCTAACTGGGACTAAAGGTCCCCTCCAGCAAAAGCCTAGCACAGTAGCTGTTGGGCAGGGACCTTTAGTCCCGGTTGAAGCTACCAACCGGGACTAAAGGTTTCTCTAGTCCCGAACGCGAAAAATATCGGGTCTTCAGCCAAATTTTGAAATAGATCAAAGGTCGTTTGTCTGCTAGGGGCAGAGGCGATGAGCTCCGCTCAGCACCGCAGTCGGAGCATATAGATTAAATGGATAATACCTCTATTATCCTACCTATACCCACAATCAAATGGATAATCCATACCCTCCCCAAACACCATGGGTACGGGTTTGAGTATGTACATTGGTTATCCAGTGGCATCGTTACCTACATGGACATGCCCTCATCGAGCCCTACGTGATTAGCATGGACAACAACGTATAATATTGGAGTCCAATAGGAAGGGTATTGTACCATATATAGGGCTAGTTTGGGACTGCTTCGTTTCACGTTTTTTAGCTCCGCTTTACGTTTTTCAGCCAAACAGGTGCCAGCACCATATGCTCTGCTCCAAGAAAAAAGGTGGAGTTGTGAGAGCACCTAAAAGGAGGTTCTAGGAACTCCACATTTTTTATGAAGCTGCTCCACGGTGAAATTTATGAAGCAGAGTTGATGAAGCAGTCAAAAAAAACCCAGTGTGGCATGTGGACTCGGTCACTCATGTGAATGTGGGAGTGAAACGACTGACGAAACGAAACAAGTAGAGGAAGAAATTATCCCTGTTTAGTATCGTGTGTATGTTTCTATACATACAAAGATGGGTAGATATATGTATATAGGTATATATATAGATGCATCGTTTCAAAATTTTGGATGAGTCTATGTCATATTTTTACGGAGGTTTTACGATGGCACCGAGAGGGGGGTTTTCCCCTACATATTTTGTTATTACAATGATTATATCTGTTTTATTGTTTTTGTGTGCTATGGTAGCCTGATTATATTATATATAGAAATAGAAAGAAAAATGAAAGGAGCACGTGCGTCCGCGTGGCGCAGTCCAGTCCACGCGCGGTCGTTGGTACGGCCGTACGGGGTGTAGACGGTGTTGACTGTTCAGTCGACCACGCTAGAAATGGGCGACTAGCCGACCGCAGCACGACCGCAGCAATGGAACTCGAGCTTGCAGATCTGGCCACCAAAGCATTTTCCCTCGGCTGAATCTTTACTGCTACGGTCGTGTTGGCCTGGTGCTCGATTTATTTGGCTGAAGGTTTCTTTCTTCCCCATCAATCCCCTCAATCCTCTTCGGCACCAATTCCACGATTTCGCCGATCTGATGCCGTAAGATGAGAGCGCATCCCCCGTTTTCTATTCTCTCTTTCTTCCTACCAACTTTGGCATTCAGAGTAGAGGTCGAATTGAATTGGCTTCCTGCAATTCCTGGTGCCGATCCATGATGTTATGCTCATGGGTACATTTTGCCTGGGCGGTGGACTACGGATTGCCTGCAGTTTGCCTGTGATTTATTTGGTTCAGGTCCTAGTAAGCTGCCTGGCACATTCAACTCAGTTGCACCCAGGCGACCAGATCTCCCTAGTTGGAATAATCATATATTCTTTAAGAGGGAATGTATCCTTGGAAAGAAATGTATTTTAACCAGTCTTATTTGACAGGACATTGTGATGTACAGAAATGAATGATCAGACAAGTGAAGTTGAAGACCTCGAGCGCATACTTATTGATGAATGCGCAGAGCCGATCAAGATATCATATGCAGCTATAAGACATATTACAAAAAACTTTGCTCAAGTGATTGGTGATGGTGGGTTTGGAGTTGTTTACCTGGTATGCTTAGTTCTTGATTGCTCTGCAAATTGTAGTTTCAAACAATTGCTTGAATCAGGCATGATTTCATGTCATGAAACAGGGAGGTCTTCGAAATGGGATGGTTGCCGTGAAAAAGCTTTACCCATGGAAGGATTTCGATTATAAGCTATTTTTGGGCGAAGTTGCCTGTTTAAAGAAGGCAAAGCACAAAAATATTGCAAGATTTCTAGCTTATTGTGTAAATATGCAATGTGAAGTAATGGAAGAAGAAGGAAAACTTAGGATTGTTGAGGAACAACAAAGGTTACTCTGCTTTGAGTATGTACCTAATGGAAGCCTTAAATATTATCTTGAAGGTATAAAATTTGCTACGATATTCATCCCCATCTGTACTTGAAAACCTCGTGATTTCTGTTATCCATTCACCTGACCGGCATGGGAAATGTGGTCAAATAGCAAAGTTTTATCATGCCCCAAATATGCACACTATCCATTTGGAATATTTTTTTAAATCTTTGAGTATGTACTCAAATCATCTTAGATACTTGGGATTTGAATTTTTTTTATTATGGAAGGGCGGGCCTGGTGTAAGCGGTAGAGTCTTACCGCCTGACCGGAAGGTCCCAGGTTCGAGTCGCGGTCTCCTCGCATTGCACAGGCGAGGGTAAGGCTTGCCACTGACACCGTTCCCCAGACCCCGCACAGAGCGGGAGCTCTCTGCACTGAGTACGCCCTTTTTGTTGTAATTTGACATTACATATGTACTGTTACTAGCATTAAGCATTTTTTTGCCTTTTTATTCACTTATGCAGGAAAAACTCATGGATATGAATGGAATGTACGTTATCAAATAATTACAGGAATTTTCCAGGGTTTGCAACATCTTCATCAAAAGCGCATTTATCATTTGGATCTCAAACCATCAAATGTGCTGCTGGGTGCTCACATGGAGCCAAAAATAACAGATTTTGGTCTGTCAAGGTGCATTGACGATGGAGAACAATCTGTGATGGTTACTAAAAACATTTTTGGAACACTGTAAGTCATATCTTTGAGACTTTGAAGTCAAATGTGTGAAGTTAGCTTTATATTGTGATCCTTCAAACCATCTGATTGTATTCAGGGGCTATCTTGCACCAGAAGTCATAGATAAGAAGCAAATATCAGCCAAGGCTGATATATTCAGTTTGGGCATTATAATGATAAACATATTAACAGGGCGTAATGGTGGTAATATTGAAAATGTAAGTATAATTTGTTAAATCTTTGTAGTACCTTTTTGACATCAAATTTTAGCAGTCCATGCACAGCAACCTATCTTAGACCTTAATAGCGAGTTACTATCCACATCAATATCTCATTTCTTGCTCTTGCGTATTCGAGAAAAAAATATGTCATTTCCTTAAAACAAAAGAAGATATCGATATTTAACTTGAAGTACCTATCATGTATTGACTTCTCCTTAATGTTTTAACATCATATATATGTTCTCTCCTGATTACTATATGTTTGAATTTTGCAGTGGCAGGAAAACATAGATGTAGAATGCTCACAAAAGAAGATATGCATTGAACTTGCGCAAATTTGTATCGACAGTAATCCACATAACAGGCCTACTATAGATGAGATAATTCAGAAGCTGAATGAGACAGAGACAATGATTCTAAAGGATCCTACAGTTATTCGAGAGCCCAGAAATGACCCTGAATCTTCATTATATCAGGTATTATTATTCAAGCCATCATGCAATCATGTAACCTTTGATCTCAAAAAAATGTGGCCTGATTTGGCACGGTCCAGAACTAACATCTAACTCTTAATTCCTTCTATCCTACAACATTTTTAGCAACAAAATCATAAAATTAAATACTTTTAAATGTCAATCCATTGACCTGCTGTGTGGGCGGGTGGGTCGTAAGGGCTCATCCCCTTTTTCTTCTTAATATAATGATACATAGCTCTCCTGCGTGTTCGAGGGGGGAAAAAGATAGAGAGGCAGTAATTATAGCACAGTTACATTAGCTTTGAGATCAAACTGAGGTCCAAACAAATGTAATGTTGGAAAGATACACAACTCTCATGCGTATTCTAAAAATTAGTAAAAGCATGAATAATTTGCAACCAAAATACTGTTCTTGACACCTTTGTCAAACGCCAAACTATTGGCAAGCTATACTGCCTAAAAGTTACCATCTCAGCCATATAAGTGTTGACACTGTATATTGCTAATAGAATTTACATAATATGTTTGTTTTAATTTACCCTTCCTTTATTTTAATTTAATATGAGGTATACCATAGGAATTTTGTTTTATATTCTGAGTTGCAGGTTGTACAAAGATTCCAGGCATTGTCCATGCAAACTCTTCGAGAAAATTCCAGGTACACACATTCTAGTTCTACCGTCTTTGATCTATGTGATCTTCGAAGGATCTGAAGCACTCTGTGTTTCATATATCAAAATTTTGGATTCACCAAAAGCAGTTTTTGTTTCTACAATTATTATATTTTTAATATGAAAAAAAAACATCTGCTATATCGAAGGAAAGTAGATGGATGTTGGAAAACTGCCTGCCTTAATATGGTCTCTCTGTTGGATGTGTACCTTTGTTGGCAAGCAGGGGCAGAGAGAAGAGAGGTCATATAGCCGACGCACACGCACAGACGCACCGAACCGATGCCGTGGCAGCTGGGATCGGTGTGGGACAGTGGGGGAGTTAGGGTTTGTACCTTTGTATGGTGGGCTGGCTAATTGGGCTGGGAGTGGGATGCGGCCTGTGGGGCTTCCGGCTGCTGCTGCCTGCAGCCTGCTGGCCCAGCCATCTATGGTAACAGGCCTGGCTCGTTTGGCTTGCGAACTAGCTCGAGCTGGCTCGTTAAGACCTGAGTCGGGCCACTAACGAGCCGAGTCGAGCGAGCTACCGAGTTGTGAGCTTTTCGTCCAGCCCTACATATAGGGGCCTAGTATCCCTATGGGATTACGATATGTGTGGCAGTGCTTCTAGAGTAGCTCCCTGGTTGATTCTAAGAGGAACTCTGCCAGATTCTGTGTAGTATAATTCTCTAAAATGAACTGAAGTTCTAGGAGCTGAAAAATAGCTTCTCTCCATTAACTTCTCACACAGGATCATTTTCTCCACGGAATTTACCCAAAAGAATCATTTTCATCCATGGAATGTTTTGCCCTAGAAAAACTTTCAGTATAGAATTAGAAGCAAGATTAGCTCCACCAAACAGGTCCTTCTCACAGTGTATTAGCATTCTGACTAAGTTTAACAGTTGTTTCCAAGTGGCAATTTAACAAAGAAGCAACATCAACCAAGATTTCCCAACTATACATCATTGGCTATTTAGAGTTGAAACTCAACCGCTGTAACTTATTTTGTAATGGTAATGAGTTATTTACTGGTCCAGTATGACGTTGCTTTTAAAAATACACAAATAAATTACCAATGTGTGAAAAAATAGAGCTCGGATGACTAAACTTGTTTTTGAACGATCTAGCACTAAGGGTGCCGATACCAATACTGAGCTATAGGCCCAATCAGAATACCAAATAACACTTATCGCGGCATTTAAGTTTTTTTTCCCCAAAAACTGGTTAACCTCATCCATTTATCCCATTTACTTCAGGAAACTTTGTTTTATTCTGGAAGCAAGTTTCTTTTTATATTTTTCTGATCTCGTGCAAAAATATGTTGTTAACTCAGAATTGATGATATATATATGGAACTTAATGTCCTGGAGTGTATACTTGAGGGAAGCAAGAAGCCGAGTCATCTATCATATCGACTTCTACAGTTTATCACTGAAAATTTTTCTAGTGAGCGCAAGGTTGATACTAATCTATGCACAGAGATGTACAAGGTAATTTTGTTTTGCATAGCAAAGCTGAACTTTATGTGTAAGGCTCAAGCCCATGCTAACAAAGCACCTAGTGAAATTAAACAGGGCATCCTGCGGAGTGTTGCTGTGCAGAGGCTTTTCACTGGGGATACTGATGACGGCGAGTTTCATCAGGAGGTTAATAAAATGATGATGATGGCTCAACACCGAAATATTGTAAGATTTTTAGGCTACAGTTCTTATAGAGAAGAAAATCAGTTTGAAGAGCAGGGAACAACTATTGTGGCTGACAAATGCGAAAGACTGCTCTGTTTCGAATATTTAAGCAAAGGAAGGCTTGACAACTATCTTTCTGGTATGATAAGATAAACTTTTTTTTTTCTCGGACACGTAGGAGAGATGCATATCATTCATTAAGAAGGGAGAAATAGTCAAGTGAAAGGAATCCCTGCTAATACCACTCACAACAAAGCAAACCCACAAAATTCGATCTCTACATTCACAAACACAATAGGCCACCCAACTGAGACCACCAGAGCCTACAGGAACAAACTTGGTGCTGCATACATAACAAAACACAACCACAAGATAGCGACAGAGCTTGCTTGTTGTGACAGGGTTTCTTGTAGTAAAACTATCACAAATACCTCAATAAAAAGATGGACTAGTTATCCTTGGTGTTAACTGAAATTAATGGTCATTGATATAAGTCTTTCCTAATTATTGATATTGACTGTCACTTTATTTTCTAGAATTTGGTCCAGTATACTGCCTACTCTTTGATTGAGACACATCACGCAATCCTGATGAAATTTTCTGAATCCTATGTAAAATCAATGTTGATCCATCACACTGGTCGTAGCATGTAGTGGTGATAATTGTGATGGTCTTCACTGATGGGACACCCCTGGATCTAGAAAATTGAAATGCAATTCAAATGACAAATTACTTCTTTTATTTTATTGTCTCTGGTACGAGAAAAGATTTTTTAAAACATTTGAAAACTAAATCTCTGCCCACTATCATATGTTTCCTTTTTAGATACATCTTGTGGACTTGAATGGAAAGTGCGGTATCAAATAATCAAGGGGATCTGTGAGGGCTTACGCTATATTCACGCAAATGTTTTATTACACTTAGATCTTAAACCTGCCAATATACTGCTGGATGACAACATGATACCAAAGATTACTCGGACACCATATGAAGTATTCTTGGATACTAAATCATATCTTGATGGATCAGTGTAAGCTAGCTTGACCTCTTGATGCATGTTATTTTTCTTTGTTTACGTATGAAACTTGTTCACATGTAATATATGATTTTTTTGCAGAGGATATTTGGCACCGGAATTCTTTCTTGGAAATATCTCATTCAAGTCGGACATATATAGTCTTGGGGTTATAATCACAGAGATACTAACAGGACAAAAAGAATCTTCGCCAACTGATTATGTAAGAACGATTTATGTAACCTGCCTAGATGAAGACAGTAGACACTGCGTGCTAAAGCACATCTAATTTATTCTAGCATTGATGTACATGTGGCTCGTGTATACTTTAGTCAAATCCTAAACATTGCGGTTTCATAGGTACTTGATATATGGAGGCAGAGACTGACCATGGATGATTCAGTGACAGACACACTCTTGGAACAAGTAAGAGCGTGTGCTTGGATAAGCATAGCTTGCATGAACACTGACCCAGCAAAGAGGCCAAATACAGAGGTCATAATGGATATCCTTGCTCAAACAGAAATTAGGGATAAGGTGGAAAAGAGCTCGAGTGCGATGCCTGTAGCAAAGGTAAGCTTACTCATGGATAATAGCATGCTACCATTAACTTTTCTAAACTTCATTCAGTACATCTCAATTTTCATTTTTCTTTGGTCTGGGTTGGTGGATGTAGACATTGTCTGTTGAGGAAGAAAAGGCTGGCAAGGTACCACAAGGTTTAAAGGTGAGTTCTCCCCTACTTAAGTATTTTGAGGTGAGAGATTCCTAGCGCTCGCATATAAGTTTGAAAAATTCTGGTGTAGGCTAGAAAGAGTAGAAAGGTAATTCAATATCGTTTTGAACTAAAAAATCTGAAAAGACTATGGACATATTATTTCCTTCATTATATATGTGGCAATGAGCCATTGAGTTCCAGCTTTGAACTGTTGAGACTTTTACAGTATACCCAAATCAGTATGAATGATGTTGGAATAATCCTACATTGGTTGTGGAGGGAGATTGGATCCAACAATAGTAGGGGAGTTTCTCTCGTCTTGGGATAACCCTTGGGGTGCATAATGGTCTCTCCCCATTTGAGCCAACAGTGGTACCACATCCCAGCTATAGTCTCCTAGGCTGTTTGGAAACTAAGGTTGTTAAGGCTTGGTGAGCTGTGTGAGGTTTGTCAGTGCTAAGAAACACCGATGTGTGATGGTAAATTGGACTGGGCTGTGAGGCTGGTCAATACTTTAAGGGACATCAATGTGTGGGACACTAAATTTGTGACGAGAAACTTGTTAGAATAATTTCATGTTGGTGGTGGATTAAGAGTTGGGAATTTTTCTTAATATCATTTACTCTGGCAACTACAAAAATAATTTAAGGATTGATGAAGTTTTAGATATAATATCAAGTAATGAAAATGTATTTTTCCCAATTGAAACAATGAAAATCGGACATATCCTCAGTCAAGATTCCCCTTTTGATCAGCTGGATAGCTGAAAACTTTGTAATGAAACTGGTCTGTGCTTATGCAGATGCTAGATACATCTTCATTTCTAAATTCTAATACCAGTATAGTGAAGATGTAAAATACATTTAATCTTTGCCATATGGTTTGGCGAAAAATAGTCCATCCACAGGTGATTTCTTGAAAAAGTTGCAACTCTTTCATATAATCTTAGATGAAAATAACTATACGAAAATTGTAGCAGTCAACACAATCTACAACTTTGTAGATGACTACTTTTAACTTAAGGCCATTTTGATGACCACAAAGTGGTTATAGATAATATCTGATATTCATAGCATTTTTTTAGACATAAAAAAATGGGAAACAGTATTTAGAGCTGAACTTTGTAGCCACTTTTTCGACATCAAAGTTGCTTTAAATTAAAATGTTCAGCTACAAATCTGTAGATCGCATCATAGGTGTAGAGGTGGAAACCAAAGCTATGTTTCTATGCAAAGTTTTTATAGGGGCATGGAAAACTACTATAGTTTTCCAAAGCACTTTAGTTTGGAAAGTCACGGGTATAACAAACCATGTAGTATTGTAATTAGTATTATTTAAACTTTAGTGTCTTTTAAACCTTTTTACTAAACCATAGTTTACGTGTCTCTTGATTTTGACAATATGCGGTCGCGTTAGATTTCCTGATTCTTCTTCTTGTCCGTTTTTTTTGCAGCAAAAGATCGTGATGAAGGTGAGCATGCTGGACGATAAGAGCCGGTCTAAGGTCATGACACTGGCAGCCCGGTGTGATGGTACGCATAATAACACTCCCCTACCACGTTAGTCTCCTATCTGTTAGTGTTGGAAGAATGGGTCACAAACATTGCATCTGGGGCAGGGGTGGAATCGTTGGCGATCTCAGGCGATGCCAAGGACCTGCTGGTGGTGGTCGGTAACGACATTGACCCGATCACATTGGTCAGCGTCCTCCGCAGGAAGTTAGGGCACACCCAGCTCTTGAAGGTGGAGACAAATTAGAAGGGTAGTAGGGCCCTGAACGAGCTGTCGCAGCCAATGGCTCAGGCTTATATGTATCTTTATCCTTATCATTATCCATCACCACAGTATGAAGAATCATCCGATAATTGCTCAGTCATGTAAGGGCCAGCCTGCTTGGTGGCGCGGCTCCCTCATCTCAGCCCCGCCTTCACCACTACTTCCTCTACCATTTTTAAGTGTCGCTATGGTATATGTACCGGTCAAAAGTTTATTATGAAAAAAGATTCAGCGATTCATCTAATGACACTAATTATGTACAATAAATATTAATATTTTGTTGTATATATTTGGTTAAAATTGAGTATGTTTGATTTTTCGGAAAATAAGAACAACGGTGAAAAAGGGGGACGGAGGGAATACTGTGCAAACTTCTCCTAGCTGGAGCCAAAACTGGCTTCACCAGAAATCACTGCCTCCAAGTCCTGTTCGGCTCCTCCCGGCTTCACGCTACAGTTGCTTTCATGAATGAAAGAACATGTCGGCGCTGGAGATTCTCTTCTCTTTCCATGAAATATTGTTAGCAGCATTTTATTTTATTGATGCTTCGTGTTGTCTGTGTGAACGCAAAAACTAAAATGTCGCGAGCACAAATAACACCATCTGTGCAAAAATATACAGTTGTGTGACCGCAAATATTACCATGTGTTGGAATAAAGTTACAATACAAGGGGCCCGGGGGGAAGGGGCCCGGGGGGAGGAACTCTGGCCTGGCAGTGGGGAAGGGTAAGACGGGAGGGCGGAGGCAGTGGTGAGGTCACCAGAGTTGGTGGCGGGGGAGGTGGCCAGGCAGGGTAGGGGCAGGGACAACTATGGCCATTGATGGTGGCACGCAGGAGGTGGCGGTGGGAGGGGCGAGGAGGAGATCGCCGCGGGCGCAGTAGGGTATCGTTGGACCTCCATGGCAATAGCCACAACCCACGAAGCTCTGACAAGAACCTGCCGTGCCGAAGCACACTGTTGTGCTCCAATTCTCTCTTTTCTAGGCACTACTTAGGCGACACAATGTGGAGGGCCTTAGTCTGTTGTCCTGCCACCATTTTAAGGGTTGCCAATAAAGTTTTGTTTTATGAGTCCAAGGTGCTGGAGGTGCTTGTGAGCTTGTCATAAGCCACAATCACTAGGCTATGAGCCCTTTTAGGCCTTGTTCGTTTAGCATATTCCCGGCCGGATTCGGGGCCCAATCCCCGTGGATCAGCCCGGCGTGGATTTAATCCCGGCCCATGATAGAATTCGTGTTCGGTTAGTCCACGCGGGGTTCCTAGCCCGGTCCATCCCGGCCAAATCCTCTCACCCCGGCCCGGGAACTGAGCCCGGCCAGAGGTGGCGTGGGAGAAATCCCCGCGTGCGCACGCGAAAGCGCATCAGGGGAGCGGCGGAGCGCACGCAAGCGGCGGCGGCGGCACGACGCGCTGGCGACGGGGGTGGCGTCACGGACGCTGAACTCTTCTCTACGACGTCGGTCTCCTTAAACGCCTGCCTTCTCACCAGTAAGCTTCTTCCCCAATCTCTAGTTCAGTTGAATGATAGGGCATTTAGGGTTCTTGATTTGGTTCTTGTTCTTTTTATACAGAACATATTGCAATTATGTGGGTTGGCACTGTGATCTTGCATTGCCATAAATGTGTTGTCCTGGGACTAGTGCCCTCCTACTTCTCTTAATCGAAGGT
The DNA here is from genome assembly GCA_904845875.1 of Miscanthus lutarioriparius. Lineage (NCBI taxonomy): Eukaryota > Viridiplantae > Streptophyta > Magnoliopsida > Poales > Poaceae > Miscanthus > Miscanthus lutarioriparius. Next base: position 56,791,463 of record CAJGYO010000013.1, read on the forward strand.
TGCATGCTTGTTCTGCACTGCTCGGCTTGCATGAAGATGAAGTGAATCTTGTCTTTTGTTGAGATACATTCAGTTTAACCTAGCAAGGGGGCTATGTGTCTACCTCTGAAAAAAAGTCTGGTACTTATTATTGTGGCATGTGCCAAACAGGGCCATAACATCATTCGATATAGCAAGTGCGCCTGTATAGAAGCCTGTCTTTGTTGCTTTCTTGTGAATGCATTCTGAAGAGGCCATGCCACTAGTCTTTTTAGTCTGTCATACATGCCATGAAGAAAGAATTCAGGTGACTGCAGCCAAGCCATAACTAATATACTCTACTAGTTCTGTAACAGGATATCCTGTTTTTTGACTTTGACATTCTGTAGATGTGCAGATCCTGTTTGTATTAACAGGAGATTGCTTGCCAGCGTTGCAATGTGCAGACCTGTTTGTATTAACAAGAGATAGCTAGCTAGCGTTGCAATGTGCAGACCTGTTTGTATTAACAAGAGATAGCTAGCTAGCGTTGCAATGTGCAGATCCTGTTTTCGATCATCCTATTTTCTGGAAGTATGTAAATATGTCATCTGAAGGGCAGGCCTGGTGCATGCGGTAGAGTCTTACCGCCTGTGACCGGAAGGTCCCGGGTTCGAGTCGTGGTCTCCTCGCATTGCACATGCGAGGGTAAGGCTTACCACTGATACCCTTCCCCAGTCCCCGCACAGAGCGGAAGCTCTCTGCACTGGGTACGCCATTTATGTAAATATGTCATCTCTGTTTCACTATTTTCTGGAAGTATGTAAATATGTCATCTCTGTTTCACTATTAATTTTAACTTGTTGACTGTTATCTCCTTATAGATGGTTAGATTCAGGTCTAAGCTTCTTTATATGTCAATTTTTTTGCTGTATTGGTTTAGAAAGGAAAGTATTCTAATCTGTGTTAATAAAAGAAGATCTCGCTGGATCTTTAAAGGCGACTCATTGCGATATATCTAGAAAATTACTATTTGCTGTAGTGCATCAAATTGTATTTTTACCTGAAGCAATTAAGGAGCTCATGTAAATAAAAGGAACTTGATTGTGGTTATCACTTGCCAACTAATAAAAGGAACTGCGTGTAAGAAGAACAGCTTTTCTGGCTCTGCTTATTATAGGTATTTCTCTTTTGCCATTGTAATTCCTGGTTATAACTTTGAACACGCCACAACTTCCTTAGGTTTTGGCATGTCTACACATTTTCTGTAGGATGAGTTTGATGAAATGATTTGTTTTCTATATTTTAGTGTTGGTACTGTAATGTAATTTCTCACTACACTAGACCTATATACATTACATCTGCTTGTCAATGAAATCTACCTGATGTGCTCAAGAATGTTAATTTGGATTTGTGGATATGTTCTGGCTTGATTAACCCATGGCTTCACTGGCATTGTAAGTTGTTGGGTGTTGGGTAGATATCATTTGATCTTCTACCAATGCTGTTTTTTATCCTTACACTTAAGTGCTTCGAATGCTGTTTGTACCTATCATCCGGCCTCCCTTTTCGCTAAACTTGATTGTGGTTATCACTTGCCAATTAATGTTGTTTACCTGTGCAGCTCGTTGCTTTTGGTGTCCCTGTTGCTACCTACAATGATGGGGCAACAGATTCAGAGAAACTCCAGCTTACAAAGGTGCTAGCGTCAGAATCATCAAGTGCCCTGTCTTATATTTAAGACATCAGACTAATCTCAACTTTGGGTTGTAATCGTCGTGAGAATTTCAATGTATTAAATTTGACTATGTATGCACGGGCTAGTGTAGAGACCTCAAGAGTAGTTCAGATTGTCTAGCTGGCTTAACTATATTGATGTGCAAATGGTTTTGCTGCATAGGATTACAGATGATTTTGTTCAGGTCATGTCCAGAACCAAATATGTTTTAATTTCAAGCGTTCCCTGGTATGGCATCAACTTGTAATCTGGGTGCACTTTTATAAATATTCCTTGCATGTTTGACTAGGTTTCTATTTTGCTGTGTTCGTTGTCGTCAGTTTTTCATAAGTTGCAGTCCGACATCTAGTTTAATTGTTGCAAGTTCAGTTTGATTGGAGGCAGTACTCAAACTACAAATTTGCCATACGTACAATCAGGAAGTTAACATGTATTTTGATTTTTGAGAAACGAATTCTCCAGCTGAAACAAACGTGTCAGTTTGACTAAGACAGCTCAACCGAACAAGAATTGGAGGCAGGGAATGAGTGCAAATAGCAGGGAACTAAACCACAAAGGGAATGAGTGCAAATAGAGCTAGGATGACTAAACTTGTTTTTGAACGATCTAGCACTAAGGGTGCCGATACCAAAACTGAGCTATCAGCTATAGCCCCAATCAGAATACCAAATAACACTTATCGCGGCATTTAAGTTTTTTTTCCCCAAAAACTGGTTAACCTCATCCATTTGTCCCATTTACTTCAGGAAACTTTGCTTTATTCTGGAAGCAAGTTTCTTTTTATATTTTTCTGATCTTGTGCAAAAATATGTTGTTAACTCAGAATTGATGATATATATATGGAACTTAATGTCCTGGAGTGTATACTTGAGGGAAGCAAGAAGCCGAGTCATCTATCATATCGACTTCTACAGTTCATCACTGAAAATTTTTCTAGTGAGCGCAAGGTTGATACTAATCTATGCACAGAAATGTACAAGGTAATTTTGTTTTGCATAACAAAGCTGAACTTTATGTAAGGCTCAAGCCCATGCTAACAAAGCACCTAGTGAAATTAAACAGGGCATCCTGCGGAGCGTTGCTGTGCAGAGGCTTTTCACTAGGGATACTGATGACGGCAAGTTTCATCAGGAGGTTAATAAAATGATGATGATGGGTCAACACCGAAATATTGTAAGATTTTTAGGCTACAGTTCTTATAGAGAAGAAAGGCAGTTTGAAAAGCAGGGAACAATTATTGTGGCTGACAAATGCGAAAGACTGCTCTGTTTCGAATATTTAAGCAAAGGAAGGCTTGACAACTATCTTTCTGGTATGATAAGATAAACTTTTTTTTTCTCGGACACGTAGGAGAGATGCATATCATTCATTAAGAAGGGAGAAATAATCAAGTGAAAGGAATCCCTGCTAATACCACTCACAACAAAGCAAACCCACAAAATTCGATCTCTACATCCACAAACACAATAGGCCACCCAACTGAGACCACCAGAGCCTACAGGAACAAACTTGGTGCTGCATACATAACAAAACACAACCACAAGATAGCGACAGAGCTTGCTTGTTGTGACAGGGTTTCTTGTAGTAAAACTATCACAAATACCTCACTAAAAAGATGGACTCGTTATCCTTGGTGTTAACTGAAATTAATGGTCATTGATATAAGTCTTTCCTAATTATTGATATTGACTGTCACTTTATTTTCTAGAACTTGGTCCAGTATACTGCCTACTCTTTGATTGAGACACATCACGCAATCCTGATGAAATTTTCTGAATCCTATGTAAAATCAATGTTGATCCATCACACTGGTCGTAGCATGTAGTGGTGATAATTGTGATGGTCTTCACTGATGGGACACCCCTGGATCTAGAAAATTGAAATGCAATTCAAACGACAAATTACTTCTTTTATTTCATTGTCTCTGGTACGAGAAAAGATTTTTTAAAACATTTGAAAACTAAATCTCTGCCCACTATCATATGTTTCCTTTTTAGATAAAAAATCTTGTGGATGGAAAGTGCGGTATCAAATAATCAAGGGGATCTGTGAGGGCTTACGCTATATTCACGCAAATGTTTTATTACACTTAGATCTTAAACCTGCCAATATACTGCTGGATGACAACATGATACCAAAGATTACTCGGACACCATATGAAGTATTCTTGGATACTAAATCATATCTTGATGGATCAGTGTAAGCTAGCTTGACCTCTTGATGCATGTTATTTTTCTTTGTTTACGTATGAAACTTGTTCACATGTAATATATGATTTTTTTGCAGAGGATATTTGGCACCGGAATTCTTTCTTGGAAATATCTCATTCAAGTCGGACATATATAGTCTTGGGGTTATAATCACAGAGATACTAACAGGACAAAAAGAATCTTCGCCAACTGATTATGTAAGAACGATTTATGTAACCTGCCTAGATGAAGACAGTAGACACTGCGTGCTAAAGCACATCTAATTTATTCTAGCATTGATGTACATGTGGCTCGTGTATACTTTAGTCAAATCCTAAACATTGCGGTTTCATAGGTACTTGATATATGGAGGCAGAGACTGACCATGGATGATTCAGTGACAGACACACTCTTGGAACAAGTAAGAGCGTGTGCTTGGATAAGCATAGCTTGCATGAACACTGACCCAGCAAAGAGGCCAAATACAGAGGTCATAATGGATATCCTTGCTCAAACAGAAATTAGGGATAAGGTGGAAAAGAGCTCGAGTGCGATGCCTGTAGCAAAGGTAAGCTTACTCATGGATAATAGCATGCTACCATTAACTTTTCTAAACTTCATTCAGTACATCTCAATTTTCATTTTTCTTTGGTCTGGGTTGGTGGATGTAGACATTGTCTGTTGAGGAAGAAAAGGCTGGCAAGGTACCACAAGGTTTAAAGGTGAGTTCTCCCCTACTTAAGTATTTTGAGGTGAGATATTCCTGGCGCTCGCATATAAGTTTGAAAAATTCTGGTGTAGGCTAGAAAGAGTAGAAAGGTAATTCAATATCGTTTTGAACTTAAAAATCTGAAAAGACTATGGACATTATTTCCTTCATTATATATGTGGCAGTGAGCCATTGAGTTCCAACTTTGAACTGTTGAGACTTTTACTGTATACCCAAATCAGTATGAATGATGTTGGAATAATCCTACATTGGTTGTGGAGGGAGATTGGATCCAACAATAGTAGGGGAGTTTCTCTCGTCTTGGGATAACCCTTGGGGTGCATAATGGTCTCTCCCCATTTGAGCCAACAGTGGTACCACATCCCAGTTATAGTCTCCTAGGCTGTTTGGAAACTAAGGTTGTTAAGGCTTGGTGAGCTGTGTGAGGTTTGTCAGTGCTAAGAAACACCGATGTGTGATGGTAAATTGGACTGGGCTGTGAGGCTGGTCAATACTTTAAGGGACATCAATGTGTGGGACACTAAATTTGTGACGAGAAACTTGTTAGAATAATTTCATGTTGGTGGTGGATTAAGAGTTGGGAATTTTTCTTAATATCATTTACTCTGGCAACTACAAAAATAATTTAAGGATTGATGAAGTTTTAGATATAATTTCAAGTAATGAAAATGTATTTTTCCCAATTGAAACAATGAAAATCGGACATATCCTCAATCAAGATTCCCCTTTTGATCAGCTGGATAGCTGAAAACTTTGTAATAAAACTGGTATGTGCTTATGCAGATGCTAGATACATCTTCATTTCTAAATTCTAATACCAGTATAGTGAAGATGTAAAATATATTTAATCTTTGCCATATGGTTTGGCGAAAAATAGTCCATCCACAGGTGATTTCTTGAAAAAATTGCAACTCTTTCATATAATCTAAGATGAAAATAAAGGGGCGTACCCAGTGCAGAGAGCTCCCGCTCTGTGCGGGATCTGGAGAAGGGTGTCAGTGGCAAGCCTTACCCTCGCCTGTGCAATGCGAGGAGACCGCGACTTGAACCCAGGACCTTCCGGTCACAGGCGGTAAGACTCTACCGTTTTCACAAGGCCCGCCCTTCAAAGATGAAAATAACTATACGAAAATTGTAGCAGTCAACACAATCTACAACTTTGTAGATGACTACTTTTAACTTAAGGCCATTTTGATGACCACAAAGTGGTTATAGATAATATCTGATATTCATAGCATTTTTTTAGACATAAAAAATGGAAAAATAGTATTTAGAGCTGAACTTTGTAGCCACTTTTTCGACATCAAAGTTGCTTTAAATTAAAATGTTCAGCTACAAATCTGTAGATCGCATCATAGGTGTAGAGTTGGAAACCAAAGCTATGTTTCTATGCAAAGTTTTTATAGGGGCATGGAAAACTACTATAGTTTTCCAAAGCACTTTAGTTTGGAAAGTCACGGGTATAACAAACCATGTAGTGTTGTAATTGGTATTATTTTAACTGTAGTATCTTTTAAACCTTTTTACTAAACCATAGTTTACGTGTCTCTTGATTTTGACAATATGCGGTCGCGTTAGATTTCCTGATTCTTCTTCTTGTCCGTTTTTTTTGTAGCAAAAGATCGTGATCAAGGTGAGCATTCAGGACTATCGCCCTGTTCGCTTGTTGGTTTCAGCCAGCCCAAACCAGCCAGCCAACAGTGTTTTCCTCTCACAGAAAACCAGCACCAGCCAGCCCAAACCAGCACCAACACCAACCAGCGAACAGGCCCTATAAGAGCCGGGCTAGGGCCATGGCACTGGCGGCCCGGTGTGGAGGTACGCGTAATAGCACACCCCTACCACGTTAGTCTCCTATCTGTTAGTGTTGGAAGAATGGGTCACAAACATTGCATCTGGGGCAGGGGTGGAATCGTTGGCGCTCACAGGCGATGCCAGGGATCGGCTGGAGGTGGTCGGTAACGACGTTGACCTTATCGAATTGGTCAGCGCCCTCCGCAGGAAGTTAGGGCACGTCCAGGTCTTGGAGCTGGATCCTGGGGATACATAAGGGTAGTAGGGCCCTGAACGAGCTCTCACAGCCAATGGCTCAGGCTTATATGTATCCTTAGCCTTATCATTACCCATCACCACAGTATGAAGAATCATCCGATAATTGCTCAGTCATGTAAGGACCGGCCTGCTTGGTGGCGCGGCTCCCTAATCTCAGCTCCGCCTTCACCACTACTTCCTCCGCCCCTTTTTAAGTGTCCCTATGGTATATGTATCGGTCAAAAGTTTATTATGAAAAAAGATTCAACGATCCATGTAATGACACTAATTATGTATAATAAATATTAATATTTTGTTGTATATATTTGGTTAAAATTGAGTATGTTTGATTTTTTGGAAAATAAGAACAACGGTGAAAAAGGGGGACGGAGGGAGTACTGTGCAAACTGCTCCTAGCTGGAGCCAAAACTGGCTTCACCAGAAATCACTGCCTCCTAAGTCCTGTTCGGCTCCTCCCGGCTTCACGCTACAGTTGCTTTCATGAATGAAAGGACATGCCGGCGCTGGAGATTCTCTTCTCTTTCCATGAAATATTGTTAGCAGCATTTTTATTTTATTGATGCTTCATGTTGTCTGTGTGAACCAAAAAACTAAAATGTCGCGAGCACAAATAACACCATCTATGCAAAAATATACAGTTGTGTGACCGCAAATATTACCATGTGTTGGAATAAAGTTACAATACAAGGGGCCCGTGGGGAGGAACTCTGGCCTGGCAGTGGAGAAGGGTAAGACAGGAGGGCGGAGGCAGTGGTGAGGTCACAAGAGTTGGCGGCGGGGGAGGTGGCCAAGCAGGGTAGGGGCAGGGACAACTATGGCCATTGATGGTGGCACGCAGGAGGCGGCGGTGGGAGGGGCGAGGAGGAGATCGCCGTGGGCGCAGTAGGGTATCGTTGGAGCTCCATGGCCATAGCCACGACCCACGAAGCTCTGACGAGAACCTGCCGTGCCAAAGCACACTGTCGTGCTCCAATTCTCTCTTTTCTAGGCACTACTTAGGCGACACAATGTGGAGGGCCTTAGTCTGTTGTCCTGCCACCATTTTAAGGGTTGCCAATAAAGTTTTGTTTTATGAGTCCAAGGTGCTGGATGTGCTTGTGAGCTTGTCATAAGCCACAATCACTAGGCTATGAACCCTTTTAGGCCTTGTTCGTTTAGCATATTCCCGGCCGGATTCGGGGCCCAATCCCCGTGGATCAGCCCGGCGTGGATTTAATCCCGGCCCATGATAGAATTCGTGTTCGGTTAGTCCACGCGGGGTTCCTAGCCCGGTCCATCCCGGCCAAATCCTCTCACCCCGGCCCGGGAACTGAGCCCGGCCAGAGGTGGCGTGGGAGAAATCCCCGCGTGCGCACGCGAAAGCGCATCAGGGGAGCGGCGGAGCGCACGCAAGCGGCGGCGGCGGCACGACGCGCTGGCGACGGGGGTGGCGTCACGGACGCTGAACTCTTCTCTACGACGTCGGTCTCCTTAAACGCCTGCCTTCTCACCAGTAAGCTTCTTCCCCAATCTCTAGTTCAGTTGAATGATAGGGCATTTAGGGTTCTTGATTTGGTTCTTGTTCTTTTTATACAGAACATATTGCAATTATGTGGGTTGGCACTGTGATCTTGCATTGCCATAAATGTGTTGTCCTGGGACTAGTGCCCTCCTACTTCTCTTAATCGAAGGTTGCATGCTTGTTCTGCACTGCTCGGCTTGCATGAAGATGAAGTGAATCTTGTCTTTTGTTGAGATACATTCAGTTTAACCTAGCAAGGGGGCTATGTGTCTACCTCTGAAAAAAAGTCTGGTACTGATTATTGTGGCATGTGCCAAACAGGGCCATAACATCATTCGATATAGCAAGTGCGCCTGTATAGAAGCCTGTCTTTGTTGCTTTCTTGTGAATGCATTCTGAAGAGGCCATGCCACTAGTCTTTTTAGTCTGTCATACATGCCATGAAGAAAGAATTCAGGTGACTGCAGCCAAGCCATAACTAATTATACTCTACTAGTTCTGTAACAGGATATCCTGTTTTTTGACTTTGACATTCTGTAGATGTGCAGATCCTGTTTGTATTAACAGGAGATTGCTTGCTAGCGTTGCAATGTGCAGACCTGTTTGTATGAACAAGAGATAGCTAGCTAGCGTTGCAATGTGCAGATCCTGTTTTCGATCATCCTATTTTCTGGAAGTATGTAAATATGTCATCTGAAGGGCGGGCTTGGTGCAAGCGGTAGAGTCTTATCGCCTGTGACCGGAAGGTCCCGGGTTCGAGTCGTGGTCTCCTCGCATTGCACAGGCGAGGGTAAGGCTTGCCACTGACACTCTTCCCCGGACCCCGCACAGAGCGGGAGCTCTCTACACTGGGTACGCCCTTTATGTAAATATGTCATCTCTGTTTCACTATTTTCTGGAAGTATGTAAATATGTCATCTCTGTTTCACTATTAATTTTAACTTGTTGACTGTTATCTCCTTATAGATGGTTAGATTCAGGTCTAAGCTTCTTCATATGTCAATTTTTTTGCTGTATTGGTTGAGAAAGGAAAGTATTCTAATCTGTGTTAATAAAAGAAGATCTCGCTGGATCTTTAAAGGCGACTCATTGCGATATATCTAGAAAATTAGTATTTGCTGTAGTGCATCAAACTGTATTTTTACCTGAAGCAATTAAGGAGCTCATGTAAATAAAAGGAACTTGATTGTGGTTATCACTTGCCAACTAATAAAAGGAACTGCGTGTAAGAAGAACAGCTTTTCTGGCTCTGCTTATTATAGGTATTTCTCTTTTGCCATTGTAATTCCTGGTTATAACTTTGAACACGCCACAACTTCCTTAGGTTTTGGCATGTCTACACATTTTCTGTAGGATGAGTTTGATGAAATGATTTGTTTTCTATATTTTAGTGTTGGTACTGTACTGTAATTTCTCACTACACTAGACCTATATACATTGCATCTGCTTGTCAATGAAATCTACCTGATGTGCTCAAGAATGTTAATTTGGATTTGTGGATATGTTCTGGCTTGATGAACCCATGGCTTCACTGGCATTGTAAGTTGTTGGGTGTTGGCTAGATATCATCTGATCTTCTACCAATGCTGTTTTTTTATCCTTACACTTAGGGGCCGTTCGGCTGGCTGGTTGCCAGCCAGCTGGCTGGTTTTATCTCTCACGAAATCACTATTCACGTCCTGCCAGAACAGTATTTTTCTCTCACAACAATCAGCCGGAACAGTATTTTTCAGTCCTGCCGAACAGGCCCTTAAGTGCTTCGTATGCTGTTTGTACCTATCATGCGGCCTCCCTTTTCGCTGAACTTGATTGTGGTTATCACTTGCCAATTAATGTTGTTTACCTGTGCAGCTCGTTGCTTTTGGTGTCCCTGTTGCTACCTACAATGATGGGACAACAGATTCAGAGAAACTCCAGCTTATAAAGGTGCTAGCGTCAGAATCATCAAGTGCCCTGTCTTATATTTAAGACATCAGACTAATCTCAACTTTGGGTTGTAATCCTGTTTGCTGGGCGCGGGCGCCGGGGCGAGCTTGCCGGTCGCCGGCGCCGGCGCCGGCGCCGGTGGTCACCGGTGAGAAAGAGAGACGGAGAGAGATAAAAAAAAATCCATGTGTTTTTTTGCGCTAAAACACATGTGTATTGTATAGCATTTCTGTAAACAAATTCTAGACTTCACCTCAAACCAAAGCTCTGCTAGAACTTAAAGCCGTTCTTTTTCGAGACAAGCCATTAATTCTGTTTATTAAATATCCATCCCTTGACAGAATAAACTTTTTTTTGGCATCCAAATAGAGCAATTCTGTTTATTAAATATCCATCCAAAAATTAAATAACAAATTATTGAACCTAACGAAACATAATCATTTCACCAGATTATTCATATGCTGCCATGTGTCAGCCATGACAAATTAGCACAAGCTTAGCGCTTGAATGGCACAAGACGGCGGTATTTCCTCAACATGCTGAGACGAGGGATGGCCGACGCCAACCTTGCCTCTAGGCGCGAACGAAGAGGAACGGCCGTGCTCCCATTCTCCGGCTGTTGCAGCGGCGGCGGCGGTGCCTGCTCCTGGTTCTCGTTCTGCTCACGCGACAGCTTGGATAGTATCTCCATCTTCTGCATCGCCGGGGTTGCGAACACGGACGAACATGTGCCCCCATACCGAGCCCTCGGCGTGTCAACAATGAGCCGCACCGAGGAGCCGCGCTGCTGCGCCTGCGACCTCATGCCGGCAAGGAAGCACGCGCGGCCCCTCTCCCGGTACTCCCTCTCGTCGGACACGCGCTGGCTCAGCTCGCGCAGCTCGGCCACCAGCGCCTTGCACAACGGGTCGCCCGACAGCGCCGGCTCGGCGCCCACCGGCTCAGCAGATCCCGGCTGGCGTCGAGGATGCGAGCGGCCTCGGCGTGGGCGCCGCGCTCGACTGCTGCCCGCGCCAGAGCCATGTCCTCCGCCGCCTCCACGCGCACGCGCTCCCGCTCGACCTCCATGGACGGCGCCACTTCCGCCGCCTCCAATGGCCGCAGGACCACGGCGTCCTCGCCGGCCACGTCAACCGACTGCCCGGTCGCGGTGTCGAGGTGCACCTGACTTTGAACAGGCGCGTGGCCACCTCGTCGATGGAGTAGGCCCACGGCACGTCCACGAAGAGCAGGAAGCGCCTCTCCTCGTCCGCGTAGAGCTCGCCGACGTCGTCGATGCGGCTCTCGTAGCTGCCGGACTTGACCTCCCGGACGCGCATGCCGGGGTGCAGGCACTCGAGGGAGATGCGCGCCTTCTGCACGGCGACGGAAAGGAGCCCGCCGATGCACTGCGCGAACGCGTCCTGGATGACGGCGTGGTTCTCGATGAAGGAGAAGGTGCCGCCTGTGACCTCCGAGATGAAGTGCATGGCCGCCGCGTGGTGGTCGGTGCCGAACCCGAACGTGTGCACCGGCGCGCATCGGTCGTCGCTGCCGGCGGTGGGCCTGATAGACGGTGGCACAAGGACGTCGTAGGTGTTGGCCGTGTTGAATCTATTGTAAGGACGGAAGCCGGCATGCTGCCTGCTCTGGTTGTCTTGACCGTCAGAGAGGAGGATGACGCTGGCGACGGCGTTCTTGTGCCGGCGGCCGTCGAGCACCATAGCGGCCACGTCGAGTCCGTCGCGGATGTTGGTAGAGCCGGACGCGGCGAGAGACTCCACCGCGCGCTTGGCCGCGGCCTTCCCGTCCTCGGACATGCGCGTCAGCCGGATGCACGGCGCCCGTCGTCTGAGAAGTCGACGACGCTGAGGCAGTCGCCGGAGCCGAGGTTGTCGATGAGGAACCCCATGGCGCGCTTCACCAGCTCCAGCTTGTGGCCTTCCAAGCTCCCGCTGACGTCGAGCACCGTCACGAGATCCAGCGGCGCTCGCGCCGAGGAGGACTCCGCCACCACGGCCGCCGCGGGCGCCTTGGCGTGCACGAGCACCGCGAACCCGTCGCTCGCCGCGGCCTTGGCGAGCGCCGGGTACTCGCAGTGCGTCTTGAGCACCAGCATCCCGTTGCCAGACGCGCCATGCGCGGTATTGCGGCTGCCACCGGCTAGCGTGGCGCGCGCCGGCTGCAGCGGCTGGACCGGGTCGTCGTCGCCGTACTCGGACATGGCGGGGTCGGGCGGCGACGCGCCAGCGCGCGCTGCAGACCGGGCAGACGCCCCGGCCGGGGACGCAGCGGGGGTGGAACGTGTGGGAGCACTCGGCCGTGAAGATGGCTTGGCCGTGGTGCATGCCACCGAAGCAGACGGGGCAGTGGCTGCCGGTGGTCATGGCCATGCCCATTCGCATTCCCATCGTCGTGGCCGCCATGGAGAAGAGCTATTAGCAACGTAGATGTGCTCGATTGTCAGCGTATATATGCAGTTTTTTTTACATGGGATTGATAACATGCTGAAAATGGGCCAATCTGTTGGAGTAGTTTTGCCGTGTAGAGGAGGATAACAATCTTTTTCAGCTTGCGCGTAAAGCTAGGGAACGGATCACGGTCACGGAAGAACAGCCGAATCTTCGAGAATATAGATGGGGGATGCCCGGCCAGTACGACCCTAGCACGGACCGGTCCGGCCAAATGACTATAGTGCCAGTGTCAGCATGGACATGCCTGGGCCGCGAGTCCAGTCCGTAGTGCCGTTACGAGCATGTCACGAATAATTGGTTGGCACTATGCGGCCCGATACTTCTATACCACTAGACCCCCTCAGGATGAACCACAACCGTTGGATCAACGAAGATCACCATTTACAAAGGTCTCCTCCCTTAAACCCCTAGCTTTCTCCTGATTCTTTTTCCTCTGGCTCCTACTCCGTGACTCGTCAAGCAGCGCGGCGCAGTGACGGCGAGGGCGTAGGCCGCCCGGCATGGTGACGACGAGGGTGTGGCGGCGACGGTGACATAGCGCGTGGCGATGACGACGGCGCAGGAGTAGCGGCGTGCGGCGACAGCGACTGCGTGGCGCGGCGCGACGATGGCGACGGCGCAGGAGTAGATATGCGCGGTGACGGCTTGGGAGCAGCGACGCGCGGCAATGTTGGGTCAGGGCCAGCATGGGCACGGCGGGCCGCCAGGCGTAATGCCGTGCCTGGGCCAGGAGATGGGCACGGGGTACCATGCGGCATGACACGGCACGACTAATATATAGTGCCTAATAGTGCCATGTCTATTAGAGCCGTGCCATATAGTGCTATGCCAAGTGGGCGCGGCGGCGGCGGCGGTAACCACGATAGGGGAGATGCGTGGGTGTAGGCGTGCGACGGCGGCCCGCTTGCAGGCATGCTTTGGCAGTGGCCAGGCAGTCCGAGCATGAAGCAGCGGTGGCAACATGTGCAAGTATGTGTCGGCGGCATCATAGGGCACGGACTTGGGTGCGTTGCGGGCAGCAGCAGTGGTCGGGCGGTGTGTGCAGTGGCGTTGGCATTGTGTCGCGTGCCAAGATGGCGGCAGTTGTCGACATGGAGAGGGTTGCAGCGGCAGCGGCAGCGGCAGTGGCAACGGCGCGCCGGCTAGTCGGCCATGACCATGACATTGACAGAGGTGGAAGACTAGAGATGGAGTTGACATATAAAGTCAGACGGGTTTGCATGAATGAGACTCAAAAGAGAGTAAGACCGGAATAACACACTTTATTAATATTGGAACTGGGATGATACATGTGTAAAGTTTAAGGACCGACCCTACACTCTTCCCATTGATCAAGCTGCCAAGTAGGCAAGCACCACCCTCGACGTCGGTCGCCGGTCGCCGGGAACTAAGGCGAGTCCAGACGGCGCAGTCCATACGACGAGGCGACGGGCTTAGGTATGTAGTCAGGTGGCAGGTGCCGGACTCTGCAGCCTCGTTGCTTTTGCTTCGGTCGCCGCCGCTAACTCATGGTCCGGTGACGTCGATGCTTGCGATAGCGTGCTCGGGCGGTGATTGGGGACCTCGTCGAGCTGGACCGCCGGCGCGGGGCGGAGGGTCACGACCAGCGCCTGGCGCCACCGCGCGCCGCAGACCGGGCAGGTTCCAGCGGAGCCGGCGACTGCGTAGCAGCCGAAGTGGAACGCGTGGGAGCACTCCGCCACGAAGGTGGCCTCGTCGCAGCTTGCGGTACCGGCGTCGCCGCCGCATACGCCGCAGCGGTGGTCGCCCGTGCTCGCCATGAAACCTGTCGTGTGCTTGATGCCGTTGTCGCCGCGATGCCTTATAGAATTGGACACGGAAGAAATTTGGTAGTATGGCACTGCTGCTTACCGGAAGGTACAATCTTTGGATGGTATTAATTTTGTTCTACTATAGAACTACTCGCGGATTAATTGGCAGGATGAACTTTTTATTGATATTTATGCAGGTTTTGAGGTACATGACTTGAGATAGTATTAGTAACTTCATAATTTTTCTATATTGGAATATATTTTTTCTATTTAACTGTTTGTAGATTTTTTTCTAAATCTGTCAAACTTCAGTGTGTTGGATTGTGCTTTAAGATTTATACTTGTTGCTTTAATAAGCAGGGCTATTTTAGGAGCTCATTTGTCAAAAATACGAGCTGTGCTGCTAGGTCAGGTGGCTCAGTGCTGGTCCTGAGTTTTTCAGGACTTGGAGCCAAACTAATAGTGAGGCCGAAATGGGCCCTTTAATGTAAACTTATAACAAAATAACACCTAAGATATAAGAAATATTACCACACCCAACAGGTGTCTCAAAGAAATATTCATATAAAATAATTTTATATATTAAGTTATCTCAAATATTCCTTCTAACATTCCTCGATGCAAAGTCACCGGTGATTGCACCAATATCACTTCCACGTAATAATTTCTTCTCGATGCATAATATTGTCAAACCATTTAGTTTTCTTGAGACATTGTAGACGAAGTGGATTAATTTTCTTCTCAATGCAAAGATATTTGATTTTCGATTTACAAATTGAAAGTGAGGGAAGAGTAGACGAAGTACCGACGATCAGCAACAGAGACCAACAGCCGGCGTTCATGCACCGGTGCGTGCCGATCTGCAGGATGCAGCAAGCTTGTTGCGCAACCGTCCGGCCATGTAACATCCGCTTTTAAAAACAAAACCAGATTTATCATATATGCGTCCAGAAAGTCCACACATACAATAATAAAGTGAATAGTATCATAACAATATTATTAAATAACGTATACATAACTATATTAACACTTACATCAGACTATCGTGGAACGATAACTAATCTTTAGGCTCCATTCTTTACAAGGACGGCTGACTAGGGTAGCATATGCCTAGCACTCCTGTCAATCTTCTGGGAACCTCTGTCTTCATCAATTTTCTGAGCAACTTTTGCTAGAGGCTGGGGTGTGGGGGGAATAGTAAGGGTGAGCACATGTCGTACTTAGCAAATATAATATGGGCGAATGAAGGCTCAAAAGGCCGACACTGTTGACTGCAGTAAGCACTTTTAGTAGATCAAGTTTTATCATTTGAACCTGAGTTGCAAAATTTTTCATAAGCTCCCGTTTCCACATAATCATTAAGAATGGCAATATGACAATAATAATTAAACATGAGCATCAACATCATAGTAAAATAAGAACCCATAATTTCGTGAGTTTCCCAAGCCACTCGTGATCGTGAGGACGACTGATATCACTATACCACAACCAATCTGTAGCGTCAGACAACGGTAGCTAAAACGTAATATTAACATCCAACCATCGGTCGCTATAAATTTGTAACAAATCATCGGTCGCTATTTTTACATGTATCGATGGAACATCGGCCGCTACATATATTTAGCCTGTTACGTCAAACAATCGGTCGCTAAAAACAAATGCTAGAGTCAAACGATTGGTGGCTATAGCCCATTTTCATTTTTTGGCGCGCTCAGCCCAGGTTACTCGCGCGCACTAAAATTAGCCATTAGCGCGGTCCACCAGTCAGTGCCACCCAAAACCCTATCTCCAGCACTATTACCCACCCAGCAGTCGCATCTCACCCAGCAGCCGCTAGCCGCACACATGGCCCCGTTCGGCTTGTTGAAACTGGCTGAAAATACTGTTCTAACTGAATTGTTGTGAGAAAAAAATACTGTTCCGGCTGGAAAAAAAAAAAACCGAAGCCTGTTTTAAGGTAAGCCGAACGGGGCCGAATCGTCTCGCACAGCAGCGTGCATCTCGTCCGGGCTGCCGCCGCCGTCGCCGTCCCCGCCGACGCCCGCGAGCTCCGTCCGTGCCGCCCGCATCTCACATCTTCACCAGCGCTGCCCGCGATCTCGCCGTCCCCGCCGTCGCAGCTGTCGTCCCCGCCATCGCGGCCGCTGTCAAGCCGTCGCAACCGTCGTCCAGGCCGCCGTCCTCGCTGCGTGCTCGCCGGTATCGCCGTACTCACTCAAGCCGCCACAGCCGTCGTCCCCACCCGGCCCATCGTCGCAGCCGCCGTCCCCTCTGAGCGTCCCCGAGCAGGTACTGGTTCCCTTCCGTCCCATCCGCTGCTCCCTTCCCCTCCTATCCCCTCTCGGCATTGGTCCCTCTCCCAGGCTTCCTTGGATGCACGCACGGCAGGTTAGCATGGAGGCGTTACTTGTTTTTTTAGACTAGATGGAACCCTATGTGAACAATGTCGCCTGCATTTGATTGCACATATCTACTGTGTAAAAAAATAGCATGGTCAGTGATTTTTATGTGGCTTGAATGGAAGTATGCAATTTATCTCCATGCATGATCGACTTATTATTTCGAATGCATCAAGGCTAGTATCTTGCTAATTAGAACTTGTTTAATGTTCACCTATTTGCTTGATGAAGAAAGCATGATGCTTGTCCTTAGAGAAATAAACAATTTTGGATTTTATTTCTTATCAATTAATCATACCAGCTAAACCAAAAAGAATAAAAATTGTAATACTGTTATACACAAGCTTGTTTAAAGGAAACTGAGACCAAGCAACCAAACATTAATCTGTTCCTCTCACCCACACATCAATATGAGCTACCATTCCAAGAGATGATGACTGTGCACCCTGAAACAATAAGTATTAGCGAAGAATGATTCTACCTGCTCAAATTCATACTCGGGTCCTATGTTTTATGTAGATGAAAGCTTCTAGTTGCAAATGCTTATTGGTGTGTGGATAGAACTGTTAGCATAAACCCATTCACTGCAGCGTAGCCACCAGCCATTTATGCAATTCTTAGTTGGAAGAGATACAGACTTGTCTGAAGTAATAAACTGAGCTCAGGCAAGCAGGAACTAAATGATTCATCTAGCCTCTAATTGATAAAGAGTGACTTATAAATTGAAGTTGGGAGACTCAGAGAAACTGCAGTCTAGAGACTTATATATTATGCCATGTATCAATTTTCTCTGAACTTGTTGGTATATACCAGCCAAGTCTAACATCACCATATTGTAATTGCAGCTGCTCCACGTGTAGTTGGACACCTTGGGAATGGCTGATGCTCATAGGTTGTCGATTGCATGGCCATACAACAAAGTAATAAACTATCCTCGTCATTGTTTCTTGTTTTCTCATATATTACAAATGGTCAAACTTATAATTTCTGATATTTGTGACAATTGAAGGTTAAGCAGCAGGCATCAAAATCGGTTAGGAAGGCATCAAAATCGCCTCAAGGTGTTTCAGGTATGTTATTCTTAGGTCACTTATCTTCTCTTGTGACAGTTGAAAGGTTAGCAAATTTCATGATGCTGATTAGAGCCTATACCTTGTTGTTTTTACACTGACAAAGTGCTTAGTTTTTCTGATCTGTGCATGCAAGCTAGTCATCTTTGAATATGAATATAAACTGTGAGGTCATCTTTATTTGTATTTTTTTACCTATGTAGGTCTCATCATTAACTTCATGTGTGTACCGTGTTGTTGTGTTCAGGTGGAGGGAGGCCTTGGAGATGTACATGATGCTGGATAATGTCACCAGGAAGCCAACATATGACATTTGGAGATGAGGTATTTTGTAGGGAATCTAGTTAGATTGTGCAAGCAAACATATGACTTGTGCCTACCATTTGACCTAGCTAGGTTGTATGTGTGCTTTTCCTTTTGTACTGATGACCTGTCATAGATCAAGATGATAGAACTTGATGTATTGCTAAATGTTGATTTCAATGAAGACTTGAGAGATACCTTTATCTATTATAATGTGGTTAGTGTTGTGGGCAGCTATGGATTACATATGTATGTGGTTGATGAATAATGTGATATGTTATGGATGTTTATTAGGTTTGAAATCTAGATAATATGAAATTAATATTATATATAATTGTGCCAGTTCATAGCTACTGATTATTGGTTGCTAGAAAGTTTGATATCCTCGAACCATTGGTCGCTAAAACTTGTGACAGATCATCGGTCGGTATAAATATTTGCGTCAAACTATCGGTTGCTATAAATCCTGTCGGTCGCTATAGACTTATAGCGACGCCACTTACAACGACTTATACATCGGTTGCTATAACGGCTTATAGCGACCGATTTAGAGTCGCTACAGATTGGCTGTGGTATAGTGTATACCAGTTTTACACTCTACAGAGGTCGTACGTCTTTACCCATGAGCCGTGATTTACCCTTTCGCCTGAGGTGATCAGCCTCTTGACCCGCTACCAAAGAAGAGCGACAGGGTTCACTATGAAGTCTTTCAAAGATTCGTCTAACACGGTAGTAGCCGCTAGGTTTCCAATTGGCAAGGGAATATAGAGCCCCCCTTCCGAATGACACATTCCATACAGGCTATACACATAGGGACAGAGGTCGCACTATACTCAGCCCGGCAAGCCCCTTTTGCGCCCTTTTGGGTAACCACCAACAAGCTATAAAATGTCCTCATACTTGACTAAAGTCAGAGTCATATAGCACTCATAGTTGTACTGTAAGTCCTGGATTTTGCTCATAGATAAGTCCTTAAGATTCCATGTTGCTAAAAAGCACATTTTAAACATCATTGCATATGCCATTAGCCAATATTATGGAGCTTCTTGATTAAAGTAGAGCAACTAGGAAACCACCCATATGCATGAATCATAGGTATCAAGGATCAGGATAACAATGTGCTAGGATAAAATCCTTAAGGGTTGATCAAATTAGACACATGCATCACTACCCTAGATCTTGACATCACTGTCGGTTCAAAAACCCCCTTCACTGCCGGATTTTGAACCGGTAGTGGTATAACGGCAGTGATGTGGGATTGACACCACTGCCGGTTCTTATGAACCAACAATGATGTGAGCCGACAGTGATGTGATTTCTAGGAAAGCCAAAAAATTCATTGAAAAATAGAGATTTTTTTAATACCGGGAGAGGCCCCACTGGACAGCCACACGGTCGCGCGTCGCAAGTCACAAGTCAAGTGATTTTTCACCAGAAAAACACATGCTTCGCGGCCACCGGCGCTCGAACCCGTGTCGACCTGCTTCGCGTCTTCGGCCGCTAACCACTCCACCTGTAAGCTGTTTGTGTCCAAATGAAAAAGTTGTCAATTACAAAGTTTTATAACTTTTCGAGATCTACAACTTTCATTTTGGTGGTTTCTCCATCCGAAGTCGTTTACAAAATTTAAATTTCAAATTTGAGAAATTCAAACATAGTTTTTCATGACAAGATGATTTCAAATCAAAAAGTTATCAACTACAAAGTTTCATAACTTTTTGAGATCTACAATTTTCGTTTTTGCTGTTTGTCCATCCGAGGTCGTTTAGAAAATTTAAATTTCAAATTTTTTGAAATTCAAACGTAGTTTTCCTTGAGAAGATGGTTTCAAATAAAAAAGTTATCAACTACAAAGTTTCATAGATTTTTGTCATCTACAACTTTCATTTTGGTAGTTTCTCCATCCGAGGTCATTTGCAAAATTTAAATTTCAAATTTTAGAAATTCAAACATAATTTTCCTTGACAAGATGATTTCAAATCAAAAAGTTGTCAACTACAGAGTTTCATAACTTTCTAAAATCTACAACTTCTATTTTGGTCATTTGATCATTTATTCATCCGCATAGTGGTAGTAACATTGTTCACAAATGTTACATATCCCTCTTATTGTTTATGAAATTATAAGAGAGATATGTAAATTTTGTGAATAATGTTATTATCACTTTATCGGATGAAGAAATGATCAAAATAAAAGTTATAAATCTTGATAAATTATACAACTTCTATGTTCAGGATTTTTTCATCTGAAATCATTTAGTGTTCCAAAATGAAGTTTGAAGTTACCATTTTTTGAAATTCAAAATTCAAATAGATAAAACACAGTCACATGAAAAGATGGATAAAATAATAGCGGTAAGAACACAATAAATTGATAGAGCATGATTTTAGAAATTTTTAGAAAAAAATCATCAAATTTGAAGTTAGTATGAGGGAGAAAGACTAGTTACAAGTTTTAGCATGAGATTAAAAAGAGAAATGCGAGTTCTTCAATAATTTTAAATTTTAATTTTAAACAGTATTTTAAAGTAGTAAATGATCTCAAATAAAAAAGTTTTCGACTACAAAGTTGCATAACTTTTCGAGATCTACAACTTTTATTTTGGGCGTTTCTCCATCTGAGGCTGTTTGAAAAATTCAAATTTTAAATTTTATAAATCAAACATAATTTTCGTTAGATAGATTATTTCAAATGAAAATATTTGGACATCCAAACGATCTTAAATTAAAAAAAGTTTGAACTACAAAGTTGTAGATCTCGCCGAGTACTACAACTTTGATATAAAATTCGTCTTCATCGGACATCATATAAGAAACTTATGAAGTTTTCTTGCAGCATATCACCGTCCGTTCAAGCCACGAACCAACAGTGATAGTATCAGTGTCGGTTCTTGGCTAAAACCGGTAGTGATGACCTAATATCACTGCCGGTTCTTGGCTAAAACTGACATGATATGAACCAACAGTGAATACCCGAATATCAGTGTCGGTTGGTCCTATCACTACCGGTTTTAGCCAAAAACCGGCAATGATGGACTATCACTGTCGGTTTTTTAAAATTCGACAGTGATGAGGCCGACAATGATGTCTAATTCTGTAGTAGTGCATGAATGTAATGGCATTACTGGTGAATAGGTATAAGGAAAGCTAATATTATACTTGCCTTTTACTCTTGCTTTCCACTCAATATATAACTACTCGGATTCTTCAGCCTTCATCTTCAACTTCGAGTCTCCCGTGCTTACGGATGGTTCTCCTTCTACTCGTAGCAAACACCAAGCACATGAAACATACAAGCAGACAAAGAAAGGACATCTAAGAAAAACAACACACTAAAAGAAAGCTAGTGCTACGAGATCACAAGAACGCTAAAGACATGCTATCGTTAGATCTAGAATGAGATCGTCGAGCACAACACCGGCATATATATAGGTAGGGTTTAAGGTCGGTGAAATACGAGATATTTTTATTATTTTCGGAATTAATGAATTTCAGGATTAAAATAATTTTAGAAAAGTCCAGAATTGATTTTTGAGCCGCGAAAAATACTCCGAAGGCTTTGAAAATTCGAGGAAAATTCTCAAAGACAATTTGGAACATGAGGACCCAAATAAAGTATTTAGAGCTAATGAAAATACATCTTGGAGCATCTAAAAATTAGATTATGCTCACATAAAAGTGGGGGAAAGTTTCGCAAAAAGCCGGAATGATTCTGGGGAAGAACTTAAGATATGTTGATGAATGATGACTCAAGTGAATGATTTAGAGCGGAAGAAAAAGGTTCTGAGAAACTCCATACGAAGCTTTAAGCTGAGAAACGATGAATTTGATTATAGAAAAAAAGACGGAGACATGCTAGAGAACGATAAATGATTTACTAAACGTGTTTGAAAATTTTACACACACAACACACAAGGTCACAACAAGCTAACATCACATCACAAAAAGCCTGTCAAATTAATATGAAAAAGTTTGAAACCAAAGTTTTCTATATTTAGATTAGCGGAGACCTAATTAACCTTAGAAAAATGTATACAAATATTAGAATCACTTATTTTATTTAGTGTTTTCCATGCACAATCCAAAATAAATTTTTTTTAGAGTGTGACAGCCAACCGTCACAACTCGCAACGTCAACGCAGCGACACCGTTGGCAGTGCCAGCTGGAAGGAACGATCGTTGACTCGTTGTGGGTGGCCGGGAGTCGAAAGTCCAAATGATGAAACGATCTGTGTGACAGTGGGATCAACGTGACGTGACGTGATTAGCGTGTGGTGACAGAGGACTCGCGGCTTCGTTAGCCCGTGCATTGGCCGATCGATCTGTTGGCATTAAGCTTTTTTTTTTGTCTTGGACCAATCATTAGTACTAATCTTAGTATTAGAGGTCTAATACCTGAGAGGCCCAGTGGCTCGTGGGGCCTGGAGCGGATGGACCGCTTGCCCCCCTGAGCAGGGCCGGCCCTGGGTGGCTGGGCTGCAGAGCCAAACCCTATGGAAGGAAACGTACTCTAGCTAGTACTACAGAACAACTAGCGTCGTACTTCGGCTGTAGCGCATGCAGAGGCAGCGTCCCACAGTGGAAGGTGTCGTCGGGAAATCGAGGTGGTGCAGCGCCACTAGGTACTATGGAGTGATCGCCTAGCAGGCCCAACACCTTGCCCGGTTGACTTCCTTTAATTTCGTCTTCCCCATGTGCAGAAGAGGGAAAGTGGATGGGCTCCTAATTTAGGCCTGTGCATGGGCCGGGAAACTCACCCAATCCACCGTGTCTCAGGCCCACTCAGAAGATGGAAAGTGGATGGGCTCCTAATTTAGGAAGCATATCACTACGGATGAGTACTGTGTGCAAGCATGCATATCACCGTTTCTCGAATACCACGGTGCATACAACAGCCTGAAAGTCTGATAAAAAAAAAACAGACTTGCTAGCGCCCGGACGTCTGATCTAGGACACTAGCGTCGGACGGTACCCACTCAGCGAGCGAGCGAGCACCCATAGCGTGTAGGTTTTGAGGGCGAGCGCCCTAGCAGTGGGCCCGCCCTGCCCCGAACGTCGCCCGCGCCGCCGCAGCGCGCCGGGCTTGCGGGCGAGTGCCCCTAGCAGCGGGCCCGCGCCACCCCGAGCGCTGCCTGCGCTGCCAGCTGCTTCCCACGTGCATCCCATGTGCAACCCCGATCTATTTTTGAAACATCCAGATGCAAACAATTGAAACACACAGACAAGACAAATGAAACACTTGAAACATATGTTTGAAATACTTGTAAAAACACCTAAAAACACTTAAAAAATACGCTTGCAACATGCATTTATATGCAACATCCAGATCTGCTTTAGCAACGTCAAGATGAAAATACTTGCAACATACATCTGATACAGATGAAACATTTAGAACATTTTGCTACATTCCGATCTACTTTTGCGACACCGATACGAAACACTTGCAACGTACCTCTAAAACATCTGAAACATTTGAATTGTAGACTTGCAACATGCATCATATCACCGGTGCGGCCTCCTCCGCCGTTTGCATCAGAGAACCGGCGCGCCGCAGCCGTAGCAGGACGCGAGGCCGGAAGCCTTCTGTGCCAGGGCCCGGCGCTTCTCCTTGCGCTGGCGGCGCCTGTCGGCGTTGTTGGGTGAGGCGGGCAGCGGCAGGAGGAGTGGGGGCGGGCGCGCGGAGCAGTGGGGCGAGCGGCGGGGCGGGCGACAGGAGCAATGAAAGTGACGGATGCGGGAGCCCTATTAGGCTGGTATGTAGGCCCATGAAGGAGCATTCGGACGGGACGGACGTCCTGCACATAGCATTTCCGTAAAAAAAAGAAGCTGCATCTAGAATCTGGGCCAACAAATGCACATAAAAAAGACCTCCCATCAAACTTGCTGCTTTCAAGATTTTGTCTCGTCCCTTGCTTAGGCTCTAAGCTTGAATTATCATTTTTCTCTCTTCCGGGAAATCCGGATCGAAACAGAAGCGCAAACACCGGCATGCAGAGAGAAGGAAGCTTCTTGTTACCTTCGTGGCATGCATTCACGAGGATAACTGCTAGGAGTAGGTGTTTTTTGGTATAGGCAAAGGTGACGACAGAAACAGGCGTGAAATAATCTTGCTTGCTCACTGTATAGTGAGCGAGAACTGAATTTGTATCCTTGCATTGCGGTTGGAAAAGTAGGATCGATGGGTTTTTGGCAGATCAGTTACTAGTAGGACGCCATTTTTTAATTCTAAAAATAAAGATATTGCAGATATACACGGTAAGAGCATCTCCAACAGTTTGGTAAAAATCACTTGCCAAATGTTGTGTTTTGACAAGTTGCTATAATAATATACCAAGTGAAAAATAAGCTCTCTCCAACAGTAGCATTCACGTAGACATTTTAAACTCAAATGAAGAAAGTACTGATGCATACAATAACTTGTAATTCAAAGCAAATTAATCCGATACATGGCATTGTACTTCGACAATGGTTCTGAAGATGAATGAAACATAGGTTCAAATAAAAACAAACTAAAGGCTTGATAATTCCACAACTCAAATGAGAATATCTAAAACTAATTTGGTGAAAGCCTTGACATGATCTTCTTCTGCATCATCTCACACCACTGCAGCTGAAGTGGGTCGAGAGACCTCTTGTCCACTAGCATTATTTCTTTCTCTTCTTTCATCAACTCTGCTTCGGCCCTTTTTTCATCATTTGCCACACGCTTCTTCTCAAGTTCTAGCGTTGCCTTGTCTAGCTCAAGAGAAGCAAGAAACCTCTCCTCCTTTGCCTTCTCTTTTTCCATGTCGAAAGCTTCCTTCTTTGCCCACATCTTGTCCAAAGCCTCCATGCAAGCTTCGCCACCACCTCGCCTAAGGGCTTCTTTTGCTTTCTTTACCCCATCTGGCCTTTTCCTTGCTTCTTTTGCTTGGGTTTCTTGATCAGCACCCACCATAGCTTCATCATTGTTGGTAGCTTCTTCTTCTTCCCTTGGCCTGGACGCCTTCTTGGTGTTTCTGCTTCGCTAGTTTCTCCAACTCAGCAAGCTCTATTCTCTTTGCTGCCCACTTGTCTTCCCCCTTGAGTATCTTCCAGCAAGGCATAAGCGTAAATCCTTTTTTGTCCTCTATTTCCGTATACATCTTCAATGCATCTGAAACCTGCATAGGAAATATAATTGTTCAACCAATATACATATATATATTTGAAAACCAAATAATTGAAGTCAAATAGAAAGGAAATACATGCAACCAATATACAACATACCATGTCTTGGACAGTGCATCCACTTTGATTCCTACGCTCAATGGCGTCATAGCAAGCATGAAACTTGTTTACTTGATATTGAATTGTCAGCCACCTATGCATGATGGAGCTCTCTGTCCTAACAGAGCCAGTTTTGTTGTTCTTCTCAAAGAACAAATGAACTCCACCCCAAAAAGTGGATCGAGTTTGGTTAGCACCATGAATTGGATCTTTGCTAACATTTAACCAACCTGAGCATACTACTTCATCTTCCTTCCAGTGAAAATTCTTTTGCCTCTTTGTTCCCTTTGTACTGCGACTAGCATGTACATCCACATCAATTGGTGGTTCAAGTTCAGAAGGAATACCATGAGTACTCTGGGAGTTCTGTGTCATCGG
The DNA here is from genome assembly GCA_904845875.1 of Miscanthus lutarioriparius. NCBI lineage: Eukaryota > Viridiplantae > Streptophyta > Magnoliopsida > Poales > Poaceae > Miscanthus > Miscanthus lutarioriparius. The sequence goes on from CAJGYO010000013.1 coordinate 56,817,179, forward strand.
AAAGGTGATGTCATCTAGACCAGCAACATGCCCATAATGTCCATTGAGAAGAATGTTCGACAAGAATGCTTCTCCTGCCATCTTGTTGAGTCTACACACAAAATTTATAAAACAAAAAGAGATAATATCAGGGAGCAATATAATTGTCCAATGGACCATGCTGCAATGACAAACTATACCAACAAGGCAAGGAATTCATGGTGGCGCGGCTCCTACTGAAGGAGTGATCTAGTGGATGACATTCAACAATCCATACACAACCCTATACAGAGAGCAGCAACAGACAACCCTAAACGACGGCTACAGCTGAACAAGAGGTGGAACTCGGGCTACGAGATCGAGCAGGCATGGAGATCGACGGGGAAAAGATGAAGCAGGATACCTGATTGCGGAGGCGGCCGGGACCTGATCGGGGTGCTGGGCGATCTCCAAGGACCGATCGGGGTTCTTGGCGGCGGCCGATATCTCCAAGCGCGGCGACGACGGGGTGCTGGCCGCGGCGGCGGCCCGGTTCTTTGGCGCCATCGCAAGCCACCGATCGCGACGAGGAAGTGGATGCGGTCAACACGGATGGATCGAAATATATGGACACCGGCCGGCCTTGCGGCGCGCGGGAAGAGGCCGCGGAATTGTCCGCGCGCGCGCGGGAAGGAAGTCGGAGATGCGCGGGATCAAGATGGCAACACCGATGCGCACGCGTAAATATACGCGCGCGGCGACGACAGATAGCAAGTCCGAAAAATTGGCAAGCAACTTTGGCAAACTGTTGGAGAACGATTTTTGCATGTTTTGCCAAATTTTAAAGGATGGCAAGTCATTTACCAAACTGTTGGAGATGCTCTAAGTTGGTAACTGTTGAAAATGCTGACACGCCAAGGCCATCAATTTGCTGGTCAGTCGAAATTAAAGGAGAGTGGTAAAAAACTTCAGGAAAATAAAATTGTGAAACCGCATAAAAAATGCTTAGTCGAGAATGTGTCACCAAAGCACTAGGCACCCGTATCGTTTAGCATTTAACTTTTTTTTTTCTAAGAGAAGGAAAATCTTATTATGATCTCTGCAAGAGTTTTGCATACAACCAAACCAAAACAATATTAGGATATTTTTAAGAAGAGTTCTCAAAGAGAAAAATCAAACAAATGTGTAACTACTTAAGCGCTAAGCCTCTTAAAAAACTTAACGACCACCCATACATGGTGAAGGCCCCCAAGGTCATGGATTTCAGTGTGCGATAAGCCCACTTTAGAATATGTGTATTATTGCTCATCTTCTACAGTATATATTGCTCTAAAAATAATATGCAAATAAGAGTATAGTCTTTTTTTTTTGAGTCAAAGTCACACCATTTGTAAATTGTAATAAGCCAAGTAGGCAAACATTTACTCTTACCCCCACAGACAGAGTTTAGCGTCTAACTCTGGCAGAGAGAACGAAGTTTCCTGGTAAGTTAGCAGCATCCACATTCATGGGGATATGACTGACAGATGTTTGGTGGGATAGGCAAAGGTGATGACGACGAGAAAGTAGAAACATGCGTAAAATCTTGCTTGTTGGTCACCGTAAAGCGAGAACTGAATTTGTATCCTTGCAGTTGCAGTTGGAAAAGCAAGATCGACGGCTTTGCTTGTGTGTGGATTGGAGAAAGGCTGCTTCTTTCTCATTGTTGTTCTCTGGTGAAGTATGCGGACGTGGGTTTCGCTTGGATTCATGCACCAATTTTTGGCAGTCGGTTACTAAAATAGGACACCATTTAAAAAAAAAACATTGTAGATATACACGGCAAGTAAGTAGTACTGATGAAAATGCAGACACGCCAAGGCGAATATTTTACTGGTCAGTCGAAATTAAAGGGGAGTGGTAAGAACTTTAGGAAAATGTTGAAAATTTGAAACCACAGAAAAAAAAATCCTGATTCTAGACATTCTGAGCAGCGTGACGAAGTTCACAGAAATGGTTCAAGAATGTGTCACCACTAGGCCAAAGCACCTGTATCATTTAGCATATGATAACCTTTTCTTATTAAAAGAAAAGGGTAATCTTATTTGAATCTGCAATATTTTCATCTTCAGGCAGGTTCAACCAAGCATTGAAAGTTGCAGAAGGATTTTCAAAAATGAGTTAGCTCTGGTTGTACTTAGAGCTAGACCACGTTTTCAGCCTCTTCTTCGACAATGGCTAGAAAATCTACTGTAAATCTTTTAGTTTTCTTTTCCTTAGTTTCTTTGTGCCCTAGAAGGATCTTGGTGTAACTTTGTACTCTTTTGTTTTTAATAAAATTTCAGTAGAGGCTGCAGCCTCTGCTGCTTTCCTCCAAAAAGTAGTTTTGCGCGTAACTAAAATATTATTTGGATGTTTTAAGAAGAGCTCTTAAAGAGCAAAACTAAGCAAAGGTACAACTATTTAAGCGCTAAGCCCCTTGAAATACGACCAACGATGCTTGGTGAAGATCTCTATGTCCATGGACTCCGGTGTGCAAATAAGAGTATAGTTTTTTTTTTCTGTCAAAGGTCACATCATTTTTACACATGTCAATTAGAAAAAAATTTGCACTGCTCCCACGCAAAAGAGTTTAGCATATAACTCTGGCAAGTAATTATGGAGTAGAGTTGTAATTGTACCCTTGTTTGGAACGAAGTATAGTAGTGCTTAAATATATGTTTATATTGTGAGGCAGTAGTAATCATTTGCTCAATTATCAATTACCGGGATACTGAGCATTTGGAGTTCAGGCACACACTACCGGAAACATCAAATTTGTCCAAGTGTTTTTATGTTTGCCGAGTATATTCTCTCGGACACTCGGCAAACAAGTTCTTTGCCGAGTGCTGCGCTAAAAACACTCAGCAAAAAAAACACTCGGTAAAGAGGAGGTTTGCCGAGTGTAAAAAAAAAACACTCGGCAAAGATGGGGTTCGCCGAGTGTTTTTTTTTTGACACTCGGCAAAGAAGTAAAATCTTTTTTCTGGGAAAGGAGAAGAAAAAAAAAATGAAAAAATAACTTTGCCGAGTGCCCAGATCTAGGACACTCGGCAAAGGAAAAAAATATTTTTTCTGGAAAAGAAGGAGAAGAAAAAAAAAAAACCTTTGTCGAGTGCCTAAATCTAGGACACTTGGCAAAGGAAAAAAATACTTTTTTTTGGAAAAAAAGGAGAAGAAAAAAAATGATTTTTTTTTGCCGAGTGGCTAGATCTAGGACACTCGGCAAAGGAAAAAAAATCTTATTTTAACCGGCCCTACCCTTCTCCCCACGCGGCCCCCTCCACTTCTCCCCGCCCTGCGTCCGCACGCCCCCTCCCCTTCTCCGTGCACGCGCTGCCCCCTCCTCCCTCTCGACGCCGGCGCGGCCCCACCCTCCCCTCCTCCCTGTCCGGCGCTGGCGCGGCCTGCCCTCGCCTCCTCCCTCGACGGAGCGGCCCGCCCTCCCCTCCTCCCTCGCCGGCGCGGCCCGCCCTCCCCTTCTCCCTCGCCGGCGAGCAGAGGTGGCCGCGGTGAGGGCGTCGTAGCTCAGCGGCGTGGCGGAGTAGGAGCCCGCGATGGTCGCGGATGACGATGTCGCTGTTGCAAGCGGCTCGAGGAGGCGGCTTTGCTGGTGGCGTGGTGGTGGTGCCGCGCGGTGGGGCCCTCCCTTCTTCCCCGGCGTGGTGGCGGTGGCGTGGATGATGGTGGTGCGGCGTGGTGGGGCCCTCCCTTCTTCCCCGGCATGGTGGCGGCGGCGTGGATGGTGGTGGTGGTGCGGTGTGGTGGGGCCCTCCCTTTTTCCCCCGCGTGCTTTTTTTTATTTTTTTTGAAAAAAAAGTTTGCCGAGTGTTTTTGGGCACTCGGCAACTTCTTTGCCGAGTGCCCGACAGAAAACACTCGGCAAACTAGCGTTTGCCGTTAACAAGTTTGCCGAGTGTCATTTGTCGAGTGTAACCTTTTGTCGAGTGTTTTTGGACTTCGTCGAGTGCCCCTGGCACTCGGCAAATATCCTGTATCCGGTAGTGACGGTGCACAAAAGAACAGCCGAATTAACGGGAAACAGCTATCTCCGGGAGACCGGAAACGTAACACATCTTTTGGACTGTAAGTTTTCTTCTTGCATGCATCGCTGACCAGTGAAAGAGATAGTTTCAGTAAAAAGAACTTGTGGTAAGTTTGCATCAATATAAATAAAGACTGAAGAGGGTCATAAAAAATCCCATTACACCTCCACTCATCCAAAATCCTCCACCCTTCCTGTCAGCCATGGCAGAAACCGGTCCCCATGGCCACCGCCAAGATGCCGCCGCCTCCGACGACGAGCATAGCTTTGCACCACCGAATGACATCAACGACGGTGGTTCCTCGACTGGCGGCCCAGAGAAGATGGACGCCAACAATGGTAAGAATGCCATTCCATACTTGAGCAAGGAAGAACTTGAGCTGTCTGCCAAAGGTAAGCGCCCAGTGGAGGTGCCTGACACCGTCTCAGCCAGCAACGACGAGAACTTGACTGCTGACAACAAAGACCTCAAGGCGCATCACATCCTCATAGAGCGGAAGCGCCGTGATCGGATGAGGGATCTCTACGGCGAGCTGCAGGCGTTCATGCCCCAAGTCCCTGATCAGAAGGTAAGCTATGCAGCCTCTCACATGAATAGCACGATGCGAGGCTATTATGCCATTGCTTATAGCTAGGGCTTGGAACATGCCGTCGTCACTCACTGGTGATATAACTGCATGTGATCTGATCTGTGGTTGTTCTGACAGAGAACCAAGGTGGCCATAGTGGATCAGGCGATCAACTTCATCGAGTCCCTAGAGAAGACGAGGGACATGCTAGAGAAGCGGAAGGAGGAGGTGGCGCTCGCGCGGCAAGCTGCCTCCCCCTCGTCGGCACCACCACATATCGCCCTAGCCCAGGGGATGGATGCCATGTCTTCGGACATCGTCCCACATGCCTGGCATGCATGATGTGCCACTTGCTACTGGGGCTGCAGCCTTCTCCTCGTCGGTGACACCACAGGTCGTCGCCCTCACCCAGGGGATGGTGGCCGTGTCTTCGGACATCGTCCCACATGGCTGGCACGATGTGCCGCTTGCCGCTGGGGCTGCGCCTTCCTCCTCATCGGCGCCACCACAGATCGCCCACTGGTAGAGACGGGCTTTACTCCCGGTGGGGAACCCCCTCTAGTCCCGGTTCCCCACCCGGGAGCAAGCATCCGGGACTAAAAGGGGTCCTTTAGTCCCGGGTTAGGAACCGGGACTAAAGGAGTCCTTTAGTCCCGGTGGGTAACACCAACCGGGACTAAAGGTGCCTCCTGACATGCCACAAGGCCGGCACTCTTTAGTCCCGGTTGGTAACCCCAACCGGGACTAAAGGTTTTTTTTTTTTTTTTTGTTTCTATTTCTATTTTCCTTTTTTTTCTATTTTCACGCTGCTACCAGGTTTTTTTATTTCTATTTCTATTTTCCTTTTTTTCCTATTTTTAATTGATGATTCGTTTTGGTTTTTGAATACGCATTCTACGCTGCTAGAATATACGTACGTTTATAATGTTCAACATTTTATATAAACTATAGTACAAAGGATCTTTAGTCAAGGATCAGCGGTACAATCCTGTTCAAGTTCGTGCTGCTTGGTTCGAGAGCTGAGCTTTTAAGTTAGCTTTCACTCTTCTGAGCAAGCGAGGTGGTGCTAATAGGTGGGACTGGCCAGCAATTCCAGCATATTGCGTACTGGGCCGGCCCATCGAGGCTTCTGTAAACGCCCGGGACTAAAAGACCTTTAGTCCCGGCTGATAATACCAGCCGGGACTAAAGGTACTAAAGTTATACCTTTAGTCCCGGCTCGTAATACCAGCCGGGACTAAAGGTCTTCGTTTTCAGTGTCAGCAATAAATGGAAGCAGGTAAATGCAAGCCGGGACTAAAGCTCGTAAATGCAAGCAGGTAAATGCAAGCCGGGACTAAATCTCGTAAATGCAAGCAGGTACAAGTAAAGCACCGGGACTAAAAGTTCAGTGCTGGTCATCAGCTCGTAAATACAAGCAGGTACAAGTAAAGCATCGGGACTAAAAGTTCAGTGCTGGTCATCAGCTCATAAAGCACGGCAATAAATGCACTAAAACTTAGAGGACTTTTAGTCCCGGTTGGTGGCTCCAACCGGGAGACCAACCGGGACTAAAGGTCCCCTGCTACTGTGCCGAGCGCAGTAGCCGTTGGGCAGGGACCTTTAGTCCCGGTTGGAGACACCAACCGGGACTAAAGGTTTCTCTAGTCCCGGGCGCAAAAAATACCGGGACTAAAGTTAAATTTCGAAGTGGATCAAAAGTCGTTTCTCTACTAGTGGCCCTTGCCCAGGAGATGGTGGCCATGTCTCCGGACATCGTCCCACATGGCTGGCACGATGTGCCGCTTCTTCTTTGAAGCTACGGCGGCGTCCCTCATCGGTGCCACCACAGATCGCCCTCGTCCGGAGATGGTAGCCATGTCTTCGGACATCGTCCCACATAGGCTGGCACGATGTCTTTGCTTGCAGCTGGGGCTACAACGTCCTCCTCATCGGTGCCACCACGTAATTGGAACACGCACATGTATGCGCGCTATCACATGCGCCGGTGAGTCGCGCCTGACGTCTTTGTAAGCGGAACCTTGCCTTGGCGGGGAGTTCGATAACAACGCCATGGCACCGCCTATGCGGAACAAGCGATTAAGCGGGAGCATAGCGCTTCGCTACCAACATAGTAGTTTGGCGTGATGGTCACCGTGGAGACAACCAACCGCGTCGCGCGCCTTTCGGAGCGACACGAAGGAGGTTCTGGCAAGCCCTACGGAGATGAGCCTGCGGCCGCACCCCATGCCGGAGAGGTGCACGCGAGGATATGGGCTGCTTGCAGCTTGTACTGTTTATGATCATATGTAGACGAAGGGACGGCGTGGGGCGAAGAGGGCATGTAGTTGACCACAACGATGTCGATGGCGTCGTGTCGATGCCCATCTTGGCCAACAGTCGTCGGCGCCGAGAAGACGACGAGGTCGACCTCGTCGCGTCGCGGCGTCAAGGGTGCGATGCTTGTGAGTCGGAATGTAGTGGTGCGCGGGTGGCGAGCACGTCTCGTCCCCGAGCCCCGGCGTCGCGGCAGCTTGGTCATAAACCGGATGCTGCGCTCGTTGAACGCGGGCACCGCCTGCTTGCTGTGCTCCAGGAAGGTGGAGAAGAGGACGCGTTAGGTGGACTTGGACACCGGGCGGAAGCAGGCGTAGTCCACCAGGTACACCGCGCGGGCGCAGCATGAGGTACATTGTGGCTGCCGCAGACTGGAGGAAAGCGGCAACGAAGAGATGCACGGGCCGCGCCTCGCGGACCCGGCCGGATAGTTGCTCTGGACCGAAAGCATGCCATAGGCCCATAGTGTCTGGTATCGGTATTAGGAATACCCGGATGAAGAAAGCTAATGGCCACAAACGCTAATTCGTTTGGATGGTCAAGGACGTATTTAAAGTCTCGCCCGACCTCGCGGGCGAAGGCTCCGTCACACCTGATCCTGGGGGCGCGGGATCCGTCTCGCCTAACCTCGAGGGCACGGGTTCCATCTCGCCCGACCTCGAGGGCGCGGGTTCCATCTCGCCTGACCTTGAGGGTGTGGGCTCCGTCTCGCCCAACCCCAAGGGCGCGGGCTTCGTCTCGCCAGACCCATCAGGGGGGTGTTCCGCCTCGCCTGACCCTGAAGATACGGATTCGGTCTCGAGCAGGAACGCAGGCCCCACGGGGGTTCGTGCCACCTCCAACCACTATGGGTATAAGAGCACGAGCCCAGGGTCAAACCTCTGACACCAGAAAGGGAGCGGACACGTCTCGACGTGACCCGTGGCCACGACGGACCATACCTGGGGGCTCATGTCGTCAACAGTGTCGGGCGTGCCGGTGCTATGCTGACTAACCCCCGTACGGCTTTCGACAGGGCTACCTGTTGACCATGCTGTCTGCCGGGACGGAATGGAGCGCCGTGACCGGCTGACGACGCTCACGCATAGCGCCAGTGGCGAACAAGGTTGCGATGTGAAGCTGTCCCGTCATCATCTACAGAACCGGCAGGACCCGCAAAAAGGAGAGGAAGGGCGCCGCGACCATGGAGGCCTTCTTTCTCCTCGCCTCTCTCTCTCTCTCTCGTGTAACCTGCGACTTCCCCTTCATCTATAAAAGGGGAAGTAGGACGCTCCACGAAGGTCACGGCTCAACGAGCTCATCTAGACTCTACTCCCTTCGATCGTTCACCAGAGACTTGGGACCTGCTACCTCTCTCGTCCGTTTGTAACTCCTACTACAGACAAGTGCCAGTAATGCGAGCAGCCACGAACTGGACATAGGGATGTTCCGTCCAAACCGGTATAAATCATTGTGTCTTCCGAGCACACCATTCGGGCCAGACGCACAAATACAAATTTACTAGCAGTGGTTTGAAACACCGATAGTTGTTGCACCAGGTAAGGGCCTTTTGCGCGTCTCGTTGTCCACAACAGGCCACGGATGGCTAGCCATGACGTAAGCTGGGTCCCGGATGCGCACGTGCGTTTCGGGAGTCTGGATTTCTTCGTCACCACGGAGGGAGAGCTGGCGTGGGCTCCCGCCCCCATCCAACCTCTTCACTCTGCCGGCCTTGACGCATTCGACGAGGCCCTCGAGGAGCTGCAACTGTACGCCCTAGAGCCCCGTGCTTTCGGGAGCGACCCGCTCCTCGACTTCGATTACGAGAGGCTAGAGCGCCAGCTCGACGCCTTCCCGGGGCCCGACCGTCCTAGGAGGATCTATGCTATCTCTCCTTCTCGTTCGCTAACGTCATGACGCAGCTTGCCGGGAGAGAACCGCTCTCCCTAGGAAATCTTACTCGAAATGCCCCGACAACGTTCCCGTTCGGTCTGCGCAATGCTGCGAGGACCATTGATCACCTCATAGCACAGCGCATGCACCTGTCCTCCGCAGATGACGAATTCGTGGGTATGACGGATTACGTCGCGGAATCTTTCCACGACCTCCTCGTTGGAGATTCTGAGACGATCTCCGACTCTAACTCTAGCGGGGGAAGCCATCACCCCATGCGCGAATGCTTCATGGCAGGCGCCCCCGAGGGACATGTCGAAAGCGTCCACGAGGGAGGGATACTCCTACGGATGACCCCGATGGCGAGGTCGAGGGTGATGCAGGGCCCCTGCCTCGCCTGCGGTGGAGCAGTTGAGGGCGTGGCACAAGGAACTCGAGGATGCATGACTCCAGCTAGAGCAGGAGCGTGTGGAGCTCGAGCGTGAGATCGAACGCTGTGGAGATGTGGGTGTGCATGCGCCATCTCCCGCGACGTGAACTGGAGGATCATCGAGGACAACGAGGATCTCCCACACTTCGCCCGGGCAATCTAGAACATAGCTGCCGCGGAGGCCTTGCTCCGAGGGCTCCCGGAGCCCGTGTCACCTGAAGACTGTTGGGCCCATCGTGAGATCCGCCTGACGCCGCTTTCGGCGCGTGGCGGTCGGCAAAAAGTGTAAAGCTCATTGTCTCGACGACGCCTTGAGCTCGATGCCGATCGGCGCATGTCTTGATGCGACATGGCGGGGCGTATTCGTCCACCGGGCGCCGCCGACGATGGCGGGGCTTGCCATGGTCCCAGTGCAAGAGCATCTCGGCCCCAACCATGACGCACATAACACCCAGGACTGTAACACCCTCGGTGTTACACCGTAAATCATTTAATAAAACATGTTATGAGCTTCATGTTTATGTGTTAATACATGTGATAAAGTGTGTAGCTCAATTTCTATAACTCGAAATGATTAACTAAAATACGAAACAAAAGTTAATTCGATAGTCATGTTATATCACTTAGGGTTTAAAACCAATTTTTATTAAGCAAAAATGCTATAGAACGTGTGTGTGATACTTAAATAAATTTGAAGTACAAACTTTGTAGATGACAATGAAATACTTGCGGACGAAAAATGATATTACTAGCTAATATTTCCACTAGCTTAGAAATGACAAATGGAAAACAAATTCAGCTCAAAAACTTAGAAATTTTCAAGTCTGTCAACAGCTAGACATTGCTATGTTTAGCAATTTATTGTGAGAGATTGAGTTTAGGAGTGGCATAGTGTTATAGCTCGATTTGGTAGTCTCATGTGCCATCTTGAGCATGGTGAAGATGGTTTAGGTCCTAAAGCAATCATTTGGTCATGTTGAACGCTTTAAAATTCGTGTGTCACTGTCTCGAGCGGTCTGGCGTCGCGGGCGCGGTCACCCCGTGGCCACCCCACGCCGCGCCCATGGTAGCGTGTGTGCGCGCTCCCGCGCGCTGCCGACCGTGGCCGCCTCTGGCCTGGCTAGGGCCCGGCTGTCACTAGTCCACCGCACGGAGCCGCTGCTGCTGCTGCCTGCCCCATCCCGCGCTACGCTGCCGTCGCATCCGCCACTGCTGCCTCACATCTAACGTGCTGCGCCGTCGCGTTGGGTCGGTCTAGCCGCCTTGGCTTGGCTAAGGCCGGTCACAGCGGGCCACTAACCCCATCATGTGCCCATTGCCCTGCCTCACGTTGCCGCTCTTGATGTCGCCGTGGCCGCGCTGCTGCTGCCCTCCTTGCATCGTCGCATTGTAGCCGCTGCCGCTGTCATCATGTCACCGCGCTGTGCTGCTGCTGCTACGGCCCTCGCTATCTCACGTCGTGATGCTGCTGGCCGTCGTGTCTCCGAGGATGTGGGTTTGCCCCTTGCTGTCTCGCGCCGTCGCCTTGCCATTAATGGCGCTACGGCCATGCATGCCGTGCCCCCACCTGCCCCCGCGCACGCACGTGGTTTGGCCACAGTGTCATGTAGCGGGTGCGTAGACGCTGCTCTATGTCCGGTCGGCCGTGTCCCGCTAGGGCGTGGACGAGCCGAACCCACTGCCACGCCCGTCTCTCTCTCCCTCTGCTTTTCGCCGCGATCGGGTCACGTCACGGTGAAGCCAGAGAGCGAGCACCTCTCATCAATTTCTCGTGCTCGTGTCTTTGCCTTCATGCCCCCTCTCTAGCCAACCCCACCCCGCCTAGACTCGCATCACGTCAAGCTCCAATTTTGGAGCTTTGTGCACCGCCGTGCTGTTAAGGCCCATTGCTACCCACGTCGTGGCTAGTCTCCACCACTTTATCCCGCTCCAATTCCTCTGCACCACTAGCTAGCCTTGGCTCCCTCTTCGTCGTGTGCACGATAGTCGCAGCTCTAGTGCCTTCTCCTCACCGCTGACACAACTGTGCCTTTACGGTCCGCCGTTCACTTCACCGCGCGCACATGGCCAGCCTTGCTCGGGTCGTCCCCGGCCGAGCCAGCTTCTCGGTAAGGTCACTGGTGCGAGGTTGTTGCTCACCCGCTACCCCTACCGCCTTGTTGCTGTGGCAGCTCACCTGAATGCTGTCGCCATTACCGCAGGGTGCCCGCTGTCATGGAGAGGTCCCTCTACGGCATCCCAGCTCGTACAACCGCCGCCCATCATCTCACATCGAACCCTAGGTGAGTGTCGGCCTCGTAGATAGGTCAGTGGGGGTCCCGTGTGGCCGGCGTAAGCGCTAGTGCCACCGCTCGCCTCGCCTGAGAGCGCGGGGATGGCCGAGGACCTTGTCATTATAAAGAGGAGAAATATCCGAGGGTTCCATTGCAAAGTCGATGTATATAGAAATAGTAACATGGACTGCGGGTTGTTTTGCTCATAGTCCAGGGGTGTTTTTGCAAGAGTGCCGGTGCGCACGGGTTTCCTCGCCTGTGGGCCGCCACACGCTCGCACGCGCGCATGTTGCTCCTCGTGTGCCGCGTCGGGCCGAATTGAGTTTATCTTTTTCGTGGAGACAAGAAATAGCTTTTCATTTTAATTCTGAGCTGTACTTTGTTAAATCATATAAAATCATGTAGGTATCCAAAAATTATGAAACTAATTTTGTTAGGTTCCTAAAATTGTGCTCTATCTATTAGTGTATTTAGTTCATATATATACTTGTTGATACCAGGAGCTATTAAATTATTTGAGAGTGCTTAATATGATTAGGTTAAATATTGTAGGAATTTTTGGGGTAGATTGCTGATAGGAAAAACCCTGAAATTTTTACAGTAGGTTCATTGTATTATTATGTGCTCAATATAATTTTTGTAGCTTTAGAATAGACTTAACATAAGGGTAGTTAAATGCTCTTTGTTTCAAATATACATTAAATCATTAGTAGAAATAAAGATATATCCTTCATTTGAAAAGCTAGGTGTTTGAACGCAACACTTTACTTGATGAAGATGATAGTTACCTAAGTATCTTAGTCATTAGAGCTAGCTTAGTAGTTTACCATGTGTATTCTTATTTTAGGAACTGTTGTTGCTAAAATACTAAGTGTTGCATCATCATCGCATGCATGTAGAGAACAAGTTGGCGGAGATTGTGACCATCGGAGATCACGAGTTCGAGGAAGTGATTGAGGAGTATGAGGAGGAGGTCCTCGTGTAGGAGGAGGTCCTGGAGCCGCCACTGACTGACTGAGCTGACACCGCGCCTGCCCAAGGCAAGCCTCGGTGCATAACCCTTATTGTGAATGATCACTGGATATATATATGTGATGTGCATTTACGTTATAGGATTTATATTGAAACTATATGCATAGATATACCTACCCAGGAGTCCTACTAGCATAGGTCGAGTAGCTGCTATGCTTAGGCTATCGGTAGCGTGAGTAACCTGCCGTTACTCACAATAGGTGATTATTATTATCACTCTCATGATAAAATGGTGAAAGGAAAGGGAGACCGGGCAGGGATATGGTACGGGTATTAGTGGATGTAAGAGGTTGTGTCCTACAGCCAACGGGGCAGAGCTTGGTTACACTATTTTTCCTGTTCGTGTCGGTTAAGGACCGGCCATTGCATTGGATTCTAGTCAGGTCACAGACTTGTTATCCTAAGGACATACTTATTTATGGGAGCATAGAAGGCTCGTTGCTCTCTTGTCGTGGGTTCCAGCTCTTTCCGGACTGACTGATTGGAGGCGAGGATGGTGGAGGTCTAAGCACCACATTGAGTCCGAGACTCAGGTGTGGAGGCTTGGAGTCCAAGTTTGGATGGGGACCTTGACCCCTTAATAGGAGAGTGGTGGGTTGGTCCTACTTGTGCCTGGGGTACAAGGGGGCATGTGTTTTGGGGTACCCAGCTGGGCTACATTGGTTCATGAATCACCGGGTAATCTGGTATGACTTGTCTATGATCTAGCACCATAGTAAGAACTGAAACATGAAAGATGGTGAAATGGATCTGATTGCTCAACTCTTGCTTGAAAGTAGAACAGGTGCTTACATAGAATGGTTAGCTAATAAACTAATCATGACTGCTGCTAAAATACATACATAAGGATTCACTTCTAGTAATGCTTTTTGCAAAAGGAATCCAACAAACCATAAAGCTTATCATATCCTTTGGAGTCAGGAAATTATTCCCACCAGTCGGGTAAGTCTTGCGAGTACATTGTGTACTCAGGGTTTATTTACCCCTGTTGCAGTTGCTGCTTGAGGAATGGCTATTGTGTGGATGATTCTTCTGGTGGGCATAGACGAATCCTTGTATCTTATCGTTAGATGTTTAATTTAATTCCACTGTTAAATTCCACACTCTGATGTGGGTAGGCGCGGATGCAAGACAAGAGAGAGGAGCCCGGCCATGGCTACCTCCCTCATTATGACGGATGCTATGATAGCAACGAGGACCAGAGCCTAAGCCCTAATCTGCTGGGGCGCTAGGCTTTTGGCCACCACATCCTCAACGTGGCTTTCCTGTCGCAGTATTGACCACCGACCAATATCCCGAAATACTCTGGGGAAACGAACCCTGACCTGTGGCTCAAGGGTTACCGGCTTGCTTGTCAAGACAGTGGTGCAGATAGTGATTACTTCATTATTCGCAACCTCCCCTTGTTCCTGGCCAATTTGGCACGAACATGGCTGGAGCACCTTCTGCCCAATCAGATTCAAAGCTGGTCAGACCTGAAGGAGATCTTTGTGGGAAATTTCTAGGGCACCTAAACACGCCCTGCGAATCCCTGAGATATGAAGAATTGCTGATAGGAAACTCTCCGCGAGTACATCCGACGCTTCTCCAGGCAATGCAACGAGTCGCCCGACGTCGCCAATGTTGACATCATCGGAGCCTTCCTGTCTGAGACCGCCTGTGAGTCCCTGGTCCACACGCTAGGACACAAGGGTCCTCGGACCACCAAGGATCTCCTCGACATTGTGACTAGCCATGCCTTAGGCGAGGAGGCGGTCAGAGCGATTTTTGACCGCCCCAAGGGCAAAGCGAAGCGGGATGACAACGCCGGTGAGGGCGCCTCCAACCGCCCAAACAAGAAGCAGAACAAGCAGCGACACGGGGGCTCGCTTGTGGCCGCTACCGAGCGGACAGGCGGCCGAGGGCCTACTGAGGGTGCTCCTGACCACTTTGAGAAGCTACTCAAGGGGCCGTGCCTGAACCACGCCTTTCCCGTCAAGCACCTGTACAAGGACTGCGCCCTCATGAAGCATTTCCTATCCGGCGGCTCCAAAAAGGGGGACTCTGCAGCATTGCATCTCCATCGAATAAGGGAGGCTACTGCTGAAGGACATCCGTAGTGGGGTCTACGGACATCATGTCGTACCTAGGACCCTAGTCAGGAACGCGTTTTGATAGAGCTTCTACTAGCCAACCGTAGTGGCTGACGCTGATTAGATCATGCGCACCTACGAAGGATGTCAGTACTACAGTCGCCAAACTCACCTACCGGCCCAAGCGGTCTAGAAGATCCCCATCACGTGGCCATTCGTGGTCTGGGTGCTTGATCTGGTTGGGCCCCTCAAAAAGGCGCATGGGAGCTACACGCATTTGCTCATCGCCGTGGACAAGTTCATAAAGTGGATTGAGGCTTGGCCGATTTCTGTGATCAAATTCGAGTAGGCTGTGCAATTGTTCATCGACATCATCTACTGCTTTGGAGTCCCAAACTCCATCATCACAGACCATGGCACACAGTTCACTGGGAAAAAATTCCTCCAATTTTGTGATGACTACCATATCCGTGTTGATTGGGCTGCTGTGCGCACCCTCGCACAAATGGGCAGTCGAGCACACGAACGGCATGGTCCTGGAAGGCCTCAAGCCTAGAATCTCCAACCGACTGAACAAATTTGGCAGATGATGGGCTGTGGAGCTTCCCGCGGTACTCTGGAGCTTGAGGACGATCCCCAACCGGGCGACTGGCTACATGCCTTTCTTCATGGTCTATGGTTTTGAAGCGGTCCTCTCGACCAACCTCGACTTCGAAGCGCCAAGGGTCCAGGCATACAACGAGCAGGGAGCCAAGACGTCCCTCGAGGATGCCATGGATTAGCTTGATGAAGCACGCGACATTGCCCTCCTCTGCTCGGCCAAGTACCAGCAAGCATTATGCCGGTACCATGGCCGCTGTGTGCGGGGCCGGGCCTTCAACGTCGGGGACCTGGTGCTCTGCCTCATCAAAAGCAACAAGAACCGCCACAAGCTCTCTCCACCATGGGAGGGACTGTATATCATCATGGAGGTGCTTCGACCGGGCACCTACAAGCTTAAGTCCATCGATAGGAAAGTCTTCACCAACGCCTGGAACATTGTGCAGGGAAGGTGGAGCGAGAGGCGAACCGTCCGCCTCGATCGATGTGCTAGCCATGCCTCATCACTTCACCTCTCCGGGTGTCATGCCCATGCCACCCCCAGCCGCCCCCTCGAAGGGTGCACCGGAAGACGATTCGCCCCCTCAGTGGGCCAAAAACCATCGTAGGTAAGGAGGGATACGGAGCTAAAACGCTCCCACGGCCCATTAAGGCATGGGAGTTTGAAAGTTGGCCAACCAACGGGTTCACAACTGCTCTAGGACACCTTTAGAGTGAGGGGTGGTAAGGGATGGGCCCGCTAGCAACCAATACTTGGGCGCACAAGTACCACGGGCATCCCAGCCCATGTTCGAGTCTTGGCCGGTGCAAAGCCCATAGTTTTTCCTCAAAGAAAGGCAACAAGCCCTTAGGACCGGTCGAACGGACCTAAGAACTATATGGACTGGCCGTCAGGAATCTAGAGTCAGTCACTAGCTGACCCATGTCTGACCCCCACAGATGGGAAGCCAGGGCCCCACTCAGACTAGCCCGTTAACAGCTCACCGAGCACCATGATTTGTCCATCGAGGGAAACATGGCACGGCTCAGCCCCTCCATTTTATTGAAAAAACTCTTGAGCGAGGACAATCACAAGACGAGCTGACCCCTCGATCGGATCCCTACTACGCATGGGGGCTCAGGGCAAGTTGGCCTCGCAAGGAGACCGAGGACACGGTCGCATATCAAGGGCAGATTGATTGGATCCCAGGGAGGGATCGAAATCAAGTGAAATCTTTTCCAACACCCGAACCACGTAGCTGCGGGCTCCCAAAGAATGGGATCACAATAGAAAGGAATCACAACCCTGCCAAAACATCCCATGGGCCGCAAAGGAAGATCAAGGCCCTCAGAATCCTCTGTCTGAAAAAGTCTTCAAAGGAGTATCTTACTCCTCCGTAGGCCCGGGGGCTACTGTGGAGTATCGATATAGGGATACCCGGAAGAAGGAAGCTAATGGCCTGTAACACCCTTGGTGTTACGCCCTAAACAAACTGCTAAACTATGTCATGTGCGTCATGTTTATGTGTTAGAACATGTGGGGAGATGAAAATAGAATTTTGGTTGCACTAAAAATGTCCAATGAAGATGTTAGTTACGGAAGGTTCTAGTGCTTGCGTGTTATTGAGTAGGCTTATAAAGCAATTTTTATTAAGCAAAAATGTTATGAAACATGTATGTGACCCTTAAATAAAATTTGAAGTATAAACTTTGTAGATGACAATGCAACTTTTGCCTTCGGAAAATAATATCGCTAGCTAGTATTTCTAATAGCTTAGAAATGGAACTTGAAATCAAATCCAGCTCAAGACTTAGAAATTTTTTTAAGTTTGAAAACAGTGTGACAATGCCATGTTGGTGCATTAATTTTGGAAAATTTAGCTAAAGGTTAGTGCTATGTTTTTGTTCCCTATGGTAGTCTGGTATACCCTCTTTAGCATGGTTTAGGTGGTTTAGCCTCAACTGTGTTAGATTAGACTCTAGACGCGCTTTAAAATTCATGCACAAACATAGGCTCGGGTTGTCTGGCCGGGTGTGCGCGGTCAACACGCTCGGGAGCACGACGTCGCCATGTTGGCCGCACCGCGTGCAAGCGTGTTGCTGCGTGTTGGCCGGCCGAGGTCGTCCTCGGCCTGGCCGTGGTCGTCCTTGGCCTGGCTGTGGTCTGGCTGCGGCCTGGCCGCTGTGGGCCGTTGCGTTGCTGCCCCACCTCGCCACCGCCACTGCCGTCTTGCCGAGCTGCTAGGATGCAACCGCTGCCACCTTTGGTCATTGCCGTTCGGTGCTGCTACTGCTGTGGCACCATGCCGTGCTGATATGAGCACCTCATCGCCACACGCACATGGGCTAGCCCCTGCTGCCTCGCACCGTCGCCTCACCTTAATGGCACTATGGCCGCACATGCCGTGTTTCCCCAATTGCCTGCACGTGCATGCATGTTCTTTGGCTGCGCGTCTCGTAGCGAGCTCACAGGTGATGTCTCGGGTCTGGCCCGTCGCTTGCCGCCTAGGCGAGGACGACCATTAAGCCACCTAGCTGCCTGACCCCATCACGCCTTGAGTTGAGCGCGGCCAAGCCTCAATTTGGCCGTTTCCCCACCGCCGGGCCATTAAGGCCGTGCCCGGCCGGTGCAGGTGGCAACTCACCAATAAAGTCGTGAGAGGCTGGCCGAGCTACGTCTTTAGCTTCACCTTGACCCCCTCTTCGCCCTGCGCTCATCTGAACCGCTACCGCTACCACGACGCCCCTAATGCCGTTGTGCCCGTCACGATGCATAGCCACACGGCTCTGTCGCACGTGTCCAACCCTCCTCCGTCATCCTCTACCCCAATGGTCACTTCATTCGAGTCCACGGTAAGCTCCTGATGCTCACAAGTTAGCTAGTTAGGCCTGTAGCTGCCCTAGTTCACTGGAATGGTCGCGCCACCGACGTGGATGGCCGTGCGTCGTTGCAGCCCTCACCAGTGAGCCATGCCACCCATCCCCGCTATGCAGCGTAGTTGTCTAGGTTGGAGATGGGTCCGCTAGATGGGTCCGCGTAGGTCCCATGTGGCCGCCATAGACGCCCAGTGCCGCCGCCCACTGCGCCGCCATGCACAGGGTTGCTAGGGGTGCGTGCGGGGAAATTAGGGATAACTCAGGGGTTAAATGAGATTGTCAGAGAGAGGGAAGAATAGTATTAGAACTTAGGGGTATTTTAGGAGAAGTCCGAGGTCTCTTTTGCAAAAGCGCCAGCGCGCGCGAGCTCCCCCACTGTGGGCTATCTCACGCATGGGCCATGCCTACGTAGGCCACGTGTTTGTGGGCCGCACGATGGAATCCATTTTTCTTTTCTTAGGGAATTAATAATGGCTTTCGATTTCAATTTCTGAGTTGATCTTTGGTAATTAATATAAAATCATGTAGGTGCCCAAAAATTGCGAAACAAATTTTGTTAGGTTCCTAAAATGATTGTCTATATGTTGATATAGTTAGTTCAAACATATTTATGTTGGAACTAAGGGCTATTAAATCGTTTGAAAGTGCTTAATATTATCAGGGTAATTATTGTAGGAATTTTTTTGGTACATTGGTAGTAGTTTTGATCTTGAAATTTTTACAGTAGCTTCATTGTATTATTATGTGCTTAATGTAAATTTTGTAGCCCTAAGATAGCTTGTTTATTAGGGTAGCTAAATATCCGTTAAACCTTTAATATGAATAAGAGAAGAATATTGACTTATGAAGTAAAGCACTTGTTAGGGTGAGCTTAACACTTGATTTGATAGAGCTGATGGTTAGCTTAATATCTTAGTCATTAGAGCTAGCTTGTTAGTATGGCATATGGGTTATTGGTGGGTGTAACAAGTGTGTCCTGCGGCCACGGGGCTTAGCTTGGTTACACTGTTTTTCCTATTCGTGTCAATTGAGGACCGTCCGTTGCTGTGAATGGTAGTCAAGTCAGAGACTTATTATCCTGAGCACATACTTGCTTATGGGAGCGGGAAGGCTCATTGCGCTCTTGTCATGGGTTCCGACTCTTTCTGGACTGACTGATTGGAGGCGGAGAAAGGTGGAGGTCTAAGCCCCACACCAAGACCGGGTCTCAAGTGTGGGGGCTTAGAGTCCAATTTTGGACGGTGACCAAGACCCCTCGATAGGAGTGAAATGGGTTGGCCTCGTTTGTGCCTGGGGTACAAACGAGGCGTGTGTTTTGGGGTACCCAGCTATGATACATTGGTTCATGAATCACCGTTTCTGTGAGACGGTACGACTTGGCTATGGTCTAGCACCATAGTAAGAACTGGAATATGAAAGATGATATTATGGTTCTGATTGCTCAACCCTTGCTTGAAGGTAGAATAGGTGCTTACCTAGAATGGTTAGCAAATAAAGTAATCATGACTGCTAATAAAACTTGACCTTAAGGACGCACTATTAGTAATGCTTTTTGCAAACAAAAGAAAGCAGCAAACCATATTGCCTATCATATCCTTGAGAGTCAGGAAGATATTTCTATTAGTCGGGTAAGTCTTGCGAGTACATTGTGTACTCAGGGTTTATTTTACCCTATTGCAGGTGTAGCTTGAAGAGTTAGATCTTGTGTGGAGGATTCTTCTGGTGGGCATAGATGGATCCTTGTATCATTTCCGCTAGATGTTATTGTGATTCCGCTATTTAATTATTGCACTCTGAACTCTCGTATTATAATAAATAATTTCCAAGACTCTATGTTGTATGAAATGAACTAAGTATTATAAGCTCATACTCATTATTGGATTATAGATGTAAAACATGGATTGTTTCGAGTTCTCCCTTTTGGTGTGCTCGACGGAACTATCCGTTTTAGCTCACTTTTGAGTTGCTTAGTGTCTAGTGGAAGACAAGCTCCTCCGAAAGTGTGTTATTTCAGGCAGTTCTACCACAGGTGGTATTAGAGCAAATAATGAGTATACAAGTTTAAGAAATCTTTCAAAAAACTTAAAATTTGGCCAACAAAAGCTTTGCAAAAAATAGGATGCGATAAATTACATAAATAAGTATAAGCCCTAGCAATATGGTTGTTGACACAAAATGTGACGCACTGTGCCTCACACACAGCAAGCCGGAAAGCGTGGCTTCAATCGGGTTCCCGGGTGCTTCGTGACCCGGAAGCGTGCCAGTCAGTTTGACCTGAAAGAACTAACAAGGGATAAAACAGTTAAATGCCAGACCGGAACATGTCAGGTGAGACCAGACAGTTCCATATATACGGCCCTGAAGCCACTTACAACGACATACAGCTATAGGAAGCTGTCTGCCAATAAGTTTATAAACCATTCGGCTAATCGTAAGATGAACACACGTAAAGATCCGATTACCGAATGCATGTGCATGGGAAGACATGTTTGAACAAGTGAAATTAATTATGAATTAATGCATAACCAAGCTCAGCAATCCAACCGAGTTGGGATCCATGAAGGAGGAACGTGCAAATAAACACGATTAAACTAATCTAAAACCTGCATCTGCCGCACGACACCTAGTTCCGTCAAAGCTTAAACGTAATTATCATGCATGAACCCACAACATGTAACAATCTAGATTAAAATAATTCAGCCATTATGAGCATGTTATCTATTTGCAGAGGTAATATGACAGTAATGATCATTGAAGCACGAGTAAAACCACAAGAGATGGCGAATAATGTCAATCTAGATTGGGCAAAAGTGTGTTACAAATATATGAAATATTTAAAACATGCAACACAGGATAACTTAATGAATCTATTTAGATTTTGCCGTATCTAATAGAGCCGATAACTGCCTTGCTTTCACTAAGCATATTGAGCAAACGCTTTTGCCGCATTGCGGTATCTACTCAATAACAAAGCATAAGCAAAGACTTCTTGATTGTCAAGCAAAGATCCGCCAAGCACGATCATTGAAAACAAACAAGACTACTTGCATCACGTCTAAATCCACCGCATGATACTAAACATGATAACAAGGTTGTCGGAACTTACGGAGGTCGACGGATCGATGACTCCTCTCGAAGAACTTCGACGACACGACAAAAGGACTCGAAAGTTGGCACGGGGCGGTTGTATTGATTTGGTTGTGAACCCCTATTACAATGGTCGAGGGTCAATATTTATACCCTAGACAAAACACGAGTCCTAGAAGACTACGATTTACAAAGGAACTTCTAAACAAACTTGAAACTTACGATTCCTTACCCTAAACTCTCGAGTCCTTTATTATTACAACTTTCATCTTTTCGATCGGCCTTGCACTCGCCATCTTCGCTTTCCCGAATGGAGTCACCGCATATACGGAGTAACCGACCGCACAAGCATTTAGCCGACCGCTTGTTTTGTCTGCGAATACCCTTCTTCCCGCATGCGGATCCACCATCATCCTCGAGAATCGACCAAAATCCAAAGTGTTAACACATGCCCCCTCAATTTCGGGATAAAAGTTGTTTTATTCTGAAATTGACCACAAGCTCCTTCTTCTTCCTAGGTCAGCACCGTTCAACACCGCACTTCTGCCCAAAAATTCAAGTTTTCAGTGCAACCTCGGACCTACTTGAATCTTCAATGGCGACCGGGATGAAATCCCAGAGGTAAACTTTACTTATATTCGGCAATTTTCATTTGATCCTCCCATTCCTCTTTTGGCTTATTCCTCTTTGATTTCAATCACCTTCTAAAGGAATACAAGAACCAGATTTTGATCCCCTATGCTGCCAACCTCGATTCCTATTTCCTCGGCCCAATGGGAAATCCTGACCCTTCTGAGATTATCGAGAAGGAACTCAAAGAATCCCCTTCAAATCTGGGATCACCTCGCCAAACCGATGGCCAAACACGTTCAAGAATTGGCCATTTCCCCCAATCGCCGGATGGCGGAATTGGTACAGGAGAATGCTAGAGAAAAGCAGCAGCCACTGGGAAAGTCAAGACATCAGTCATTGTTTGGAATTATCCTTAGCAGAAACACCTAGAAACGATTCCCTCTTGATAGCAGCTTCCCATTTTTGGTCTGACACCATTAATGCCTTCATCTTTGGTCATGGTATGATGACCATCACTCTAGCCGACGTGTTCATGATGACTGGCTTGAACGTGTCACTACCAGTATACCCCTATAAGTACAAGAGCAAAAGTAATCAAAGAGCCGTCAGCTCTGGATGTGGATGGGTCAAACACATCCAGAACTACATGAATGCATCTGGCACTGTCTTTGAGAAAGAGTTGAAAGCTTTCATGAATATGTGGCTATGCAGATTCATCTTTTGTGGAAAATCCAATGAACCAACCCTGAATCACATGGTGATGGCTGAGGACTTAGCTGCAGGCACTCAGATCCCACTAGGCAAATATCTCTTAGGGTCCGTTTATCATATGATGCATCAGATTACTCTTCAGATGCGCCAAGGTGGAGAAATCTCTTGTGTGAATGGTCCCTGGTGGCTAATTCAAATGTGGCTCCAGCTATATATGCATCAAATAACCTCTGTGAGCCTCCTCAATCTAAGTTTTCCTTCAGTTAACTATGCTGAAGGTAGTACAGCAAAGGTTAAGGCTTGTCAGACTTATGGGGAAGCAGCATCATCTATCAGCATTGACATAGACATTGGCCATTTCTTCAAGCTATTTTTCAAAGGATTCGGCAATGTACTCTGGTTCCCTTACAAAGAAAATGAAAATTTGACTTTGCCACACAGTTCGACTATGAAATTGGTTGTTCAGTCAAGAATCCACGGAGATCTTCAACTCCTTTATCAAACCTTGCACTCTGCCAAATTAATTTCATCATGGGAGGTTAGTGCAGTCCACCTATGAATTCTACTATCCAAATACGGTGGCGGACAATTAGGATGTGGCCAGCTGCCCCCAAAATTCCTCTTCTCAACAATCATGAAGCCAAGGGAAGTAATAACAGAAAGAATGGAAGCCAAGAAAATCTTTGAATTAGGATGGGAATTGCCAACATACGAACCATCTCCATTTGGGCTAATAGATGTTGCTCATCCCTTCTTTGTCTCTTGGTGGCAAGAATGGCATGCTCATATTTTCAATATATCAGTTCATCCTTTATGCAAAAACTTGCAGCCTGACTTTGCTTCCGATAGTGAGGTAACTCCATTAGGCTCATCATTTCCTGCTTTTGAATTCACTTCCTATTTTAACATCTGGTTATGCATAGGATTTTGAGCCTACTTCCCCGGCCAAAGCAATCCAGTATTATTCGGCTGGTCCCAATCCTGCTCTGGGATTTGATGCTCCAAAATTAAAGGAATTCATGAAAATCCCTGCAACTTTGGATTCAGTACCTTTAAAGGCACTCATGAAAACTCCTGCTACTTCGGCTG
This sequence comes from Miscanthus lutarioriparius, assembly GCA_904845875.1. Lineage (NCBI taxonomy): Eukaryota > Viridiplantae > Streptophyta > Magnoliopsida > Poales > Poaceae > Miscanthus > Miscanthus lutarioriparius. The sequence continues at coordinate 56,840,680 of CAJGYO010000013.1, forward strand.
CTGCATCTTCAAGAGGAAAAAACAAAAGGAAAACACCTGAAAGTTTTCTCTTGCCCAAGAAACCAAGGACCAAGAAAGCCAAATTATCTTTTGAGGTACGAACCCTTTATTCTCTATCAGGTTAACAACCCCACTTAGCAGTAAACCCACGACCACCTCTATATTCATTACTTCCATCACAAACCGCAAGTCGAAATTCCCAGACTAGACAAGACCTCAAAGAATTGCAAAACCAACTCCTGAAGTTTCTACCAAAATGAAGAAATTCATGACAGGTGAAGCTTCAGAGACTCATGAAGTTGAAGGTTCAAAGGCTCATAAATCTGATGAAACTATAGGTAACATCGTTCACTAATTTTCCTTTTCTCCTTTCTTTTCTTTTTTTTAATAACATCTATCTCTTATGCTCATTATCATTTACTTTATTGAGGATAGATGAAATCTTGGATGAACTAGCAAGGGAAACTCCTCCTGATCAAGCTCCAAACCTGTCCCTTCTGAACCTTGACCAAGTTCTCCAAAGAAGCGGTATATAACCCATCCCGATGATCAATCACCAAAGCAGTAATGCCTTGTCTTACACTATATATTTTAGCAAAATTACCCAATCGGCTAACACCTCCTTTCTTCTCTTTTCTTTAGAAGAACATCACTAAACCGACCACCGATTACTCCTTCTCTATTGAGGACTACATCATTGATAAAAGTGAAGAGATTACTTCTCATCAAACCCTATCATTTGGAAAATTAGGCTCAAGCTAAAAGAGATGATCATTCTCAACAACAATGATACCATTAGTCCGGTTCGGGATGCGAGACCAGATAAAAGACCTCCTTGAACTCATTGATCAAGATATCCCCTCTCGCTCTCAAGGCCCCCTAAAATCTACTGACCCATCTTGATGACCACTTTGCTATGGTGAGAAGGGCAACCAAGAACATATCTTTGAGGGTTGCTCTGCGAAGGATAGATCTTTGAAGAAGCTGGAGATTAAAGATCTTCATTCTCATATCCAAACTACAAGAAATTCCTTGACAACCTTGGAGCCTGAACTGAAAGCCATGGAGGATGAAAAAAGCAGATTAGAAGCTCAACTAGCCGAACTGAATGCCAAAATTCAGTCTCACAGGGCCCATATAGCTAATTTGTCGAAGAACATAGAAGCAGCTTCACTAAAGATAACTTCGACCATCAAAGAAGACCAGCAAATCAAAACTAAGTTATCCAGCATCCAGAGCTCTGAAGATGAAGATCAAAAAGTGCTAGATAATGTTAGCTGAATCAGGACTGAAGCCATAGAGGCAATCAATCATCTTCTGAACAAGTAGACATTGGGCTTGTAATAAACTTAAATGTGATATCCTTTTTCCCTTGATCAACCAACTTTATGTTTACATATTTTTACTTGTTCGAAAACAGAAGCAATTGGTCATTTTCCCTTAGATTACTCGATTAGAATGTAGCCGATTGTCTCCATTCTTCCAATAGCCGAACGAATCCTAATCCAAATGTTGTGAGGGTATAGCCGAACAATGTTCTGGCTCCAACAAATCGTGGAGATAGCCGAGTGACATCCGATTTAACCCATGCCTGGCCCAGCCCAGTAGCGGCCTAGCCGAAAGGGAAAAACCCTACTCCACCGTTTGGCATTCTCGCCCCACGACTCCGTAGAATTCGCCACGACTCTTCGCTCCGGCTTATAAATAGACCCCTCCGTTAGCCTTCATCGCTATCTCCGCTTTAGCGTTCTCACATCCGTCTCCTCCACTTCCTTCGTTCGATTCATCCCAGAAGAAAACCCTAACCTCCACCAAAGTAAATGGCGAACAGTGGCGACCGTGGCAAGCGTCCTGCCGACGGGGAGGCTGAAGGAAGCAGAGCATCACGCTGCCGGCGCCGTGGGTACGATTCGGCTTTTGGCCCCCTTGCAATTTTCTTGTTCATCTCTTAGTTTTAATTTTTTCTTCCTCATTCATCAGGATAAGGGTCATCAGCTCCAGCCAATATCATCTCCTTCCTCGTGACAGAACTCAACCGAACTCCATCATCCGGCTCTTCCAGCTCTTCAAGCTCCTATCATTCCAATCCTTGGGGCCCGGCGGAACCAGCAGATGCACACCATCCGTATTCTCACGAGGAGGCGCTCAAGTTTCGCCAGGAGAGGGATGAAGCCCGGGAGGAGCTAGGCGATGTCTCCAAGAAATTCGGCATCGAGCAAGCCGAATGGGAGGACCAGCGGAAGCAACTCTGCGACGCCATCACCGGTTTGATATCTTCATTTGGTTTTAGCATCATGGCTTCCCTCGCTTGCTGACCCATTTTCCTTTTCTGCCCAGCTCTTTCTGCGGAGAATGACCGCCTGAAGGCGGCGGCGAACAAGATCGCCGACAAAGTGAATGCCCAGGGGGAGACATCCGAGGCACGCCTCGATGCTGTGGACGGCCGTGTTGATCGTGGCCGTCATCCAAATGTGCACCTCGGTGTTTCTCTCGGTTGGCGGCAATGACCTCCTGAACCAACGAAGACTACTCCTTCCAGCCAGTCGGCTTCGCTGGAGGACGCCCGAACGAGATCGACGACATCGATGAGCGTCTGGAGGTCTACAATGATCATGCCGTCGCCCTCGCCGAATCCACACATCCCCAGTCCGTCCTCAACAAGTTATTTGAGGAGTAGTTTGTATTAGGATGGACTTCTGTAAATAAACTTGTCTTTTGGAAGAATACTTATTTCTTTGATCCCTTTTGGTAAAATTCTGCCTGCGACTGTCAGAAAAATGCTGAGAACAACCCGGTCTTGCATAAACATTCTTGTGCTAGAGGCGATGCAAGCTGCATCGGCTATTTTGTGCTAAAGGCGATATGAACAATATCGGCTATTCTCAGTCTTATATCTGATTTTTAAGCTAAAGGCGATTTTCTTTTATCGGCTTTTCTGATCTACATTCATGAACCAACCTCAACACTGGGGTAATACTTCTTAAGAAATCTTCCATTGATAGCTCTGGTAAACTCTTCTCCAAATAAAGTCCTCAATATGTATGCATTACCAGGTACACATTCTACTATTCGGAAAGGACCTTCCCAATTTGGAGACCATTTGCCGAACGCTCTATCCTTTGTTCCAACTGGCAATATAGTTTTCCAAACCAAGTCTCCTTCTGCGAACTGCCTCAGCCTAACCCTTTTGTTATAATACTTGGCAACGCGTATTTTATTTTTCTCAATATTTTCCAATGCCTTGAGACGAATCAAATGTAAATCTTCCAATTCATCCATCATCAGATTCTTATAATCTTCTTCTACCAATTCTTTCTGTAACACAACTCGCCTTGAACCTGACCGTAATTCCCATGGTAGTACAGCATGATGCCCATAAACCAGTTCATAGGGAGACGTTTGAGTGGACCCATGACAAGCCATTCGGTAAGCCCACAATGCTTCATTAAGAACCAAGTGCCATCTCCTTGGTTTTTCATCAATCTTCTTCTGGATGATTTTAATCATAACCTTATTTGATGCTTCTGCCTGACCATTAGCTTGTGCATAATAAGGAGAAGAATTATATAACTTAATCCCCATATCTTTGGCAAAATCACAGAATTCTGAAGAAGTAAACTGAGTTCCTTGATCAGTTGTTATAGTTTGAGGAATCCCGAATCTGTGAATTATATGTTCCTTAACAAAACTGATCATATTCTCTGACGTTACCTTCTTCAAAGGGATAGCTTCAACCCACTTGGTGAAATAATCCGTGGCCAATAGTACAAATTTGTGTCCCTTACTAGAAGGAGGATTGATCTGACCAATTAAATCTACACCCCATCCTCTGAACGGCCAAGGCTTGATTATGGGATTCATAGCAGATGCTGGAACTTTTTGAATATTGCCGAATCTTTGACAATTGTGACACCCTTTGTAATATTCAAAACAATCCTCCAACATAGTCGGCCAAAAATAACCAGTTCTCCTAATTATCCACTTCATCCGATAAGCTGACTGGTGTGCACCACACAATCCTTCATGAACCTCAACATCACTTTCTTGGCCTCTTCTTGACTTAAACATTTGAGCAATACTCCATCAATGGATTTGTAATATAATTGATTATCAAGGAACACAAATTTGAGAGCTTTGTATCTGAGTTTTCGGGAAACTTTTTGAGATGGATCTTTCAGATAATTGGTAATTTCGTATCTCCAATCACCATCTACTTGATCAGTATTTAAAACACCTTCTTCTATAGCCAAAACTTCCCGACTCTCTCGATATCCAGAAGCAGCTTGAGCTAACTTATTTGCTTCTTCATTATACTCTCTAGGGATATGATGCAAGGTTACTACCAGAAAATTCTTCAAAAGTTCTCTACACTCCTCATAATATTCTCTTAACACATTGTTCTTGCATTCATACTGACCACTCAGTTGATTAATCACCAACTCAGAATCCCCAAAGATTTCAATAGCAACAGCCTTTACTTCTATAAGAAGCTGAAGCCCTCTAAGCAACGCTTCGTACTCTGCCTGATTATTAGTAACATGAAATTCAATAGGAACCGCATACTCAAAAGTTTTTCCTTGTGGGGAAATCAAGAGAATACCAGCTCCACCACCTTTGTTACAAGATGATCCATCGAAGAACAAGGCCCAAGGCACAATGCTTATCGCCTCAACAGAAAGATCCCGATGTTGGGTAATAAAATCGGCAATAATTTGACCCTTTACCGCCTTTGCCGATTCGTACCTTAAATTAAATTCTGACAACGCTAAAATCCATTTGCCAATTCTTCCATTCAAAATTGGCATCGATAGCATATGTTTGATTACATCAAAACTAGAAACTATCACGCATTCGGCATTCAACAAATAGTGCCGAAATTTGGTACATGAGTAATACACACACAAGCAAAGTTTTTCTGTAGCCGAATACCTTGTTTCCGGGTCTAGCAGCTTTCGGCTAATATAAGCTATGATTCTTTCTTTTCCTTCAAATTCTTGCATAAGGGCCGATCCTATCGTTAGGCTATCGGCCGCCACATACAACTTAAAAGGCTTGTCAAGTTGTGGAGGTACCAAAGACAATGGCGCTTTCATATATTGCTTGATCTCATCAAAAGCCTTTTGTTGTATGTCACCCCATACAAATTTTTGATCCTTCTTGAGCCTTAATAAAGGAGAAAAGGGTAAAACTCTCTCTGATAGATTGGATATGAATCTTCTTACAAAGTTGATTTTGCCTAACAATGATTGCAATTACGTGATATTGGTTGGCGGCACAACTTTGTCTATTGCTTCATGCTCTTTTTCCCAACTTCAATTCCTCCTTTATGAACTAAAATCCCAAAAACTCACCAAATAAAACTCCAAAGGCACATTTGTTTGGATTCATCTTCAAGCCATGCTTTCTTGTGCATTCCAGAGTCTTTCTTAAATCGGCTAAATGTCCTTCACGGTCTCTAGACTTGACCACTACATCATCGATGTAGATCTCTACAATCTTGCCGATCAGCTCGTGAAAAATATAATTCATAGCTCTTTGATAAGTTGCACCGGCATTCTTTAACCCAAATGTCATGACTATCCATTCAAACAAACCAATATGACCAGGACATCTGAAGGCTGTTTTTGAAATATCTTCCATTGCCATAAAAATTTGATTATAGCCAGCATTACCATCCATAAAACTAATGACTTCATAACCTGCTGCTGCATCTACTAGTAAATCGGCAACTGGCATTGGGTAACCATCCATGGGAGTGGCCTTATTAAGATTTCTGAAATCTATGCAAACCCTCATTTTTCCATTTTTCTTGTATACCGGTACTATATTTGAAATCCACTCTGCATACTTGCAGGGCCGAATGAAGTTTGCTTCTATTAATCTTTCAACCTCTTTCTTCACATCGGCCAATACCTCCTCTTTGTATATCTTCCGTGGAGGTTGTTTGTAAGGACGAAATCCGGTTTAATGGGTAATCGATGCTCAACAATGGAACGATCCAATCCGAGCATCTCCGTATAATCCCAAGCAAAACAATCTTTAAACTCTTTCAATAGGTCTATCAACTTTGATTTATATTCGGGTCTAACTTTGCACTAATATACATCGGCCTCGGCTAGAACCATCACTAACATCAATTTCTTCCAACTTATCACCGACATAAAACCACGTCCCAACTTTCCTTTGTTGCCATCGATGAGATTTCCCATTAAAAATTACTATGAGAGCCGATTTGCTTGGATCGGTTTGTTGGCCCTCATTGAAAACATTTACTGGGACCTTCTTTCCACAGCTTTTCCGGAGAAACAATCGGCGCCTTCATATTCCCAGTAGGTAGATTCTATGGCAGCAACACTTACCGAATCGTCAGCGTGTACAACTTCAACATCATCTCCAATCCATTGAATGAGAATTTGATGCATGGTCGAAGGAATGCGACAATTAGCATGGATCCAATCTCTGCCCAAGAGTAGACTATATGCCCCTTGCCATCAATGACAAAAAGGTAGTAATCGAGTTTTAGACCCAATAGTTAGCTCGACATGGATAGCACCTCGGGTATCGGAAGGGTTGCCTTAAGCAAAGTCCCTAAGCACCATGTCGGGTTTTCAACAATTCTTCATTAGTCATCCCAAGCTTTACGAAGGTAGTATAAGGCATGATATTGATAGCAGCCCTCCATCAACAAACATCTTAGTTAAAGGCTTGCCATTGACATATCCCTTTAAATAGAGTGGTCTCAAGTGACGATTCTTGATTGGTTTGTCAAAACAGCCCTTCTTTGTGTTAATACAAGTTTGGGCCATCAACTCCTGACATTCACTTTCATCAAAATCAGAGTACACCTCTTCTTGGACATATTGGCTTTCGGGAGCTATAAACTCTAATGGGAGGAAGAAAGCCATGCAAGCATCAGCCGAAGGACCACATCCATCAGGCTTCTTTTTAGGACGCCATATTTGCTTTGCTTCGGTAACTTCCTGTTCCAACTCCCTATTCCTCAGTCGTTGAACTCTTCTTTTCTGACTTTTCCTCAGGCCTGGAGGACACCACTGTCCTTTTTGCCATACGTATCTATAGGAATCAGCTTCCTCATCCTGCACTCTATCATGAATCCAACCTTGACCTGCAAATCTTTTCCTTTGCCGATTCTCAAAATCATCTATTTTTAAGCGCCGATCATCTTCAGGAACCTTCTTTCCAAGTCTTTCGTAGACGGGACGGTGGTTGACTCGAGATTGTCTATACTCAGAGTACTGGGCACTACACTCCGGACAATTATTTCTTGCAGGCAACCTCAAGCCTTCATTACAACAATGCCTAAAGAATGAACAACCCCAATGAGACTGCTCCTGTTCTGTCACGTATTCTTCTTGCTCCCTTCGGTATACTTCTTCCTCATACCTCCGGCATTCTTCAATAAACCATTGCTTCTTATAGTATTCCTTCTCTTGTTCTCTCTGCCACTTGTTTAGCAAAATACGTGATGTAACTCTGGGTTTGGAAGTTTGACCTTTCTCGGTTCGGCTATTCTGAAACCGAACTCGTTGCTGCAGCTCTCTACTGGTGACTTGCCGATCCGGGTCAACAGCACCACTTTCCTTTGCTCTATCAGAAGTCAACACCTTCATCTTGCCTTTACCTTTGAGATCATTGGCAGAGACCATATTCACAGAGAAAGAAATCATATTTTGTGGAAAAGGCTGATCATCAATTTTCATCTTGCCATCAAACTTCAAATGTCCCTCTTGGATAGCTTTCTGGATTCGGATTCTGAACACCCGGCAATCATTAATAGAGTGAGAATTAGTGTTATGGAAGCCACAATACTTTTTGTCTTTCACTCCTTCAGGACGTAGCATGGGATGTCCTTCTGGCAGTTTGATGCGTCCTTCCTTTATCAACAATGCAAAAAGCCTGTCTGCCTTAGTAACATCAAAATCATAGGTTCCCTTTTGTTGTTTCAACCAGCGTTGACTAACTTGAGTGGGTTCCTTTGCCCAATTCAACTCAGCCACAGCTATCTCATCTTCATCAATATACTCAGTCGCTTCCTCCAGAAAACCTTGATACACCTCATTAGTGGCATTGTTCTTCTGAAAGCGATTATCTCTCCTGAATCCTTGGGCCTGATTACTCATAGCTGCTAAACGCTGCGCAAGTTGGCCAAGATCATCAAACTCCATGCCGAACAACTTTTCCCTGATATTTGGCAACATTCACCGCTATAGCCATTCCGGTAGTTGATCATCCGGTAAATTCAGAGAGAATAACACATATTCTTGGTCTCCCTAAATCTGCGAAGATATTCCAATGGTGTCTCATTTGTTCTCATCCTCAGACTCATGAGATCAACCAACTTTTTCTCATTAGTACCCGTGTAGAAATATGAATGAAACTTCTGCTCTAGCTCTGCCCACGTACCAATGGAATGAGCTGGCAAAGACGTGAACCACGTGAAAGCTGGTCCTGTAAGAGACAAAGGAAAATATCGAATCCTCCAAGCTTCATCTAAAGCAGCTTCTCCAAGCTGCATCAAATACCGACTGACGTGCTCTATGGTACTAGTATCATCTTGACCAGAAAACTTGGTCAAATCTGTTGGAGGCTTCACCCTTGGAGGTAACGCCACTCTGTTGTACCACTCTGGATAAGGAGACTTGTATGAATAGGATTGATTTTTTGGCTTCAAACCGAACTGATTCTGCATCATGTCAGCCATCCTGTGCATCAAAACATCAATGCCTGAATCCTGATTTCCTTGCACTTGCACTCCAGAAGGCAATCCTGAAACACTCCTATACCCTGGATTTGGCACAGCATTGATAGCACTGTAATCAGTAAATTCTTGATACCCATCTCCATACATATTCTTCTGCAATCTGTTTGATGCTGGAGAAACTCTATAAGCTGAAGGTGGCACTTCTCCTGTGGTACCAAATGTCACCTGTCCATAGGTGGGATGTGATTGCTTTTCAGTGTGAGTCAATCCACCTATATTTGAAGTCGACGCTACTTCTTTTCCAACAGGCTTCTCTTGATGCTTTGGAACATTGAAAAGCGTCGGTCCACTGAGTGGTCCAACATTTTCTTCAAAGTATTTATCAACCATTGGACCAAAAGTACTGATCATGATTGCCCGAAAGGTATTCAGAAAAGCTGTGTGATGGTTTGTCATGGTTTCTCCCATAGCTTTATAGACCAGGGCTGCCATCTTCTGAGCATCCTCCTCTTCAGTGTAATCAGTTTGATGCGGAAGAAGAACCCTTGGCATTGACTGCTTTTGAAACACTTTATTGCTCTTGTTTTTGGAAAAAGACATCAAACACTTCCGTTGGTATTGCTCACATGCTTGTAGCACTAAATCCCTGTAATTATCTGGCAATTCTGCCATGCTCACATCCAGAACATGATCATTGTTGATCTCAGACGCCATCTTAAACTAACAGATGGTCCCACCGGGCGTGCCAAAAAGTGTGTTGACACAAAATGTGACGCACTGTGCCTCACACACAGCAAGCCGGAAAGCGTGGCTTCAATCGGGTTCCCGGGTGCTTCGTGACCCGGAAGCGTGCCAGTCAGTTTGACCTGAAAGAACTAACAAGGGATAAAACAGTTAAATGCCAGACCGGAACATGTCAGGTGAGACCAGACAGTTCCATATATACGGCCCTGAAGCCACTTACAACGACATACAGCTATAGGAAGCTGTCTGCCAACAAGTTTATAAACCATTCGGCTAATCGTAAGATGAACACACGTAAAGATCCGATTACCGAATGCATGTGCATGGGAAGACATGTTTGAACAAGTGAAATTAATTATGAATTAATGCATAACCAAGCTCAGCAATCCAACCGAGTTGGGATCCATGAAGGAGGAACGTGCAAATAAACACGATTAAACTAATCTAAAACCTGCATCTGCCGCACGACACCTAGTTCCGTCAAAGCTTAAACGTAATTATCATGCATGAACCCACAACATGTAACAATCTAGATTAAAATAATTCAGCCATTATGAGCATGTTATCTATTTGCAGAGGTAATATGACAGTAATGATCATTGAAGCACGAGTAAAACCACAAGAGATGGCCGAATAATGTCAATCTAGATTGGGCAAAAAGTGTGTTACAAATATATGAAATATTTAAAACATGCAACACAGGATAACTTAATGAATCTATTTAGATTTTGCCGTATCTAATAGAGCCGATAACTGTCTTGCTTTCACTAAGCATATTGAGCAAACGCCTGCCGCATGGTATCTACTCAATAACAAAGCATAAGCAAAGACTTCTTGATTGTCAAGCAAAGATCCGCCGCACGATCATTGAAAACAAACAAGACTACTTGCATCATGTCTAAATCCATCGCATGATACTAAACATGATAACAAGGTTGTCGGAACTTACGGAGGTCGACGGATCGATGACTCCTCTCGAAGAACTCGACGACACGACAAAAGGACTCGAAAGTTGGCACGGGGCCGGTTGTATTGATTTGGTTGTGAACCCCTATTACAATGGTCGAGGGTCAATATTTATACCCTAGACAAAACATGAGTCCTAGAAGACTACGATTTACAAAGGAACTTCTAAACAAACTTGGAAACTTACGATTCCTTACCCTAAACTCTCAGAGTCCTTTATTATTACAACTTTCATCTTTTCGATCGGCCTTGCCTGCCATCTTCTGCTTTCCCGAATGGAGTCACCGCCTATATACAGAGTAACCGACCGCACAAGCATTTAGCCGACCGCTTGTTTTGTCTGCCGAATACCCTTCTTCCCGCATGCGGGTCCACCTGTCATCCTCCAGAATCAACCAAAATCCAGTGTTAACAATGGTCTATCTAGGATAGTGGCACTGGTTTTATCTAATCAATTTCTGCAGGTACACTAACTTATGCTGCGAAAGAATCGTTAGCATCTAGGAAGTGAGTGTGCGCTGTGCCAAAAATTTTATGCGAATGCCGCTATATTCCGTCTTGAGTGAATGAATAGGTTGATGCATACATAATGAAGAAAGAATCTTGCTTAAGCTAAACTCCCCCACACATGTAATTTTTGGGTAGTGGATTGATAGGATAATAAACAAAAAGAGATGCTTTAACTCTTAATGGAAAGTTTTAGCATGCAACAACATATCGGGCATTATCATCTCTCTAGCCTTTTGTTTCTAAATATGGAGGACTCGCCCCTAACGGTGGGTTCCTATCTGTTTACCAATGAACCTGAGGTCTGGTCGTGGGAGCACTAGTAATGGGATGAGCCACGGCCTTGGTGAAGGTCAAGGCGAAAATGGTCGTGGCGATGACAACAGCAATGTCAACGGGGAGAGCCACGAGGCCCCACTCCTTGGTCCTCCTCCTCCGCCACCACCACCGATGACCCATGCGGACATGATGGTCAAGATGTTGGCCGCTCGTCGTGAGTCGGCCTATGCCTTGGAGATGCTGACATAGGCTATTGGTGGCTTCGCCCGTGGAGACCCCAGTGGCAATGGCGGGAACGGTGGTGGTGCCCATGGCCCCGAGAGGCCCTGTTCCTATCAAGACTTCTTGGGGACACACCCATCCACATTCACACCGATTGTGGAGCCTCTAGACCCATAGCATTGGCTTCGTATTCTAGAGAAGAAGTTTCAACTGCTCAATGTGACTGACAAGCAGAAGGTGCGCTTTGCTTCACAGTAGCTTCTGGGATCTGCCAGTGCTTGGTGGGACACTTTCAATGCCATGCAACCTATGGACCACCATGTGACTTGGTGGGAGTTTACCACTGCCTTCCGTCAGCACTATGTTCCTGCTGGTTTGCTGAACAGGAAGCTATCCGAGTTCCTGGATCTGAAACAAGGAAATATGACTGTGATGGAGTATATGAACAAGTTCAACCATCTTACACAGTATGCTGGAACTCATGTGAACACCGATGAGAAGAAGATGGACCATTTCAATCGTGGTCTCTCTTGTACCTTGCAAGAGAAGCTGTATACCGGAGGTTATCAGACCTTTGGTGCATTGATGAATACTGCCATTGCTATGGAGGGACTTCTGCGTGACTCTTAGGCTGAGTGGAAGCGCAAGAGGGTGATCTCTAGATCTTCTAGTCACCTACAGTCCCAAAAGGTATAGGTTGTGAGGAGGGTGTCCTATCACTCTCTAGGAGGACAGCCGTCCTGTTAGACTCAGTAGACTCACCAGGCACGGCCCACTCAGTACCGTGCACCTACTCAGTAGATGCAGCAACCTCAGGGACAGCAGGTTTTGCCTCATCAAGGATAGGGGAATAAGCCTGGTGCTTGTTTCAAGTGTGGCAAGGAAGGTTACTATGCTCGGGAGTGCCCCCAGAATCAGCCTCCCCAGTCTTCTCAACCTTTGGCCAACTCTCATCTATTCAAGAGGACTATTATCAGAAAGAAGGTGCCAATGAGCCGCTCTGGATAGGTTAACTTCACCGAGGCTGAGGAGATTCTACAGGGTGAGCCTATGATGGCTGGTATGTTTACCATCAATTTTCATTCAGCATATGTGTTATTCAATTCTGGTGCATCACATTCATTCATGAGTATGGGGTTTGCACAAAGGCACAATATATCGACTATGGCTATTCATATTGGCTATAGAATCAGAACCTTGGGTGCACATTTGTACGTTAAAACTCAGATGGACACTGTGACATTAGTGCTAGCTACTCACTCTTATCGTCTCCAATTCATGGTGCTGGCTAGGCAAGGCATAGATGCAATTCTAGGAATGAACTAGTTGAGAACTTATGGGGTAATCTTGAACCTTAAGCAAAGAATTATTGAGTTAAAGTTCCTTCTTCTGAGGATAGAATGTATCTTCTTATGTCCTTAGTTCCCACCTTACCAGTTGTTGCTCATGCTGAAGCTTCTCCTAACCTTGCTTCTATTCCTGTGGTCTTTGAGTTTCCAGATGTCTTCCTCGAGGATTTACCTAGGTTACGATGGGATAGGAATGTGGAGTTTTCCATTGAGTTAGAACTTGGTACTGCTCCTATTTCATGGTGTCCTTACCGCATGGCTCCAAAAGAGTTGGCTAAGATGAAGAATCAATTAGAGGAGTTGTTGGAGAAAGGATTCATCCATCCTAGTTCTTCACCATGGGGTTGTCCGGCTATTTTTGTGAAGAAGAATGATGGCACACTTTGGATGTGTGTGGATTATCGTCCTCTCAATGCGATAACCATTAAGAACAAGTATCCCTTACCTCGTATTGATACTTTGTTCGACCAGTTGGCTGGTGCAAAAGTGTTCTCAAAGATTGATCTCCGTTCGGGGTATCATCAAATTAAAATCCGGCCACAAGATATCCCAAAGACAGCTTTCTCTACTAGATATGGGCTTTATGAATACCTAGTCATGTCTTTTGGTCTCACCAATGCTCCTGCATTCTTCATGTACCTCATGATCTCAGTCTTCATGCCGGAATTGGACAAATTTGTGGTGGTGTTCATTGATGATATTTTGGTATATTCTAAGAACAATGAAGAGCATGCCCAACATCTTCGCATAGTCCTAACTCGGCTACGTGAACACAAGCTTTATGCCAAGTTCTGCAAGTGTGAGTTTTGGTTAGATAGAGTGCAGTTTTTGGGGCATGTTCTAACCCCTGAAGGTATCTCTATGGATCCTAGCAAGGTGCAGGATGTGTTAAATTGGAAATCTCCAAAGTCAGTGTATCAGATTCATCAGTTCCTTAGTCTTGCTGGTTATTATCGGCGTTTCATCCCTGAGTTTTCCAAGATAGCTCAACCAATGACCAAGTTGCTTCAGAAGGATGTCAAGTTTGTATGGAGTACGACTTGTGAAGAAGCTTTCCAAGCCTTGAAGAAGTTACTTACCTCTGCTCCTGTTCTTGCTCAACCGGATATTGATAGGCCATTTGATGTGTATTGTGATGCCTCTAGGACTGGACTAGGTTGTGTGCTTATGCAAGATGGACGTGTAATAGCTTATGCTTCACGTTAGCTAAAGAAACACAAGATGAATTACCCCACCCATGATTTAGAGCTGGCTGCAGTTGTGCACGCTCTAAAAAATTGGAGGCATTACCTGTTGGGAAATAAAGTGCATATCTATACGGATCACAAGAGCCTCAAATATATTTTCACTCAATCCAAGTTGAATATGAGGCAACAAAGGTGGCTCGAGTTAATCAAGGATTACAATTTAGAAGTTCATTATCATCCAGGAAAGGCTAATGTGGTAGCTGATGCCTTAAGTCAGAAGTCGCATCAGGTTGATGCAGAATCTTTGCTCCTCACCCATTCTGAAGTGTTTGCCCATATTGCTCTAGTCTCGGATTTACTTGAACAAATTATTATAGAGCAAAGGCAAGATGCTTTGGAAATTCCTCATATCAAAAAGTTAATTGCAGAAGGGCGTGGCCCTCATTTTAGTCTTGACGATCAAGGTGTGGTGAAGTTCAAGAACCGATTGGTGGTTCCCTCAAGTGATGAGCTTAGGAGGAAAATTTTGGATGAAGCTCACAACTCCAAGCTGTCCATTCACCCTGGAAACAACAAGATATATCATGATTTGCATCATTTGTACTGGTGGCCAAATATGAAGCAGGACATTACTAAATACATCTCAGAATGTGACGTTTGTGGAAGGGTTAAGGCAGATCATCTGCGTATGCCCAGTTTTCTATAGCCTTTGCCTATCCCTATTTGGAAATGGGAGGATGTTTCTATGGATTTTGTTGTGGGTTTGCCCTGCACAACAAAGGGATATGATTCTATTTGGGTCATTGTGGATTGCCTCACCAAGTCTGCTCATTTTATTCCGGTGGATACAAGTATGCCAAGCTGTATTTTGATTGGGTTGTAACCCTACATGGAGTTCCTCTTACCATTGTTTCTGATAGAGGGTCAGTTTTTGTCTCTCGCTTCTGGGAGTATCTCCAGAAGTGTCTCAGTACTCGTCTTCTCAGAAGTTCAGCTTATCATCCACAAACTGATGGTCAGACCGAAAGAGTCAACCAAGTACTTGAGTATATGTTGAGAGCTTGTGTCATTTCTTTCCCAGAAAAGTGGGATGAATGCTTGACTTTAGCTGAGTTTTCTTATAACAATAGTTATCAAGAAAGCATTCGAATGGCACCTTTCAAGGCTCTATATGTCAAGAAATGTAGAACACCTCTTAACTAGGTTGAAGTGGGAGACCGTGGTTATTTTGGACCTGATTTTATCAAAGAAGCTAGAGGGCAAGTCAGTGTTATTCAGAGTCATTTGAAAGCAGTTCAGAACCGTTAGAAAACTTATGCAGACAAGAGGAGAAGGCCTTTGCAATTTGAAGTTGGTGACCATGTGTATCTATCGATGTTTCACCACCGATAGCCTACGATGGGGGTACCTGGGGCAGTTTGTTCGGGTTTCGACGTATGCAGAACTCGACGGTAAACGCAAGAGACAGTCGATTTATCCTGGTTTGGGCCCTCGATCATGATCGAGTAATAGCCCTACGTCTAGTTGGCATTAGCCTTTGTGTTCGATTGATTGTCCAGTGTTCTCTCTCTAACTCTCTTCTGCTCCCCCGATCTAAGGATCCTTGCCCTCCTTTATATAGTCAGGAGGCCAGAGTCCTAGTCAGTTTACAATGTAGAGTCCTAGTAGGATTACAGGGTAATATTACTACTAGGATTACATGGGAGGAATCCTAGTCAAACTAGATCTCCTCTCTTCCTTGCGGGGTATCCCATGGGTCCCGCATCGACAAGCCCCTGAGCACTTCATGGTTGAACTCTAGAAACCTTATCTTGTTCCTCCGGGTCTTGCTGAGTAGGAACAAGCGTCGCCCGAGTGCTTTCTGGAGTGAAACCATGTAGCGCTTCTTGAGATCTTCGAGTGGTGTGTGTTTTTTTGAAGAAAAAGCACACCCAGCTAGGTGTAGCCCCCGAGCCTCCTGCTATTTGGAACAAGGAGCTGGAGGGTCTTGTCTTGAAATTGCTCTGATTCTTCGTCGAAGGGCTCCCGAGCATATACCCGGGTTCTTTATCAAAAAGAACTCGGATATAGCTCGGTCCGGGTTCTTTTTGTCGTGAGGCCTTAAAGTGGTCTGTCTTGAAGAAATCTTCTTGGTGACGTGCGCTTTTTCGAAGAAAAAAGTGCACTCACTGAGTGTAGCCCCCGAGCCTCTTGCTATTTGGAACAAAAAGTTGGAGGGTCTTGAATCTTATGTTGTTTGAAAATTGCTGTCTTGAAGAAGTCTTCTGAGTGATGTGTGCTTTTTTGAAGAAAAAGTGCACTCACTGAGTGTAGCCCCCGAGCCTCTTGCTATTTGGAACAAAAAGTTGGAGGGTCTTGAATCTTATGTTGTTTGAAAACTGCTGTCTTGAAGAAGTCTTCTGAGTGATGTGCGCTTTTTTGAAGAAAAAGTGCACTCACTGAGTGTAGCCCCCGAGCCTCTTGCTATTTGGAACAAAGAGTTGGAGGATCTTAAATCTTATGTTGTTTGAAAACTCCTGTCTTGAAGAAGTCTTCTGAGTGATGTGCGATTTTTTGAAGAAAAAGTACACTCACTGAGTGTAGCCCCCGAGCCTCTTGCTATTTGGAACAAAGAGTGGGAGGGTCTTGAATCTGAGTTGTTCAAAGGACTGAAAACCTCTCCTGTTGCAGCCCTTGAGCATATATCTGGGTTCTTTTATTCAAAAAGAACTCGAATGGTAGTCTGCTATTATCAGATGTAGTTGTATGGTGGTTGTGCGCATCCACAGTTTATGGTGGTCGTGTTGTTTCATCCGCTGTAGGATCGCTCCTTGATAGGTCGAGCGTTTGTATGGCTTTTATCTGCACCATGTAATCAACTCGGTATATGTAGATCGTTGTTTTGACAAACCTTCTTGATTTGTCAAGTGCTTTGTCTGGCTTTCGTCTACGCCATGTAAACAACTAGGTATATGTAGATCGTTGTGTTGACAAACTTTCTTGATTTGCTGAGTGCTTGTCTGGCTTTCGTCTGCGCCGTGTAAACAACTCGGTATATGTAGATCGTTGTCTTGACAAACTTTCTTGATTTGTCGAGTGCTTGTCTGGCTTTCGTCTGCGCCGTGTAAACAACTCAGTATATGTGGATCGTTGTCTTGACAAACTTTCTTGATTTGTCGAGTGCTTGTCTGGCTGCCTTGTAAACAACTCGGGGTAAGTAGATCTTTGTCCTGACAACCTTTTTGTTCTTGTTAGTACTGAAAAGACTTAGGACCAGCAATCTCAAGTATCTTCAGCTTCTTCTTTTTAGCTTTTTTGCTTAACTCGAGATGTGGCCAGCATCTAGCTCTTTCCCTGGTTGTAAAAACATCTTAGGATCGATTCGGGTGTTGGCTTATCAGCTACCCTCATCGGCAGGCTCAAGCATCTTTTTAGCTTTTTTGTTCACGGCCGGTATGCTCAGGCATAGTTTCAGCCATTTTGCTTTTTGGTTCAGGTGTTAGCTTACTAGCTACCCTCATCGGCAGGCTCAAGCATCTTTTCAGCTCTTTTGCTCTCGGTCGGTATACTCAGGAATAATTTTAGCTATTTTGCTTTTTGGTTCGGGTGTTAGCTTATTAGCTACCCTCATCGGCGGGCTCAAGCATCTTTTCAGCTATTTTGCTCTCGGCCGGTATGCTCAGGCATAATTTCAGCCATTTTGCTTTTTGGTTCGGGTGTTAGCTTATTAGCTACCCTCATCACCGGGCTCAAGCATCTTTTCAGCTCTTTTGCTCTCGGCCGGTGTGCTCAGGCATAGTTTCAGCCATTTTGCTTTTTGGTTCAGGTGTTAGCTTATTAGCTACCCTTATCGGCGGGCTCAAGCATCTTTTCAGCTCTTTTGCTCTCGGTCGGTATGCTCAGGCATAATTTCAGCCATTTTGCTTTTTGGTTCGAGTGTTAGCTTATTAGGTACCCTCATCGGCGGGCTCAAGCATCTTTTCAGCTCTTTTGCTCTCGGCCGGTATGCTCAGGCATAATTTTAGCCATTTTGCTTTTTGGTTTGGGTGTTAGCTTATTAGCTACCCTCATCAGCGCGCTCAAGCATCTTTTCAGCTCTTTTGCTCTCGACCGGTGTGCTCAGGCATAGTTTCAGCCATTTTGCTTTTTGGTTCGGGTGTTAGCTTATTAGCTACCCTCATCGGTGGGCTCAAGCATCTTTTTAGCTCTTTTGCTCTCGGCCGGTATGCTCAGGCATAATTTCAGCCATTTTGCTTTTTGGTTCAGGTGTTAGCTTATTAGCTACCCTCATCGGCGGGCTCAAGCATCTTTTCAGCTCTTTTGCTCTCAGTCGGTATGCTCAGGCATAATTTCAGCCATTTTTCTTTTTGGTTCGGGTGTTAGCTTATTAGCTACCCTCATCGGTGGGCTCAAGCATCTTTTCAGCTCTTTTGCTCTCGGCCGGTATGCTTTGTGAAAGAACTTGGGGAAAGCCATAATAAGACATATGTTGTCGAGGAACAGTATCTTTATTGATCATGAACATTGATATGCTTAGTAAAAACAACTGGGGGAAAGCCATAATATGACATATGTTGTCGAGGAACACCATCTTTGTTGATCATGAACGTTGATCTCTTGTGGCTTGTATATATATTCTTCCTTAAGTTGTTTTCATGTGTAGAATCTTCTTAGTTGGCTAATGTGCCATGTATTATTGACTTCTTTTTCATCTTCAGTTATCAACTTGTACGTGCCTGGTCCGGTGACTTTTGTGACAATAAAAGGACCTTCCCATGGACTGAGTAGTTTATGGCGTCCGTCAGTTTTTTGTATTCTTCTTAGTACTAGGTCTCCGATTTGGAGTGATCGAGGCTAGGTATTCTTGTTGTAGTGGTGTCTTAAACCTTGGAGGTATCTGGCTGATTGAAGGGTAGCGTTTACTCTGACTTCTTCTATACTGTTGAGTTCTAATCTTTGGGTGTGTTCTGCTTCTCCTTCGTCATATTGTTCTATCCTTGGTGACATCCAGATCAAGTCGGCAGGTAGTACGGCTTCTGATCCGTAAACTAGGAAGAAAGGTGAGTATCCGGTGGCTCTGCTTATTTGAGTTCGTAGCCCCCATACTACTTTGGGTAATTCTTCAATCCATTTGGATCCATAGTCCACTAGTTCTTCATACAATCTTGGTTTTAATCCGGCTAGTATGAGTCCATTAGCCCTTTCTACCTGTCCGTTGGCTTCTGGATGTGCGACTGATGCGTAATCTATGCTGAAGCCGCAATCCTGTGCCCAACTTTGGAATTCTATAGCTGTAAAGGGAGAACCCAAATCTATGATGATTCGATTGGGCATGCCGAAGCGGTGCATAATGTCTTGGATGAATTCGACTGCTTTGGCTGCGCTGTATTTTGCGAGTGGTTTGTATTCAATCCACTTGGTGAACTTGTCAATTGCTACAAAGATGTACTCAAAACCACCCTTTGCTTTCTTGAGAGGTCCTACTTGATCCAGCTCCTAGCAGGAGAAAGGCCAAGTGGGTGGGATGCAGATGAGATTGTGAGCTGGTACATGAGCTTGTCTTGCGAACATTTGACAACCTTTGCATTTTCTGACAAGTTCTTCTGCGTCTTTCAAAGCAGTTGGCCAGTAGAATCCGGTGCGGAATGCTTTGCCGACTAGTGTTCTTGAAGCGGCATGATTTCCACAGCAACCTAAGTGTATTTCATCTAAGATCTCTTTGCCTTTTTCAAACGAGACACATTTTAGGAGTACTCCTGATGATGCGGCTCTTCTATAGAGCTTGTCCCCTACTAGGACGTAGTTCTTGCTTCTGCGAACAACTCAGGTAGCCTCCTCTTTATCTGCTGGCAACTTATTCTCTTTGATATAATCAATAAAAACCTGGGTCCATGAGGTGGTGATTACCAAAATCTGGGTGCCTTTAGCTGGGAGTTCAGGGATTATCTCATCGGGTTGTTTGATAGAGGGAGCTGATAACTCCTCTATGAATACGCCTAGTGGGACCTTCGCCCTATCCGATCCGAGCTTGGCGAGGACGTCTGCTGCAATATTAGAATCGCGTAGGACATGTAGAATTCCTAATCCTTGAAAATGTTTTTCCAGTTTTCGTATTTCAGCACAATAAGCGCCCATGTTTTCTTTGGTGCAGTCCCAATCTTTGTTGACTTGGTTGATGACTACTGCTGAATCGCCGTAGACGAGTAATCGCTTGATTCCGAGGGTAATTGCCACTCGGAGCCCGTGGATGAGGGCTTCGTATTCTGCTTCATTGTTTGTAGCTTGCCATAATATTTGAAGGACATACTTGAGTTGTTTTCTATCTAGAGAAATGAAGAGAACGCCTGCGCCAGCTTCGCCTAGCTTGAGTGATCCATCAAAGTACATCTTCCAATGGTCAAGGATGGTATTTGACATTGGTTGTTGAATTTCTGTCCACTCGGCAACAAAATCGGCAAGGGCTTGAGATTTAATTGCCTTCCGTGGGGTGAAATCAATATTGAGAGCACCAAGTTCAACGCCCACTTAGATATATGCGCCTGCTAAGTCTCTATTGTGTAGGATGTCTCCGAGTGGGAAATCTGTCACCACGGTAATCTTGTGGCTTTCAAAATAGTGGTGAAGCTTATGTAAAGTGATCGGGAGGCGTAGAGTAGTTTTTGCACATGCGGGTACAGGATTTTGATTCTCGACGAGATTACTGATGTAGTATACGAGGTATGCGTTGTACTTTATATGCCTTCTTCTTCTTCTTCTCTTTCTACGACTATCGTTGTGCTGATCATAGTAGAAGTTGCCGCAATGTACAGCATCATGTCTTCGTATTTCTTTGGAGGTGTGAGAACAAGCGAGGAGGTGAGGTATGCCTTAAGTCTTTTGAAAGCTTCATTGGCTTCTTCTGTCCACTCGAACTTGTCTGTCTTCTTTAGTAGTTTAAAGAAAGGTAACCCTTTTTCGCCGAGTCTTGATATGAAATGATTCAGGGCTGCCATACAGCTTGTTAGTTTTTGCACATCTTTGACACTTCGAGGAGGGCCCATCTCTGTTATGGCTCGAATTTGCTTGGCGCTGGCTTCAATTCCACGATGACTAACCAAGAATCTGAGTAGTTGTCCTGAAGGAACTCCGAATACACACTTGTTTGGGTTCAATTTCCACCTCCACCTTTTTAGGTTTTTGAAGGTTTGCTTTAAGTCTTCAATTAGTGTGTCCGGGTTCTTTGTTTTTACTACTACGTCATCCACGTATGCCTCTATGTTTTCACCGATCTGTTCACCGAGGCACGTTTGGATAGCTCTTTGGTAAGTGGCACTAGCATTCTTGAGTCCAAACGACATGGTCTTGTATTAGTAGGCACCGAATGGAGTGATGAAAGATGTCTTGCTCTGGTCTTGTTCTTTTAATGTGATCTGGTGATTTCCTGAATAGCAATCAAGAAAGGATAATAGGGCAGATCCTGCTGTTGAATCAACTATCTGATCAATGCGTGGTAGCCCGAATGGATCTTTCGGGCAGTGTTTGTTGAGATCTGTGTAGTTGACGCACATGCGCCACTCGTCCGTATTCTTTTTTTGTACTAGAACTGGGTTTGCTAGCCAACCTAGATGAAGGATTTCTCTAATGAATCCGGCTGCCATTAGCCTTGTGATTTCTTTTTTAATTGCTGCTTTCTTGTCGGGTGAGAATCATCGAAGTCATTGCTTCATAGGGATTCTGTGCTTAGCCAACTCTCTTGGGACACCTGGCATGTTGGCCGGCTTCCAAGTGAAGATATCTTTGTTGTCCCGAAGAAAGTTGGTGAGCGCGAGTTCCTATTTTGTCGAGAGGTGGGCGCTGATGGTTGCCATTTTGGAGGGATCACCGGTGCCCAGGTCGATTTGCTTGACGTTGGCTTGTTTTGGTGGTGCAAGGATGCTGGGCTTTTTAGCCGGTATCTCTAGTTCTTCTGGGCTCCTTTCTGCGGCAATAGTGGCTATTTCTTTTCTACTATTGGCGGCTTGTGCTTTGGCTGCAATTTGGATTGCCTGAACGTCACAGTCAAAAGCGCGCTTCAAATCACTTCAAAGGAAAAGGACACCGTTAGGCCCTAGCATCTTAAGCAATAGGTATGGGTAATACAGTATCGCCATGAATTTTGCTAGTGCTGGGCGCCCGAGGATTGCGTGATATGATGAATCAAAGTCTACAACTTCAAACCTGTTGAACTCTATACGGTAGTTTGAGGGAGTTCCAAAAGTAACCGGTAGAGTGATTTGTCCAAGTGGCATGGCTGCCTTGCCGGGTACTATCCCGTAAAAAGGGATGCTCGTTGGTGTAATCATCCCGGCGAGTTGTAGTCCCATCTTCCTTAGCGTTTCTGAAAAAATGATGTTGAGTCCGGCTCCCCCATCGATTAGTACTTTTGTGACAGTCATACCGGCGATAGTTGGATCTAGAACCAGTGGGTAATGGCCTACGTTTCCTATGCTAATCCATTGGTCTTCTCTTGAAAACTAGATTGGATATTATGACCAATTAAGATATCTTGGAATAGCCGGTTCTGCTGCCATGATGGTTCATAGAGCTAGCTTTTCTTGATGTTTGCTTCTGGAATCTGGGGCCCCGGCGAAGATCACTGCTACTGTCCCCCTAGATTTTTGGAATCCCTTGTCTTCGTGGTTGTCTTCATCTTTTTTCTGATTGTCTTCTTTAGTGTTTCCCTTACTATCTTTTCTTTTGTATCGATCATTGAAGGTGTAGCAATTCCCGATGGTGTGATTTCCTTTAGGGTGCCAGATGCAATGCATGTTTTCAAAGTCATCATACCTTCTAGGTTTGGAAAACTTCCTTGATTTGTTAGCCACCGCTATGGTGTTGTCTGGTCCACGTTTTCTTTCCTGATGTCTGATGTTTCGATGATTTGGCTTGTTCGGGTTGTCTCGGTTGTTTCTATCCAGGAACCTTTCTCGTGTCTTCTCCTCTGCAGTAATCATCTTTTCTACTGTGCGTCTGAATTCTTCATTGTTTCTCAGGTTTTCTTTGTAGAAGTCCTGAAATTGCCATCTAGCCATGATTCCGTGAGAGAAAGCTTCAATTACTTCTCATTCGGTGATGTCATGTACTTGAGCACGCAGTTCGCGCGATAGTAATTTCTGAGACTTTCACCCCCTTTCTGCTTGAGTCTTTTTAATTCTACGTGGGTGGTGGGGTGCGTAATGATACCAGCGAAATTTTCACAGAAAACTCTTTGCAAGTCCTCCCAATTTCTGATTGACCCTTGATTCAATTTGTCGAACCATTGGAGGGGCATGGTTTCTAGGGCCATGGGAAAGAACAATGTCTTGATATCGTCGTCTCCTCCGGCTAGTTCAATCGATTGCGAGTAAATCCTGAGCCACTGCCTTGGTTTGGTCTTGCCATCATATTTAGAGTGGTTGGACGGCTTGAACTTGTGAGGTAGTCGTATTGAAGCAAGTCTGTTTGCAAAACAGGGGAATCTATTGTGCGTTTCGACTTCTGTGTATTCTGATTCAGGACCCCCTTCTAGCCAATTGTTGTTTTGGTGAGAGTAGTTCTGCGTGGCTGTCTGAATAGGTACTTTGCTTCTGATCTTTCTTGGTTGTTCGACTCGGTAGTTTTGACTATGGTCCCTTCTACTTTCTCTGTTGTGACTTCCACTTGGTCTAAGTCTCTTGAAAGCGGACTTCCTTTGACTTTGATCTTCCTGCTCATGAGATGTTGACCTGGCAGGTAGTCTTGAGCGGGTCCTTCTATCGTGCGTCCTTAGGACCGTTGATCGGAGAAAGTCCCGGAGCTGTTCCTGTTTTTCACTGGGATGTGAGGTTGCTCCGAGTTCTTCTAGTGCTTCTCGGATCCTATTGTAGGGTGTATTCGCCGCGCGTCTTTCTTCGACTTCTCATTCTGATTTTCTTCTATTGTATTCGGCCAGATCTAACTCATATCTGATCCAAGCTTCCTTGCACTTCCTAGCACGGCGTTGGCGTCCTTGTTTCAATTTGTTTTTTCTTTCTCTGGCTTGCTTCTGATTCTCGGTCTCACCATCGTGCCCCTGGGTAAAGGGTGATATGTTGGACTCAGATTCATTCGATGACCTGATATCGGGTGCTTCTGGGGGGATCAATGATGATCGAGGATGGCGAACCATGAATACTTCTTGTGTGTGGATTGTTCTGTTATCGGTGTCAGTTTTCACACTGTTGGAGTTGTTGATAACTTTAGTAGAGGCTTCAAGGTCGCAGATCGAGTCTCCTTCTTGGTAGGGTAGAATTGTTGTTGTCGTCGTGCCGACTAGTCGGGTATCGCTATCCTCAGGAACAGAACCTGGCCAGTCGACGATGCAGTCTTGAGATGTTATAGTTAGTACGAGACCTTCCTGAGCTCCTTTCAGTGGCATTCTAAGCACCAGATCGAGGGATCCTTCGGGCCATGCCTGATAAGATTTTGCCATGTTGTGGAGTCTGAACAGAAAAGGACCTGACTTCTTGAAAGGACTCTGAGTGTACTTTGAGTTGTATTCTTGATAGGCCGAGGCCGCATTCTGGAACCCTGCCGGAAAAGAACTTGGTTTCTCGAAAGAACTCGGGTAAGTCTCCATCTTGGATGCGAAGCCCGAGTTTGAGTCGGACGCGCAAAGCCACGAACTCTGAGTTGGATCGGACATCACGAGCTGCGCGAATCTTCCAGCGAGTTGATCTGTCGTAGTCATCGAAATTGAAAGGTCTTCATGGTGGCCTGAATCTTCGAGGAGATGTCCTTGGAGCTTGCCATTGTTGCCTACCTCGTAGATCCATGAACCGAAGATGAAGGTTGATCCAGTCGAGAAGATCATGTTGTCGAGGTCCATCGAGCTCTCGAATGCAAATTCACCGAAAGCCCCTACCTGGCGCGCCAGTTGTCGATGTTTCACCACCGATAGCCTACCACGGGGTACTCGGGGCAATTTGTTTGGGCTTCGGCATATGCAGAACTTGACGGTAAACGCAAGAGACAGTTGATTTATTCTGGTTCGGGCCCTCGACCATGATTGAGTAATAGCCCTACGTCCAGTTGGCGTTAGCCTTTGCGTTGGATTGATTGTCCAGTGTTCTCTCTCTAACTCTCTTCTACTCCCCTGATCTAAGGAGCCCTGCCCTCCTTTATATTGTCAGGAGGCCAAAGTCCTAGTCGGTTTACAATGTAGAGTCCTAGTAGGATTACAGGGTAATATTACTACTAAGATTACATGGGAGGAATCCTAGTCAAACTAGATCTCCTCTCTTCCTTACGGGGTATCCCGTGGGTCCCGCATCGACAGTATCTAAAGGTATCTCCGAGAAGAGGTGTGCATCGGTTTGGAGTCCATGGGAAATTAGGTCCTAGTTATGTCAGACCTTATAAAGTTTTGGAACGGTGTGGTTCTATTGCTTATCATATCCAGCTCCTAGATATCTTGTTAGCAGTCCATAATGTCTTCCATGTTTCTTAGTTAAAGAAGTGTTTGTGAGTTCCCGATGAAGTGGTGGAAATTGAAGGACTCCCTCTCCAACCTGATCTTTCTTATGTTGAGCATCCCGTCAAAATCTTGGACAAAAAAGGGAGTCACTAGAAACAAAGTGGTGAAATTTTATAAAGTCCAATGGCAAAACCATTCGGAGGATGAAGCAACTTGGGAAGCAGAGAATTATATTCTGGAACGTTATCCTCACCTCCTTCCTAATGCATCGAGGTAATAGTTTAAATTAAAATTTATTTCTTATCCCTTTTCCACCCTAGGCACTCACATGAAATCTCGGGATGAGATTTTCTTTAAGGGGGGAGGAGCCGTAACACCCTCGGTGTTACGCCCTAAACAAACTGTAAAACTACGTCATGAGCGTCATGTTTATGTGTTAGAACATGTGGGGAGATGAAAATAGAATTTTGGTTGCCCTAAAAATGTCCAATGAAGATGTTAGTTACGGAAGGTTCTATGGCTTGCGCGTTATTGAGTAGGCTTATAAAGTAAATTTTTAAGCAAAAATGTTATGAACATGTATGTGACCCTTCCATAAAATTTGAAAGTATAAACTTTGTAGATGACAATGCAACTTTTGCCTTTGGAAAATAATATTGCTAGCTAGTATTTCTAATAGCTTAGAAATGGAACTTGAAATCAAATCCAGCTCAAGACTTAGAAAATTTTTTAAGTTTGAAAACAGTGTGACAATGCCATGTTGGTGAATTATTTTTGGAAAATTTAGCTAAAGGTTAGTGCTATGTTTTTGTTCCGTATGGTAGTCTGATGTACCGTCTTTAGCATGGTTTAGGTGGTTTAGCCTCAACTGTGTTAGATTAGTTTCTAGACGTGCTTTAAAATTCATGCACAAACACGTGCTCGGGTTGTCTAGTCGGGTGTGCGCGGTCAACACGCTCGGGAGTACGACGTCGCCATGTTGGCCGCACCGCGTGCACGCGCGTTGCTGCGTGTTGGCCGGCCGAGGTCATCCTCAGCCTGGCTGTGGCCTAGTCACTGCGGGCCATCGCGTTGCTGCCCCACCTCGCCACCGCGCTGCTGCCACCACCGCTGCTGCCTTACCGAGCTGCTGGGGTGCAACCACTGCCGCCTTTGGTTGCTGTTGTGCGGTGCTGCTACCGCTGTGGCACCGTGCCGTGCTGATATGATCACCTCATCACCACACGCATGTGGGCTAGCCCCAACTGCCTCGCACCGTCGCCTCGCCTTAATGGCGTTGTGGCCGCACATGCCGTGTTTCCCCAACTGCCTGCACGCGCGCGCATGTTCTTTGTCTGCGCTGTCTCGTAGCGAGCTCACAGGTGATGTCTCGAGTTCGGCCGGGCGCTTGCCACCAAGGCGAGGACGACCATTAAGCCGAAGGCCTCGCCATTAAGCCACCTAGCTACCTGACCCATCACACCTTGAGTTGAGCCCAACCAAGCCTCAATTTGGCTGTTTCCCTGCCGCCGGGCCATTAAGGCCGCGTCCGGCCGGTGCGGGTGGCAACCCACCAACAAAGCCGTGAGAGTCCAGCCCAGCTGCGCCTTTAGCTTCGCCTTCACTCCCTCATCGCCCTGCTCTCGTCATCTAAACCGCTACCGCTACCCGGCGCCCCTAACGCAGCCATGCCCGCCATGGTGCGCCGCCGCACAGCTCGGTCGCACACACCGAGCCCTCCTCCGTCATCCTCTACCACAACGGTCACTTTCTTCGAGTCCACGGTAAGCTCCTGATGCTCACAAGTTAGCTGGTTAGGCCTGTAGCTGCCCTAGTTCACCGGAACGGTTGCACCACCGACATGGACGGCCGCGCGTCGCTGCAGCCCTCACCAGTGAGCCCCACCACCCATCCCCGCCACCCAGCATAGTCGTCTAGGTTGGAGATGGCGATCGACCCGCTAGATGGGTCCACGTATGTCCCAGGTGGGTGATGTAGACGCCCAGTGTCGCCGCCTGCCGCACCGCCGTGCATAGGGTTGCCGGGGATGCGTGCGGGGAAATTAGGGATAACTCAGGGATCAAATGAGATTGTCTGAGAGAGGGAAGAATAGTATTAGAACTTAGGGGTAATTCGGGAGAAGTCTGAGGGCTCTTTTGCAAAAGCGTCAGCACGTGCGGGCTCCCCCGCTATGGGCCGTCTCGCGTGTGGGCTGTGCCTACGCGGGCCATGCGTTTGTGGGCCACGCGGTGGAATCTGTTTTTCTTTTTCTTAGGGAATTAGTAATGGCTTTCTTTTTCAATTTCTGAGCTGATCTTTGGTAATTAATATAAAATCATGTAGGTGCGCAAAATTTGCGAAACAAATTTTGTTAGATTCCTAAAATTATTGTCTATCTGCTGGTATAGTCAGTTTATACATATATGTGTTGGAACTAAGGGCTATTAAATCGTTTGAAAGTGCTTAATATTATTAGGGTAATTATTGTAGGAATTTTTGTGGTAAATTGGTAGAAGTTTTGATTCTGAATTTTTACAGTAGCTTCATTGTATTATTATGTGCTTACTGTAAATTTTGTAGCCCTAAGACAACTTGTTTATTAGGGTAGCTAAATATCCATTAAACCTTTAATATGAATAAGAGAAGAATATTGACTTATGAAATAAAGCACTTGTTAGGGTGAGCTTGACACTTGATTTGATAGAGCAGATGGTTAGCTTAATATCTTAGTCATTGGAGCTAGCTTGTTAGTATGGCATATGTGTTGTTATTTTAAGAGTTGTTGCCTAAGTACTAAGTTGTTGCATCATCATCATCATCATCATCATCATCATCATCATCATCATCGCATGCACATAGAGAACGAGTCGGCGGAGATCGTGACCACCTGTGAGCATGAGTTCGAGGAGATTATCGAGGAGTACGAGGAGATTCTCGTGCAGGAGGAGGCCCTGGGGCTGCCACTGACTGACTCAGCTGACACCGCGCCTGCCCATGGCAAGCCCTGGTGCATAACCTCTATTTTTCATATCCACCATATATATATATGAGTTGTCAATTTACGTTGCAGGAATTTTATAGAAACCACATGCATATATATCCACCCTATGAGTCCTACTAGTGCAGGTTCAAGTAGCTGCTATGCTTAGGTTGTCGGTAGCGTGAGTAACTGCCGTTACTCACAATGGGTGGTTATTATTACTCACATAATAAAATGATGAAAAGAAAATAGAGACCGGGCTGGGATATGGCTTGGGTTATTGGTGGGTGTAACAAGTGTGTCTCGTGTCCATGGGGCTTAGCTTGGTTACACTGTTTTCCTTGTTTGTGTCAATTAAGGACTGACTGTTGCTATGGATGGTAGTCAAGTCACAGACTTATTATTCTGAGCACATACTTGCTTATGGGAGCGGAAAGGCTCCTTGCGCTCTTGTCATGGGTTCCGGCTCTTTCTGGATCGACTGATTGGAGGCGGGGAAATGTGGAGGTCTAAGCACCACACTGAGACCGGGTCTCAAGTATGGGGGCTTGGAGTCCAAGTTTAGACAGGGACCTGAACCACTCGACAGGAGTGAAATGGGTTGGTCTCGTTTATGCCTGCGGTACAAGCGAGACGTGAGTTTTGGGGTACCCAGCTGGGATACATTGGTTCGTGAATCGATGTTTCTGTGAGATGGTACAACTTGGCTATGGTCTAGCACTGTAGTAAGAACTCGAATATGAAAGATGGTAAAATAGTTCTGATTGCTCAACCTTTGCTTGAAGGTAGAACATATGCTTACCTAGAATAGTTCACAAATGAAGTAATCATGACTACTAATAAAACTTGACCTTAAGGATGCACTATTAGTAATACTTTTCGCAAACAAAAGGAAGCAGCAAACCATATTGCCTATCATATCCTTGAGAGTCGAGAAGATATTTCCACTAGTCGGGTAAGTCTTGCGAGTACATTGTGTACTCAAGGTTTATTTTACCCTGTTGCAGGTGCAGCTTGAAGAGTTAGATCTTGTGTGGAGGATTCTTCTGGTGGGCACAGATGGATCCGTGTATTGTTTCCGCTAGATGTTATTGCGATTCCCTGTTTAATTATTGCACTCTGAACTCTGGTATTATAATAAATAATTTCCAAGACTCTATGTTGTATGAAATGGACTAAGTATTGTAAGCTCGTACTCATTATTGGATTCTGGATGTAAAACGTGGATTGTTTCGAGTTCTCTCTTTGGGCGTGCTCGACGGAACTGTCCGTTTTAGCTCACTTTTGAGGTGCTTAGTGTCTAGTGGAAGACAAGTGCCTCCGAAAGTGTGTTATTTCAGGCGGTTCTGCCATATGGCCACGAATGCTAATTCGCCTGGATGGTCAAGGGCGTATTTAAAGTCTCGCCCGACCCCGAGGGCGCAGGCTCTGCCTCGCCCATGCCCTGAGGGCATAGGCACCGTGTCGCCCGACCACGCGGGCAAAGGCTCCATCACGCCGGACCCCGAGGGTGTGGGATCCATCTCACCTAACCTCGAGGGCGCGGGTTCCATCTCTCCCGACCCTGAGGGTGCGGGCTCCGTCTTGGCCGACCCCGAGGGCGTGGCCTTCGTCTCGCCAGACCCCTCGAAGGGGGGTTCCGCCTCGCCCGACCCTGAGGATACGGATTCGGTCTCGAGCGGGAACGTAGGCCCCACAGGGGTCTACGCCGTCTCCAACCACTACGGGTATAAGAGCACGAGCCTAGGGTCAAACCTCTGACACCAGGAAGGGAGAGGACACGTCTCGACGTGACCTGTGGCCACGATGGGTCATACCTGGGGGCTCACGTCGTCAATAGTGTCGGGCATGCTGGCGCTATGCTGCTTAAACCCCGTATGGCTTTCGACAGGGATATGTGTTGACCATGCTGCCCGTCGGGACGGAATGGAGCGCCATGACCGGCTGACGACGCCCGCGCATAGCTCCAGTGGCGAATAGGGTCACAACGTGAAGCTATCCCAGTCATCATCTACAGGACCGGCGGGACCCGCCTAAAGGAGAGGATGTTTTGCCACCGACGTCACATCGGTCTCCCCTCTTAGGTAGATGCTTTGCTGCCGACGTCACATCGGTCTCCCCTCTTAGGTAGATGCTTTGCTGCTGAGTGCGTGATGGCCCCAAACTTGCGGATACTTTGCCGCTTCTACTCTCGTCACCTCTGGCAGATGTTTTGCCGCCGTACTACTAGATGTTTGTCTCGTCTCTTCTCGGTGGTTGCTTTGCCATCATGGCTTCATCTCCTTTGTTGGCAGCCTTTGCGTTGATGTATTCTTTCTTTCACAGGTCCAACCGGTTAGGTTTTGAGGTGGAGGGCCGGGTCCCTTTCTTACCGCCTCTTCTTTCTCTTATTGCTTTGGTCATAGGTTGCTAACCACTACCTCTGTGGTTTTATAATCTATACTATGGGATCTCTCATAGTTGTGTCGTGTAAACAACTTTTACTTTTAGAAAAATGTGTCACTATGACATGTTCTTGAGAAAAATAATGTCAATCTAGACATCTAGCTAAGTAGCATAGGTCTTTGGCCTAAAAAAGAAAATTAAAGTGGCAAGGTCCAATAATGTCAATGTAGACATCTAGCTAAGTAGCCATCACCAGGCTATCTGTGTTCTAGTCTTGTCTCAACCGGCACTGCGCTACCTAGATCATGCGCCGTTGGTTGCTGGCCCTGCATTATTTCTTAGGAGGCGGCACGATGGATGCCAAAAAGTACGGTGGTGGGTGGTCCGGTGTGGTGCTACAGTTCTACTCCACCATCGATCAATATATGCACAGCAGAATATAGAAGATAATGAATCTATGTGCCTAAATGGATCAAATTGTAGTGATGAAGACAATAATGACATTCCAGATGTTGCTACTTAGGTATGTTAAACTATTGGCACTTCTTTATGTTAATTGTCAAACAATTTCAAGTTATGCTCAAATTTTATGAATTTATGAAATCATGCTGAATTATGTGTGTTATATATTGTGTACTTAGAAATGTGTGGTGTTATACAGGCCAAATATTATAATTTTAGGAGTTTAGGTTGTCAAATATTTTTTTGACACACTTTTATATTTTGAATATCCAAGCAAAAAAATCTGGGCCCGTCAATAGTCATGTCACAATGAAAAAATCTGTTGGAAAGATCTGACCAACTTATTTCATGCATCTACTGCAGCGTCTATTTTCACATCCACATTCATTTAAGGACCCAAGACAAAACAGCTAATGCTGAAAGATAATAGGGCACTGACGATGCATCTACATCAAAGACGTATAGCTGATTGTAGGGCTAGATGACAGGGTGTGTCGGCAGATATTTCCTGATGGTGCATGTAGGTGGTGGATGGAATTATTCATTCAAGAGGGGCTAGGGCCGGGCCGGCCTGTTCAAGCACTACTACAGAAATTAACTGTAGGGGCGGCTGCACCAGCCGTTCTTCCCAGGGTGTTCCTACAGAGGATGTCTCTATAAGGACAGTTTCCTGACCGCCCCTGCAGTGCCCTCTGTAGGGGCGGCTGGTGTTTTCTGCCGCCCCTACAGTGGACTTCTGTAAGGGCGGCTATATCACCAGCCGCCCCTGCTGTGTGTATTTGTAAGGGCGGTTCAATCAAGAACCGCCCCTACAGTGGATTTTCCAGCAAAAAAAAAATTCAAATTCAAATATGACCATATATA
Organism: Miscanthus lutarioriparius; assembly: GCA_904845875.1. Classification (NCBI taxonomy): domain Eukaryota; kingdom Viridiplantae; phylum Streptophyta; class Magnoliopsida; order Poales; family Poaceae; genus Miscanthus; species Miscanthus lutarioriparius. The sequence goes on from CAJGYO010000013.1 coordinate 56,872,736, forward strand.
TATAATTCAAATTCGAATCTGATCGGTACAAATATACATATATATATCTACAAACACAAGACCATCATTGAGAACATCATCACAAGTTATAATTCACAAAAGTCCATCATTACAACATAGTCCATTAAGAAATCCACAAGTCCATATGCAAAACAAAGTCCAAACCGTTCCAAAGTCTGATCCAAACTATACCACAAGTCTACATTATCATCAACGGCCTAGGGCTAGCCTATCAGTCTTCCGAAGGTGTTGGTATAGAGGATTACTACCTAAGTCAGAAAGAAGATGATGGTAAGTGCCTTTATGGTACACAATCTGGTTCATTATGAAGTTGCAAAGGTCGCCGACCATCTCTAAGAGCTCGTCATCCTTGTATGGGTTCCTTCTCGTGTCTTTATCTTTCTCTAACTACAAGAGAACAAGTTTAGGTTTATTATATCACAACATATGCGAACTTTTCATACTACGAGCGAAGAGATTCAAACTTACCAGATTGGGGTTTCTGTTGTAGCCATCGATGCTACTCATCATAATACATGTGTAGTATCCACAATGTAGACTCCCAGGCTTCTGCTTGGGGCACTGTGTGTTTTGCATATGGAGATGTTAAGTAATGCTATTGACAGACATGTAATATATGGAGTACCAAAGTAAATGAAACTTACCGCACATAGAGTTTTGTCATACAACTTTTCCTTCCTATTTGGATGATGCATCCCCTTATGTTCCTGGATATAGTGCCTGAATACCCTGTTCCAATGGTTTTAGCAAATGTAACTTGTTAGTATCCCACATTGAACCTTACAAGTATGTATACAAACATAGTAGCTAAAATGAGGATTGCCAATATGTATACGTCTTGACAATCACTATGAAGTCTTTGTATGTCTCGACTGGGAAATCCGCTGAATCAAAGACCCATGCCATGCTATGTGAGAGCCAGACGCCTATGCAAATCCAGTGCTCGCTGCATGAATTTAGTCATAGAAGGAACACATAAGCTCTTTTGCATCGAACAAAGTATATTTAACAAAGCTAAGTATACAGTCGAACTTACTTGAAGTGGTATGGTATCCATATATTATCGTGTTGTTGGAGATTTTTAAAACATAGGGCAATGTATGCTGCAACCTTGAGGGACTCTTCCAATATTTTCTTGTTCCTGATGTCCTCTTTCTCCTTAAGTGCCTTTCCAGCTCCTAGTTCTTTGCAATCTAGTTTCCAATCTTTAGGGTAATTAAAATTTGTTGATGCTATAGGTGAAGGGTCTATATACCCGTGTTTCAGAGCTGGCCTCTTTTTCACAAAGTCCGCTTGCATTCTACAAATCACGGCGCAGGTTAGTTACAACAAAATTAAAAGATTACATTCATATCATATCGAGAGGGCAAGGACTTACAGGCACCATATGCGAATTAGATTCATTTCCATTCGTCTGAGGTGGAAGCATGCCTGGATATCCCTAAACTCAACGGCAATTTGCCCACCTAGGGCTCCAAATGTGCCGACAGGGATCCATGCTTGTAAGATTTCTAGTTCTGTTATCTGAGCACACAAGTACCAATCGTGGAACTTTCTCATTCCACGTGGCAAGCACTGTATGACTCGGTTTGGTAGGAAGTTCTTGCCTTTTTCATATTTATCTGGGCAATCATTTGACCATTTGAGGTTATCAACAGCTGGATACTTGTTAAACCCTTTGTGCAGTTTGCTAGTGGTGCCCTCCTCAGAAGCTGGTGCTCTGAATTCTTTTACTTGGTTCTTAGGCTTGAACTGGTCATGGGCCATCCACTTGTGCACTGACGAGATGTCATTAATGCCCACATACGATGGCCTTATCTTGATTGGGATTTTGTTTCGAGCTTCCCATTCGGGCACGTCCTTATCAACTTGTGCATCACCTGCTCTAGGGGCCACTTGTTCTTCACGTATCGGCTGTTCACGAGGCAATTGCTGTTCATGAGACACTTGTTGTTCATGTATCGGCTGCGCTTGTTGAGAAGGATGTTGCATCTCATCATGCCTTTGCTCGGTATGAGCTAGAGAAGGACGTGGCATGTCATCATGCCCATGCTCGATACGAGGTGGAGAAGGATGTGGCATGTCATCATGCCCTTGCTTGGTACAAGGTGGAGAAGTCTCTAGCGTGTGGTGGTCATGATCATGGGCCGGTGAGTATACCTCCCCGTCCTCGACGGGTCGCTCCAGAGGATGAACTTTAGTCAGAGTTGGCGAAGACTCGGTCAATACAATGTCCCATCTGTGCCAGAGGATGAACTGGTTCATGATGTCTCCGAGTAACATGAGCCCCTCGGGAGTAGGGTGTTATATCTTCCAAGTCATGAACTTGGGCTTCACGGTATGCACCTCGACCCGAGTGTAGTCCTGCGGGATGTCCCTATTGTGCCACGTGCTGCCCGGAGGATGTGCCACGCCCGTTGCCACCTCAATGATCACGTTTTGCCTGCCCATCGGAACCACCAATTTGCAACTGGTTGGTGCCCGTATGCGATCGACGAGGGTTCCGGTTGCATTGGAACCTTGACTGCTGGGAACATCCGGAGGGCTGCCAACTACCGCCAGTTCTCTGGGCGGCCCCATTGGTGTCTGTGGCTCCATCGTAGACAGTCCTTTCTCCACCAACATCTTTTCAACTAGAGCCTTCACTTGGCGTTCAAGATTAGAATCTTGGTCTCTGCCATGTTTCTTGTACATGTGCCTCTCCTCTATGAATTCGTGCTTGCAGGACATCCTCTTCCCTAGCCCCCTGGTGCGTCCTGTGTGCTCGGGGTTTCCCAAGGCAACGGTAAGCTCGTCCCTCTCTCTGGAAGGGTTGAATGCGCCCTTCTCCTTGTCTTCAGCAAGTTTCAATATCTTTGATACTACCTCTCCGGTCTCCGGCTTAGCAAACTTGAGGCTACTACCGGATGAATCGACACTCCTCACGTATATCCACTGTTTAAGGCGTGGCTTTCACTTTGGCACTTCCGTATTCCCGGCAGCTTCGGCCTCTGCGGCCATCTTCCTAAAGACCTCTTGCTTGCCAGCGTAGCCACCGGGGCCTAGACGAGGGTAGTGTTGGTTTTTCTTTGCCTACTCACTGTTACGGGCACTGAGGGCCAATGATGCCTCTGAAGTCTTCTCAGCCATGAGCTCCTCCCATTGACTAGAAGTTATGTTGCCATACTCATGGAAAGGAGTTAACTTCTGTTGGATAAAGTTCTTGTTCAGATCCGACCGCCAACGTCGGAAGCTCTGCCCGATTATCTTAAAAGCATTTTGTTGTACCAACTCGTGCGTTCCCTCCGGAAACCTGAAGTTCTGCTTCAGCTTCTCCCATAGGTCTACCTTTTGGCTCATAGGTACAAGATTCCAGCCACGGATAGCTGGGTTCAACTTATCTCTAACTACAAACCCGATGTGATTATAGAATTTCACCCTGTATGTATATGGCTCAAGGATCTGCCCGTTTAGCCCGACCTCCGTTATCACATAGCATGCCTTGTCGTGATATTGGTTTGGCTTTCTACTCCCCCCTCGTTTCCTCTTTGGCTAGGCAGTCTCAGTCGTGGTTGTGTCCTAAGGTTGTGGAGCGAAGGCCTCATTGTGAGTATCTGTGGCTCCTTCCTCTGATCTCCTTTGCCCTGCTACGTATTGTCCGGCAAGACGAGCCAGAGGCCGACGTCGTCTTTTCAGAGGTTGAGTAGGGACGACCTGTGTATCCGGCAGGTCAAAAGTGTTAGCAGAGGTAACATAAAGTCATAGGATTAGCCAAATTTATAAGCTACTAAGGCTTTATCCGTACCTCGTTGTTTGGATCAAAATCCTTGTCCAACTCGTCCTCCATTGGCCTCCGTCTGGGTTCTTGTGGGAAAGGATCCTCGGGACTTACATATCCCCCTGATGAGGTGTCATCATCATCATCCCCTTCTTCGCCTTGGGCATCCTCTCTGCCTTCTCTTCCCTGAGCTCCCCCCACTGGATCCTCATCATCGACAAGGTCCTCCTGAGTAAGCATGACTTCTAGACCCTTTTCTAACTCGTTATCGAACTGCTCCTGAGTAAGCTAGTCATATAGTTCTTGCTCTCCATGGGATGGCTGCTCATCATTCACGGGGCATCGGGATGCACTCTTTGATGTTCGTGACATTTCGTGCCTTGTTCTAAGAGATGCAAGAAAAAAAGTAGTATAAGTAGTAGAAGTAGTAGTACTAGTGGTAGAAGTAGTAGTACTAGTAGTACAAGTAGTAGTACTAGTAGTAGTAGTACTTGTAGTAGTAGTAGTACTACTTGTAGTAGTAGTAGTACTAGTAGTAAAATCTGTGGTTGGGAATGGAGAATCAACTAAATTTGGACTGATCGGTGGCTCCAAGGAAACACAGTCCCGGAATTGGCTCCGAACCTTTTCAACTTAATCTCCAAAAGGGCAAGAAAGCATAGGACGGTTGCAGAAGCCCTAATTAATAGAAGATGGGTTTCTGATATAGGGGAGCATTAATAGTCCAAGTGCTCACTGAATATCTTCTGATTTGGGACTTTGTGGACAGCATGGTCCTTGACCCGGCAGTTGATGATCAGCATCTCTGGACACTATCAATCTCAGGAAAATACAGCAGTAAATCTGCATGTGGCTTTTTTCACAGAATTGATCATATTTGCACCATGGAAACGCATCTGGAAAAGTTGGGCACCGCTACATTGCAAGCTCTTCATTTTGCTTGGTATATAGATGATGGACAGCTGACCGCTTGCTAAGAGAGGTCTGACACACCCGGCAGCCTGTCCCCTTTGTGACAATTCAGCACATCCTCGTCTCATGTGTTTTTTCAAGGCAGGTTTGGGCAGTCATCTTCCAGAGGCTGGGTCTATTTGATCAGGCACCTCAACCTTCTGTATCTCATTTCTCTAGTTGATGGTGCAATGCTATCAATGGACTACCTAAAGTTCTGGGAAAAGGGCTTAATACATTGATCATTCTAGTAGTCTGGGAAGTTTGGAAGCATAGAAACTCTGTTTTTAAGGAGCTAGCCCCTGTGTTCAGATGGTACTGCACAAAGTGGGGGAGTAAGGTGCTCTGCTGGACTCTCAGCAAACTCGCTAGGTTGCTCTTGTTATGGGGCATCAGTTAGGGAGCCATAGGATCAATCAGAAGGATCGGATTAGATTTGAGTCAATTAAAGATAAGATTGGATATGGTTTCCTAGGATTTGATTGGGCCTTCCATAGGAGTCATGGAATGCTATCTATATAAAGGGGAGCTGATGGATGAAGAAACAAGGAAGAAGAACAAACAATCCAATTCCCCCAAGTACTCTAGTCTCCCTTCCAAGCTGACTTCCAATCCAATTAAAAAAATGCATATACCATGAATCAGGTGTTTCATGTAGTAATAAAAATGTAGGGCCCATGCAATTTTTGCCAGAGAATGCACATCATTTTTAATGAATCATACTCCATGGGTGTGTGTGCCTCAATCTTCCCTTTTACAACATTTACTGTTAACATCAAGTGACGAAAAGAAAGATGTTCATAATGACAGTGTCCCACATAAATAACAGCAGTTGGGAGGCAAAATGGTTAACATAGATGATCTTCATGTTTTCTGTTGTGTAGCAAAATAATACGGAAAGAATAAAAACATAAATATAAAGGAGTCTTTGATGTTAAAGAAACATTGGCTCAACAGCATTACCTTATACCCTGCAATATCTTGTGTCAGAAGGGTGGGCTCCTTTGAGATTGCTTCCTTTAGTTTCAGCTCAGCAAAACCAAGAAGCTGTAAATACAAAAAAAAAAATTAATAACAGACTTTAAACTATAATGTACATTAAAGACAACATACAGTATCATCTGGGATCAAACTATTGGGTTGGTTAGGGATAGGAGAGGGAATCTTGATTGATTCTGTTTCCATATATACATGTACCTTGTATCCTAATCAGTCAATTTATTATTGCAAGCAATCCTCATTGCTTACAATTTTTTTATCGGAGTTATCAGTCATGTCTCCCATATAGAAAAAGGTTATGCAAAATAGAGGCCATTGATTGGAATATGTGGAGGCCTTTGTGGTAAAAGTGAAGGCACCTAAAGAGCTTTTTCTGTAAGTATTGCTTCCTTCCTTTGCTTTTCTGGGAATTCTGAGAGGAACAGAGAAAAATAATGGAGAATGCTTCTTCAACTACAATTTTCGTGTAACATACAACTTCATATACTTCCAGTAGTTCACTCAAGTCAAGTATTAAACACAGCAACTAAATCTCAATCCAGTGCTTCGAGTAAAATCATACTCTGATGATAACTTGCTTGAAACTATTTGAAAGAATTATTTTGAAACAAGAGAGATTTCCCTTTCCCTATCCCATGTAAATTTTCCTTTCCTCCCAGGCACAGAAAAAGTAAAGAATGCAGCAACTGGAAAATATTTTTTTGCATACATTTTTCGTATCTACCCCAGGCCTCAGCACGGCCACTGGCAGGCCGCGTCTTCCAGAGCGTGCGCTCGTCCGTCGGGAACGCCCTCACCGGTCGAGTCTTCTTCCTCCTCCCTGGAACCAAGAAAACCGGATCAAGAACGGCCACCAATCAAACCCAACCTTAAAGATACATCGAGGCGAGGCGACACAACAATCGGTAGCGCGGCGCAGCCAGCGAAACCCCACGCGCTCTGCGAATTGGAGAGGGTGGAGGACGCGCGACGCTTGACGGTGGCGGCCTCGCCACGCCCTGCATGTTCTCGACGGAGCTGTCGAAACACGTCGACCGCGGGACTAGTGCAGCGGGGGAGACGTCACCTCCCCGCCAGTGATTTCGGTCGCCTCGCCAGTTGCCGACGCACCGTGCCGGCGGAGAGGGCAGGGGCGGCGACGCTTCTCTTGACGGCAGCAGGGTATGGCGGACCGGCGAACCCTAGCCGTGCGCCGTGGGAGCACACGGACGGGCCGCACCAAGGAGCGCTCCCAAACCCTAGCCGCCGTCGCGGCCTGGGGAACGGCGGTGGATGGGGCGGGGGCGGCGGTTGGGGTCAGGGAGATGGTGGAGGGGTCAGGGAGGGGCAGGCGACGGCGGTGCAGGTGCGGCGGTGCAGGCGGCGAATTTGGGCAGCCTGACGGCGTCACAGCACGATTTCGCCCAACACCAAGAGCCCATAGCGACGGTCACGGTTATATACCTCGGAGCCTCTGTAGGGGCGGCTGAGGTTATAAGCCGCCCCTACAGTTGATTTTTTTTCAAAATTTTAAATCAAAATGAATTATTCACGTGTAAATAATAAATAATACAGTAAAAAATTTTATAATTATTTTTTATAGATATATTACATATACAATAACTAAAACAACTACAACAGTTTAAAATTCCAAAATTGAACCTTTAAAAATGGGGGAAAATTTGTAAATTTTAAAAAATTAAAATCAAAACTACTAAAATAATTTTAAGACACCAAATGATCTCAAATGAGAATTTGATAAACATCAAAGTTGTAGAGGTCATGAAGATCTACAACTTTTATTTTGGTCATCTTGTCATTTGACAAAATTTGAACCTTTCAAATTTGAAATTTTAAAAAATGACAAGTTCAAACCAAAATTTGAGACCCAAAATGATTTCAACATAAAAAATGATGAATACCAAAGTTGTTCAACTCATTAATGTCTACAACTTTTATTTTAGTCATCTTGTCATTTGACAAAATTTGAACCTTTCAAATTTGAAATTTTGAAAGACGACAAGTTCGAACCAAAATTTGAGACCCAAATTGATTTCAACATAAAAAGTGATGAATACCAAAGTTGTTCAACTCATGAATATCTACAACTTTTATTTTGGTCATTTCTTCATTTGACAAATTCTTAGCACACATTGTTCACTAATCTTACACATGTCTCATATAGTTTATAAAACCTTATGAGAGATGTATCACATTTGTGAACAATGTCATTACCACTTTGTCATATGAAGAAATGACCAATACAAAAGTTGTAGATCTTGATGAGTTATTCAACTTTGGTATTTATCAGTTTTTCAGCTGAAATCATTTGGGGTACCAAAATCTTGTTTGAAGTTGCATTTTTTGAAATTCAAAATTTAAATTGCTCAAACTTTTCATATGTATATATTGACAAAACCAACAAAATAAATTGATAGAGAATGATTTTAAAAAAATTTAGAAAAAAAATCATAAGATTTGGAGTTAGTATGAGGAAGAAAAACTAGTTACAAAGTTGACCCACAGATTAAAAAAAGAAATCATACTGTTCACTATGATCATGTAAGGATCATCTAGAACAGTGTGCTTTCTCTTTTTAATCTGTGGGTAAACTTTGTAACTAGTTGTTCTCTCTCATACTAACTCCAAATGTGATGGTTTTTTTTCCTAAAAATTTCTAAAATCATGCTTCAGCATTTAAGTTTGATCAAACTTGAACGTGACAATGTTTTACATATTTTAAAATTTGAAATTTGACAAGTTCAAACCAAATTTTCAAACCCTAAATGATTTCAGATGTAAAAGTGATGAATACAAAAGTTGTTCAACTCATCAAGATATACAACTTTTATTTTGGTTATCTTGTCATTTGACTAAATTTGAACCTTTTAAATTTTGAAATTTGAAAAAAGATAAGTTGAAACCATAATTTGGACCCCCAAATCATTTCAACTGAAAAAGTAATGAATACCAAAGTTGAATAACTCGTGGAGATCTACAACTTTTATTTTGGTAATTTCATAATTTGATAAATTCTTAGTACACATTGTTCATACAAACATACGTGAATGTAGTCTCAAACACACATACACATAAATGTAGTTTCAAACACACATACATAAATGTAGTCTCACATACATGAATGTAGTCTCACACACACATACATGAATGTAGTCTCACACACATACATAAATGTAGTCTCACACACACATACATGAATGTAGTCTTACGAACACTGACACACTTACATAAACTAGCTAGCCCACCGTGACAACTTTCCCCTTGACACCTTTTCGTTCCCATGGCAATACATCTTTGGGCAGGTTCTTTTCCATAGCCTCGATCTTCTTACAAAAGTCTATGAATAGCGGCATCTCATCGCACTTATTGTAAGCTTCAACATCGTCCACGCCATCAACTCCGATGATATGTTGTTTCCCGGAGGCCACCACGTGCTTTGTCTTCTTTTTTGGGGGAAGGTTACTTTACGGGTCGGGCATATAGAAGACTTGCGCGACATGTTCAGTGAGCACCCAAGGGTCATCCTGGTACCATACATTCTGGAGGTCGATGACTCTCTGTTCGATCTCATTGAATTGATGTTGCTTGATCCAGCGGCATCGAAATAGGGCCACCTTTATATCCTTTCCATAGTCAAGTTCCCATATATCTTCAATTATGCTAAAGTATAGGACCTTTTGCCCCACTCCATCGAGAGCCTCTTTTCGGACGCCGCTGTTCTGATTCATAGATTTCCTGTCCTTTATGTCGGTATAGTATGTGTACCCATTGATGTCATAAGCATTCCAAGACGTCACCTGTTTCGATGCCCCGGCCGCCAACCGACTGATGGTAATAGAATCTATGGTTTCTCCAGGCTGTATGTTCTGGTCCTGCAATCATGATGTCAGGCGTTGCTTATGCTGTTTCATGACCCAATCATCTGAACGGCCATTCCTCTCGGCCGTAATGATAACCATGTGTTCATCAATGTATAGTTGTATCACTGCCATACTCTGCAAGACACTGTAATGCGCCCGACTCACCTCTCTGTAATCATTGTTGAGGAACACTTTCCTACCACTTGTGCCCTTCCCAGCTAGCCTTCCCTTGTGATGAGAATCGGGATTACCAATCCCTCTCTATACTTTTAGCCACTCTTGGCAGCACTCGATGACTTCTTAGGAATTGTAACCCTCTACCATGGAGCCCTCTGGGTGTGTTCGGTTATGCACGTATCGGCTTAGAACCAACATGAACCGCTAGTAGGACCACATTTCATGCAAGAAGCTAGGGCCCAGCGCCTCGATCTGATGAACCAGGTGAATCATGAGATGTACCATTATATCAAAAAAAGCGGGAGGTAAACACATCTCTAGCTGGTTTTGGGTCTCCACCATGAATTCATGTAGGTCACTCAGCTCTTGCCTGCGAATCGTCTTTTGTGAGATCTTCGAAAAGAAGTAGCACTACAGGTGATGGCCATCTTTAGGAACTCTAGCTTTATAGCCCTGATTACAATTGGTAGGAACACTGTCAGCATCACATGACAATCATGAGCCTTGCAGTATGTTAATGATAGGTCCTTCATCGACACTAGCTTCTTCGGGTTTGCCGAAAACCTAGTTGGCACTCTGACCCCCTAAGAAAATTGCATATAGCTCTCCTCTCCTCTAGGGTTAGGTTGAAGCTAGCCGCAGGAAGACTGTACTTGCCATTATCCTGCTATACCGGCCAAAGCTCCCGCATCACGTTCAGCTGCACCATGTCTTTCCGTGATCTGAGACCATCCTTTGACTTGCCTGTGTCCATCAAGGTAGCCATGAGACTCTCAAAGACATTCTTCTGCACGTGCATCGCATCAATGGCATGGGGGACCTCCAAGTCTGGCCAATAAGGCAGGTACTGAAAGAAGATCGATTGCTTCTTGAATGGTATGCCTTTGATGGGAGGTGTGCTTCTATCTCTGATCGTTCCATCCGTATTCTTCTTTCCATAGATGACGTGTATGTTTTGGACCATTCTGAACACATGTTCTCCATTACGACGTCTCTCTGGAGGGGGTTCATCCTCTAGGATGTTGCCATAGTATCTTAGGTACAATTTGCCGCGGTACTTGTGACCTGTCTTTAAGAAGCGCCGGTTCCTTATGTAAACTATCTTTCTGGATCCATCTAGGAACACCCATTTAGTACCATCCAAACAGACTAAGCATCCAGTCTTGCCTTTGAACTGTCCAGACAGGGCAAACAGCGCGGGGTAATAATTGGTAGTAACAAATATTATTGCTTTGCATATGAAGTCCTCCTGCCAGAATGCATCGTACATCGGCTCCCCATACCTCCATAGCCTCTCAATTTCTTGCATCAGAGGTTCCAAGAACACGTCTATATCAATGCCTGGTTGTTTGGGGCCGGAGATAAGAATGGTGAGGAGAAGGTACTTCCTCTTATGACACAAATACGTTGGGAGGTTGTACATGGTCAAGATGACTGGCCATGTGCTATGGTCGATCATCCTCTCATTGAAGGGATTCATTCCATCGGTGCTCAAGCCGAACCGTACATTCCTTGGGTCATCACTGAATTCTGCTTTGTACTTGACATCGAACGCTTGCCACTGGCTACAATCGGCCGGGTGTGCGATCGTATCATCATCCACCTTGCGCTCATCATCCCACCATGTCATCAGTGCGGCTTCCTTAGGGTTTAGGAACATATGTCTCAAGCGGTCGATCACTGGCAAGTACCACATAACCAGGGCAGGAATTCTTCTCTTATTTGCATCGTTGCCTAATGGAGTTTCCTCTAGGGGCTGAGATTCTTGCACCACCTTCTTCCCACCCTTCTTCCTCTTTCCTGTGGAGGCTTCCACCCCACTTTGAAGGTCATTGTTCTTGTACCGACTAGCCCCACACCTAGGACATGTATCTAAAGTCTCGAACGATGTGCCACGCCAAAAAAGGATACAGTGGTTGGGGCATGCATGGATTTTTTCAACCCCCAATGTGAGTGGACTTATAACCTTCTTCGCTTGGTATGTGTTGGCGGGAACTGTGTTCGGCCATGGGAGCAACCATGACATGAGGCACAACAGATCATCGAAACTGCAGTCCGACCAGCCGTACTTAGCCTTCAGGATGAGTAGCTCAAGCACAAAATGTAGCAGTGTGAAGTATGCTGGACAGCCCTTCTCAGCATCATACACAGTCTTCTTCGATGCTTTTGTCACCCTCTCAAGATTTTTTAGACCTCTCTTGCTCTTTTCTAATATTTCTGGTCCAAAGGCCCCAAGCATTTCGTCCAAGTTGTCACCGTCATCTGCATCCCCCTCACGTGCTTCGCCATCATTGCTGGCACCACCAGCATCATCACCACCTTGTTCATTGCCAAAGCCACCACCTTGTTGATTGCCAAAGCCACCTATTGATTGCCATAATCACGATCCATTTGTTGCTCAAGATCGTCTGTGAATCGGGACAAGTATGCTTGGGTTTCAGCTTCATTATCTAGATCATCGTCGCTGTCATCAACAACCACTGTTTCACCATGATGAATCCACACTGTGTAGTCCAGAACAAATCGTCTCCTAATCAGATGTTCTTTGATGGTACTCACATCTCGAAATGAAATAAGGTTCTTGCAATCTTTGCAGGGACAAATAATCGTGTCACTATTCTCTTTCAGCGTCGCTGCATGCTTCTCTGCGGCTTTGATGAATTTGTCCACCTCATCACGGAAAAGAGCGTCGTGTCTTAACGAACAATACATCCAAGAGTTCATGTAGTCCATCTTATAGAAACAAAACAACCAAAGAAAGAATATTACTCGAGAATAATTGTATATACCTAAGACACGCACCATGGTAGTAGAGGATAGTTAATTAATTGACTATTAATGCATAAATATTTTAAAATATAAATTAATTGGTTCAAATAAACAATTTCAAAGAAAATAATTAGCAACATTTAATATTTCATCCACTACCTTTCATGCAAACTCCATTCCAATTTCATGGTAGAGGATAATTAATTAATGGCCTATTTATCCATAACTAATTAAAAACAACATTATAGAAATGAATCAAAATAAATATTAAATGATAATTAATAGTCATTGTAGAGGATATTTTACACATTAGCAACAATTAAAATCTTACATATTCACCTACATGCAAACCCTAGTCATATAAAGAAAAAATTGAAAAAGAAAAAAAAACAAAATCCTAGATCTAGATCTAGATATAGGGTTTCATGACACATGCATCAAACTTCACTAATACTACACTAAAATCAACAAAGATTTACTAACAAAGGGTGCAATCTTACTTCCCTACCTAATTTACCCTAGTATAGTAAAAATTAGGGTCCAATTTCACTCATAACTAGCTCAAGCTCCATGGAAGAGAGAGAAAACAAAAAAAATCAAATTACTCACTAACCAACGAATTAAACTTTAAATAAAGAGTTGGAGAAGCATTTCCTTACCTTTTAGAGCCTCTCCACCAAAGGATTTAAGATCAAAACCTCCTCCCTTAATAGAGCAATTTTTAGGAGGAGCCAAAGGCCTCCCAACTTTTTTTAGAAGAGTGTGTCCCGAGGTGGAAGAAGAGGTGGCTGCTATTTATTCGTGCGCCATCAGTAGGGGTGGCTGGTGATTCAGCCACCCCTACAGTCGAACAGCAGGGGCGGCTGGTGACAGCCGCCCCTACAAATGGGCACTGCAGGGGCAGCTGATGATTGAGCCGCCTCTATAGATAAGCCCCAACTGTAGGGGCGGCTCAGGTTACCAGCCGCCCCTACAGTGCCATCTATAGGGGCGGCCGGCCCGAGGACTCCTACTGTAGGGGCGCCCCCAACCCCAGCCGTCCTTACAGTAAAAACGTCCCCATTGCTACTGTGCGAATCTAGCGTAGTGAAGCAATAGGGAAACTTAACAGCGAAGGATATCATTCAAGAATATTTTTGTTATGAACCTTGTAATGTTATTCCTTGTAATAAGTATGGCCTGATTCCTCTGTTAGCTTCAATTTTGATTCCAATCCACTTCAACACATGTGAATTGTGGTGAATAAAGTGCATTCAAACAGGTCTTAAGTTGAATGAAGTCAGATGATATTTTCCATTATCTAAAAACAACCACCAGGTCGCCCGTGTCTGGTGTCCATAGGAGTTCGAATCAACGACGAGGCTCGATATCTAGGGGAGGAGGCAGGCATGACTTAGAACCGTCGAGATCGACTACCTCGGTGTTCAGTGCTATCAACAATGACGCTGTCAGTATTCATGCACTTACTCACCGAAAGCAACATTAAAGCTAGAGCTTAGGTACATGCATCATTCTGTAACAGGCATTCACCCACAGTGTAAGTATTAATGTGGCAAATTCTCTGGCCTGGTTAGACCAGCGTAATAAGGATGCTCTGAGCAATAATATATAATACGGAGTATTAGCTGCTAGTAACAAAACATATGGAACATCTGAATAATCCTTTTTATTTTATTCTATATCTAAACACCACTCCATTTTGTACTCCATTCATTCTAAATTGTATGATATTTAGATATACACTATGTCTACATATATACTAAGAATATGTAACAAAAAGCAAAACATTCTACAATTTAAAACGGAGCCAGTATTAATTAACCAAGAAAAGCATGGGTTCTAGTGGTCATGATCACTAGCTTTAGAGTGTTGGTGGAATAGGTTAGGTGAGAGAATACTTTTAACAGATTGCTCAATCCTTATTAAATAAGTTAGGTGAGAGAATACTTTTAATGGAGACATACGGACATGGAACACATTAGTATTAACACTGGACGTGTCCATGTTGTGGACACAGAAGAAAAAAAAATCCAGCTAGAGCTCTGCTATTAAGAGTTATGGGCTTACTATATTTCTACCCACGAGTGTGTGAAACTGTTTGTTCTCAATTATTTTTTTAATGAACTCTATTAACATAACATAAATTACATGCTGATAACGCTGAGAGGCTGCCTACAGCGAAGAAAAGAAAAACAAACACCACCACCACGGTCACCCCAATAACTAAAACTTAATGGTTCGTATTAACTATATGAATGTATAGTTGATGAAAATACTTTTCTATGATAATTCTTAACCACATATTGATATTGTATTTGTTTCTCATACAATAAAGAATGCACATCATGTCACAATAAAACAACTGTTGAAAATATACCTGAGGAAGCCAATTGATATCAGGCACCTAGCACAGCGTCAACCACATTCATTCAAGGTCCCAATTATTAATGCAAAACCTACCGAAAGAAATCTATCTTCACAACCACATTCATTCTAGGTCCCTAGGCATATGGTTAACGCTCGTAGAATTGTTGAAAGGATTTAATGGACGGCTATAGAGTGTGAATAACCTATTTAAAATTTCTTCAAAAACACAAACACTAGGCACCAATGTTAGACACAAAAATGATCCCTAATAGAAACTAGAAGCCTAACCTAGCACTTCAAAGCAAGCCTTCCGCATACAATTCTAGTAGCAAGAAGAATAACAAGCACTACCCCGGAACACACAATCACACTCCTGGGTCTTAACCTCTCATCACTACTAGAAAACAAGACGGCAATGGGCAAGTGGCATTGTTGGGGCTTGCCTATCACTGACACTTACTCTAACCCGGCAGCGAGCCACTGCTAGTTCTAGAACCTGGCAGTGATAGGTGATAAAAAGATAGAAAACAGTCGGCGGTGGGGCAAGTGGCAGTGTTGGGGCTTGCCTATCACTGTTGCTTACTCTAACCCGACAGTCATGAGTCACTACCAGAAATCGAGCCATTGCCAGTTCAAGAACTTGGCAGTGACAGGTGATAAAAAGATACAAAATACGTGTTTTTAAGATACAAACTCAAGCGCTCATACCAGATGAGCTATGACACACATGTAACTATACAGCCGATGCTATTCTTTTAACTACAAATTTTTAATTTTGTATTATATATTTGACACTCAAAGTAATCTTAAATGAAAAGGTTGTTAACTGCAAAGTTGTTGATCTCATCGAGTACTACAAGTTTGATGTTGACTTTGTCTCCATTCGATATTGTTAATCATGTCAAATATGATCCAAGAACATATATTGAATATTTCGAACTTCGAAAATATCTCAAATTAAAAAGCCATCAACAACAAAGTTTAGATCTCTTTAAACTCTACAATTTTGATATAAAGTTTATCTTAATCTGATCTCATGTGAAAAAGTATAATTTTATTGTGCAAAGTAGTTATCACTGACGGTTCAAGCCACGAACGTGGACCTATCACTGCCGGTTCGTGGCTTCAACCAACAGTGATAGTATCATGTCTATCACTGCTAGTTAAAGCCATGAACCGGTATTCATAGTCCACCAATTACTGCCGGTTGTGCTATCACTGTCGATTGAAACCACAAACCGACAGTGATAGTACGATAGTGATTACGAATTCTGGCATAGTGAAGCTAAGCATTATAGCACTCAATGTAAGCTACTTGAATTATGCTACTCAACTAATCGAGCTACACAAGGTAAGCAACTAGTCGAATTATTCTACTCAACTAGTCAAGGTACTATTACAGTAAATGCATGGCTTTAGGTGTTCATTGTTTGTGTTACCGAAGCAACTGTAAATGCATGGCTTTAGGTGCATGAAATGTGAGGGTTCATGGCTTCGAGGGTTAGAGCAACTTTACCAGATCTCTTATATTGCATCTCTTATAAGTTATTTTATGACAGTAGCTTAAAATAAATTTAGGATGAGGTAATCATCTCCTTTATCTAGGAGAAAGGTGGTTGTTTTTAGGAGATCTTTTAAAATTATCGCATAAGAGATGAGATAGAAGATCTGCTATAACATCTTCATGTTCTAAATGCTACTTTGTATAGATGATTAGGTGAAGGAAACGCGGGCATATAATTCAGGCGACGTGGGCCCAACCATCAGCGGAAAAATGGCAGATAGCAGGTAGATAGCACGTGTGGGCATGCGTTTGTACACTGCACAAGGGTTGAAGCTTCTATATATAGAGAGCCATCAGGCAACCCATCTTGTATATATCGCTACACCATATACACATTCGTGTCCATAACAATGGCTCTATGGTCTCCAGCACTACTGATCCCCATAGCTGCTCTCCTTGTTCCATCGTACTTCTATATCAAATATAAAAGATCAAATAGCCCGATTCTCCCAGTGATCTGGCCAGTAGTAGGCATCCTCCCAGGCATCCTTGCCAACGTCAACAACTTGCACGAATTTATCACAGTTGGCCTTTCTGCCTCTACGTGCAACTACAAGGTGCACGGACCAGTGGGGACGAGAGTGCAATACTTCCTTACCAACGACCCACAAAATGTCCGACACATCTTCACTTCAAACCATGCAAACTACCCCAAGGGTGAGGAGTTTGCAGAGGTCTTCGACGTCATGAAAGGAGGCCTCTTCACAGTTGATGGTGAGTCCTGCCGCCGCCATCGCGCTAAGATGCAGAGTATCCTAAGCAATCCAAGGATGCTTGCATCCATCACTAATTTCTGCCACGACAAGGTCGGGAAAGGCCTGCTCCCCTTCCTTGCAGACATGGCGAACGCTGGAACGGCGTTCGACATGCAGCAATTGAACACGAGGTATGCTTTCGATCTGGCTGCTAAGCCAGTCATTGGTCTGGACCCTGGTCTCCTGTCCCCAGACATGCCGCCTGTTGACGTCACAGACGCCATGGACACCGTCATGGAGGTGCCCATGTTCCGGCACGTGATGCCGGCGTTAGTATATGGAAGGTGATGAGACGGCTAAACATTGGTCCAGAGAGGAGGATCGCCGCAGCACAGGCAGTACTACGTGGATTCGTCGTGAAGATGATGGAGACAAGGAAGACCCGTCGTCATTCAGTTGGCGAGGAAGAAGATGAAGCTGCTTCGTTAGACATCCAGTCATACTACATCAACGACCCCAACTATGGCGACGACGACCAAGTGCTCCAGGCAACCCTCATCGGCTATCTTGTCGCCGAGGGACACGGTCGGTGCGGGGTTGTCGTGGCTATTCTACAACATCTCTAGGAACCCCTCCGTCTTGTCCAGCATCCGCAAGGAGCTGGCGCCCATCGCATCTTGCAAAGCCGCCGCCGCCGCTGCCGCCTCCACCTATAAACAAACAAATGCCACGCCCACGGTGACCTTTCAGCCTGAGGAGACGAAAGAACTAGTTTACTTGCAGGCTGTGGTGTTTGAGACCCTGAGGCTTTACCCTCCAGCCCCGTTCGAGCGCAAGACTGTGCTGCGCGACGATACACTGCCAAGCGACGATACACCATCCTCATCTCCTTGTACGCCATGGCAAGAATGGAGCCCGTGTGGGGCAATGACTGCCACGAGTACAGGCCAGAGAGGTGGCTCTCGGATGATGGAAGCAAACTGCAATACGTTCCTTCTCATAAATTCCTGACGTTCAGCTCGGTGCTAAAGATGTGCATGCAGCCCGTATTGCAGTTGGCCCAAAGCCCGTAGCAGGCCGGGCTTGGGCTGAGGCCTCGGCCCGCCGGGCGGCACGGCACGGCCCGTTTTACAACGGCCGGCCCGGTGGAGGCCCAGCAACTGGAGGGGCTATATAAGCCCCCCGCCCCGGCGGACCCCCTCCTCACTCGGTCACTCCGCCCACGCCCGCAGCCGTTCGCCCGCCACGCCACCCTCGCCTCTGAGCTCTGAAACCCTAACCCTAATCCCCACCTCGCCTCGCCGGTCGCCGCCCACCGCCCACCGTCGACCACCTACCAGGCTACCGCTCCTCACTCGGTCACTCCGCCCGCAGGCCGCAGCCGTTCGCCCGCCACGCCACCCTCGCCTCTGAGCTCTGAAACCCTAACCCTAATCCCCACCTCGCCTCGCCGGTCGCCGCCCGCCGCCCACCGTCGACCACCTCCCAGGCTACCGCTGCCGTCGTCCACCTCCCAGGCTACCGCTGCCGACGCCGGATGTTGAGATCTCCTCTTCTCTGATCTCTCCCCCCTCCTCGTCTCACTCTGACCGGATCTTGGGATCTCCTTTTGTCTCCCGCCTCTTCTCCGTCTCGTCTTCGTCTTCTTTTCCATTTCTCCGGCGCCGGGCTCCGTCTCCATGCAGGCAAGTACCTCTAACCCTAACCCTAACCCTAACCCTAGATCTAGTAGGCAATCACACGAACCCTAATCCATTTCTCGGTGTTTTTGATTCGCAGGTCGCCGGTGTGTAGCTGGTGCCGCAGGAGGCGTTGAGGGACGGTGCCGGTTGGGTGGGTGCCATCTGCCATGGCTGGCTCTGAGTCCGGTGATGATGACGATGGTCCAACCATCAACGACGAGCTCAGGGCCACAGGGCAGATCCCCGATGACGAAGACGACATGGGAGATGCTGCTCATCTCTTGTTCGGTAGGAGTGCTGCTCCGACCAACCGAGACGATGCAGCGGCTAGTGCTGCGGCCACCAGCGATGCAGCATCTCTGGCTTCGTCCACCACTAGTAAGCGCCGATCCCCTGTCTGGGCTAACTTTGATGAAATCATAGAGACAGTGGACGGTGAGGTACGTGTTGTTGCTATTTGTAAGCTCTGTAAGTCTCGTTTATGCAAATGTAAATCGCTAATGGCACCGGTCATTTGAAAAGACATATGCTCTCATGCAAGAAGAAAAGCGAATAAAGCTAATTTGGTTCAAACTAGGCTTGCTTTGAATCCTGATGGGTCTTATAGGAACTGGGAATATAGGCCTGATGTTGCTAGAGCTGAGCTTTGCCGTTTGATTGCTAGATTAGATCTGCCTTTATCTATTGCTGACAATGATGCTTGGGATGATTACATTCAGCGTGCTCACAATCCTAGATACAAGAGAGTGTCTAGATTCACCACATCTAGAGATCTTTCTAAGCTTTTCAATGAAAAACTGCATCACCTAAAAAATGAAGTAATGCCTGGTGTGTCTTCTGTTTGTTTGACATCTGATATCTGGTCTGGCAATGCTAAGGAAGATTATATCACTGTTGTTGCTCACTACATTACTTCTGAGTGGGAACTTAAGAAAGCTGTTGTTGGCTTTAAACTGATTGAAGTGACTCATAGTGGTATTAACATTGCTGAAATTATTGCTGGTGTGCTTGGAGATTGGGGCCTACTTGACAAAGTTTTCTCTGTTAGCCTTGATAATGCATCTGCTAATACATCCGCTATGCTTACTTTGAGTCCTCTCTTTTGCTGGTTACTTGGGTTATGATATTGATCCATTGAATCCTAGTAAAAGATCTATCATGTTGTGCATCGAGAGATGTGCTTGCCATATACTTAATTTGATTATTAAATCTGGTTTGAAAAGGCTTAAACCACACATAGAGGTTTTAGGTCCTGCAATTAACTTTCTGAATTCATCTAATCATCGCATTGCACAATTCAAAAACTACTGCATTGCTAAGGGTGTGAGGCCTCGTAAATTTGCTTTGGATATGGATGTTAGATGGAACTCAACCTACCTTATGCTAAAACATCTCATGCCATATAGATCATGTGTTTTCATGTTCATCAATTCTCGATCTGGCTATCCTCTATTGAATGAACAAAGATTGGTACATTCTCGACAAGGTATTGCAGTTCCTTGAGTTGTTCTATGATTCAACTGTTGTACTTTCTGGTGTTTATTACCCCACTAGTCCTTTGGTACTGCATCACATACTTGAGATTGCATCCCATCTGCATGAATTTGAACATGATAATACTCTTGCTGCTGTAGTTGTGCCAATGAAGAATAAATTTCTTAAGTATTGGAAGAATGTACCACTGTTATACTCTTTTGCATTTATTCTGGACCCAAGGGCTAAGTTGAAAGGTCTGGGAAATGTGCTTGACTTGCTTGCTCTAAGTAACAATATGAGTTACATTGATTACTTTGCTGAGGTTAAATCTGAGTTGCATAAACTCTATGACAAGTATGAATCTAAGTTTGGTGCTGCTAGGCCAGCTAGAACCACCCATCCATCTGGACTGACAGGTAAGAGAAAGCAGGCATGGGGCAAAATTTTTGGAGGATCGGTTTCTTGATCCTTCAAGTGCATCTCGCAGGATCTATTGTGTCTCCTGGTCTCTCTGAGCTCACTGTTTACTTTGACAGTGACAATGTTGTGGCATATGATGATGACTTTGATATCCTCAATTGGTGGCATGAGCATAAACTAACCTATCCAGTTCTCTGTACCTTGGCTAAAGATATTATGATTGTTCTTGTATCAACTACTTCTTCGGAGTCTACCTTTAGTCTTACTGGCAGGATTATTGAGGAGCGGCGACGGCGATTGGGCGCGGACAGCGTGGAGATGCTAATCTGTGTCAAAGACTGGGAGCTAGGTGAATCCGTGGACAACACACTGTGGAGGACAAAGAGCTAGAAGAATACTTCAAAGAGCGTTACCTTGATGATGAAGCCGGGTGGATCATCTCTGCTTTGGTGATGGTTGGATCACTGAGAGCTGAGAGCCTGAGAGGCTGTGAGTGGGACTTTAGTTGTGAGTTGAGACATTTGAGCTAGCTGGTTTGTAATAACTTTGAACAATTTGAACATTTTAATTTATTGAGCTGGCCGTACTCTTTTCCTTTCTAGGGTTTTATCTCACGAGGTGTGAGTTTTACCTAGAAAGGTTTTTAATGAGACGGCATTGCACAAACAGCTCAAATCTTTTGTCATCTGATGTTTCTGTGATTGTTGAATATGAATATGTGAACCTGTGATTGTTTGAAGTTTGAACCTGTGATTGCGCTGTTTGAAATATGGTGTTTATCTTGTATAGCGGACTCACGGGCTGGCTTTGATGGACCAGGCCGGGCGCTGGGTTCAACGGGCCGGCACGGGCCGATATTCGCCCACGGACCGTGCACAGGCCGCCCACGAACACGGTGGACTGTTGAAGACGCGCCCGGTGGCCCGAGCCCGATCGGGCCGTGCCTGGCCCGGGCTCGGGCCGTGCCGTGCCGTGCTGGCCCGTTGCTCATCTTTACTCGGGGCCAAGGATGTGCCTCGGCAAGGACATCGGGATTATGCAGGTGAAGACCGCCGCCGCCAACGTCCTGTGGAACTTTGATATGGAGGTGTTGGAAGTGCATGCTGTTGAGCCAAAGCTCTCGACTATTCTGCAGATGAAGAACGGGCTCATGGTCAAGGTTAAGAAAAGGGTCCAAGAATGAAACACTGTGGAGAATTTGCTATTGTCGCTTTGCTTCGTCGCCCTATCCTTTTTTACCATGTTATCTATCTATCTATCTATCTATCTATCCCCTATCTATGTGTGATGAGAACTTCTGTATTGTGGGCAAGTAAGACATTGTGTTATGTAATGTGTGGACTATGTGATGTCAGAACTTTGTGGTGGTGCTAAGTGTAAGAACTTTGTGCTATGCTTAGTTAATGGAACACTTGTGCTATAGCTTGCTTTGTTCATAGCTTGTGATGATGTTTTGTGTTTGTCTTATTCTTAATTTGTATGAATCACATGCCATATTGCATCACGTTTGTTTAATTGACACGTTTGCACCTCACGGAACTATATATATGAAGAGTTCACCACGTTCTATCTACATTTAATTTGTGCATATGTGCCATTGAGGTTATTTACTTGTTGAAATCATACGTGCACAAATTTGCAGGGAGCTTTACATACAGATGCTTCAATATGTAAGCTTTGTTTGTGTTGTCATCGATCAAAAAAAAAAAGGGAGAGACTGAAAGTGCATCAGATCCTATAGTGTGGATTTTGGTGATATAATGACAATGCAAACAAAGGACTAATGAGATGACGAGTATTTCAGATTATAAATAAGCGAAAAGTGCTATTGAGTCGAATAAACTGAACACTGTGGAAATTAAAGCTTTGTACGCACTCTCCTCAACAGGTACAATGATATCATCACTACAGTTTGACAAACGGAAAGATTTGCGCGCTGCAATATGCAGAGAGATATCTAGTGCATATGAGCATATGGATGTTTTTGCTACACATGTTGCAGAGCGTGCAGGAACCATGCTATGCGAGTATGTGGCATACTGGATAGCTGATTCAGTAAAATAAAATATTGTTGTTGAAGTGCTCTTGCTGTTGTATGTTTTTCATCTTTTATTTTATTTAACTGAAAAATTCCAGCAATGATTCCTCTATCAAAAACTAGCAAGGTGGCTCGCACAAATAGCACGGGTAACTTCTTTCCATTGTAATATTTGGGTCTATTTTTCTTAAAAATTAAATTTTGCAGGTAGTGTAATTTTTTTTATTTGCTTGATTCTAATAATATAGCCCCACTTCATCTCATATATCTATCATCGACTAATTTGTTGACTTTCTTTTTTCTGCTCATACCCGTGGATGACCAATTTCTACTAAAGCCAAACAAAGTTATCCTTCAATTTTCTCTTCATTAGCTCCATTCCTCAATAGAATCGGTTACTTGACCCTCATGAAAAGTGCTATTTAAATTTTGGATCATCTTATACCTTTTCTTGAGGATTACTTGACAATGCATCACCGGATTAAATCACAATATTCTCATGCCTTTTGGAGTCGTCTGTATACCTCAAGTAGATGTTGGCTAGTCCTATGTCATCGCACCAACATCTATCGATGCAGCTGCCAGCCTTCCCAAAAACAAACTATTGAACCATCATTCACGTAGATGAGTTGTTGATCTCGGGTGTGCTGCTTGCGAGCTTCTCACCACATGCCCATTTAGGGAATGGATGGACTAAGTGCATGCAATATATTAAAATTTGATAGGGTTTTTGTGATTCCATCATATTCCCATCTGCAAGAACATGCATATGTTCCTCCCCTAGATTACTGTCATGAATGATTACAGATTTTAGCGTTCACACATTTTATTTGGTTATTTCTCCTTCATCGACGTCAATGGTGTTGCCAAAACTTTCCGTCTATAGGAACATAGGAAAGGAGCAACTCTACGAATTTATGGCTAAGTGAGAGGAGGGCTAAAATGACGAGGAATCTAGAAAATGGTGAATTAGAGGCATGGGATCATAAGTTCTTTGATATTTTATATGAGTGTGCCAAGACATTGGAGTTCATCTTGGATGTGTCTTCATGCGTGTACTCCCTCCCATAGATGTTTCTTATAGATTCCTTGCTTTTTATTATCATAAAAAAATATAGTTGTATGATTGAATTCAGCAATATTATCTATTTTCATAGTTGCTCTATCTCTACATGATTCTTTATTTATTTTCCTATACCTTTTGATAGATGTGGACCGTGACAATCTGGATCATATATATGAGATCAATATGGTGGTTTTAGGCTTTTAGCCCTTATGTCCGAAAGAATTATTTTCCTAACATTATTTACAGTAGCACACTGGCTTTATTTGTAGTATCACTATTTTAACAGCTCACTAAAAATTTTAGTTTCCAATTTAAATTATTGGTCAATATATTTATTAATTTTGAATTGAGCTATTTACAATTTCTAATTCATATGGAGTATTTATTTATGTATTTCCATTCAAAAAATTCATTTGGTGTATGAATTGCTCTGTTCTATCGAACATTGCATCTTATATTGGTTTAGATATATGAAATGTTACATTTTATAGCACATTTAAACGGGAGCAACTTCTTGTTAGGAACCACCGAAATTAACAAACTTCTTGACCAACGTAGCTATAGCAAATTAACCCTGCTAGTCCATGCTATGCGTCCCAAAGCACCGACTAGGACCTTACAAAATGCATGCATACCATTACACTCTTGCAGTAATTAACGTAGATACTCCATAAGAGAGGAACGAATAATCTCATATATATTACAAGTCTTGAATCTTGATCTTATAGAAAGTTCTCAAAATTAGACCAATACAACACTTCATGTTCTTGTCTAAAAAAAAACTCTTCGCTACCCTAGTGGAACAGCTGAACCGTTGGACAAACGCTGGGCCATTAAATTAAGTAGCCCAATCACCTAAATGCTCGGCCCACTGTGACAAAGACAAAGGCCATAACCATTAGCTAGCCCATACATGGGGGCCCACAAATGTTGAAGAGCCAGGGGTATCTGCGTCCAAATTAGTCAAGTAAGGTATATGGTGATTGGTGAACACCATACCATGTTATGTTGGATCCTCCGCCCCTGTTCTCGTATGTTGTAGCATACTTTTGGAGAAACATAATTTTTATATAACGATAACGATAGGATGACGATGTTTGTCCGTCCAAACGGACCCCAACCCGTCCGCGCGTGTACATGTACGGTCCGCATGCGTTGTTGTTCACTAGTTTGTTCGCGCCTTGGAAATTATCGGGCATCGCTCCAATCTCTCGTGCCTCACTACCTCCGCTTTCTCTCTCTCTCTCTCTCTCTCGTGTGCCTCCTGTGCTACTCCCTTCCTCTCTCTCGGTGCAGTGTGGGCGAGCGTCCCGGCGTGGCGGCGCGGCGGCCTCAACGTGGCCTCAGCACGAGTGGGCCATGACGCGGAGGCCCGAGCTGGCCTCGACAAGGCGACGCACCGGTGCTGACAGCCCCAGTCACAGGTGGACTAGTGCGGCAGGCCCGGCATGAGTGGTTCCCTAGTGGATCTAGCTCCCTCTCCTAGTCACGCGGGCACTACCTACTTGCCGTATCGCGCAACCGCCACCGCCAGCCCGCCTCCTACAAACGCCTCCAAGCCGCTGCCTACAAGCGCTGCCGAGCCGCTGTCTCTGATGAATTCTATGAGCCGATGAGCCTTCATTCTCCCAAGCAGCAAGGAGATGTGCTGCGCTGAAAGCGCATGATGCAAGCGTATGTTTTCAAGTGTTTCAGATGTTTCATAAGTATGTTGCAAATGCTTCATATGGATGTTGCCAAAGTAGACTGAGATTGTTTCAAATGAATGTTGCAAGCGTTTGTTCAAAATCTTTCATCTGTTCCAGACGTATATTTCACACATATGTTGCAAGAGTATGTTTCATATGTATTAATCTTATGTTGCATGAAGTTTTTTCATGTTGCAAGTTACAAGTGTTTTATCTGGATGTTGCATATGTTACTGTGGCTATATACGTATGTTGCAAGTATATGTTCGAAATGGTTCCAAATGTTTCAGATGTTTTAGACGTATGTTGCAAGTGTTTTATCTGGATGTCGCATATGTTCTAGTAGCAATACAATATGTTGCAAGCTTATGTTCTAAATGTTTCACTTGTTTCAGACGTATTTTGCAACAATGCTTCATGTTGCAAGTGCTTTCATTAGTAGACGAGGAAACCGAGCGCAGGCAAAGGTGGTCTCGCGTGCGCTGGCGGTCCCCATGTGCATGCGCAGCAGCACGCGTGGGCCTACAGCGGATGCAGGCGCGCAACAGCATGCAAGCAGCAGGCACGCAGCTGCATGAGAGCTGCATGCACAAGTAGTAGGCATGCTTTTTAAATCCATAGGAGTAGTAGTGTAGGAGTAATAGAGTAGTGGTAGTAGTGTAGAAGTGTAGGAGTAGTGTAGGAAGTGGTAGTAGTGTAGTAGTAGTAGAGTAGAGTTGTACGAGTTGTAGGAGTAGTAGTAGAGTTGTAGGAGTAGTAGTAGTAGTAGTAGTGTTGTAGGAGTAGGAGTAGAGTTGTAGGAGTACTAGTAGGAGTAGTAGTAGTGTTGTAGGAGTAGTAGTAGTAATGTTGTAGGAGTAGTAGTAGAGATTACAAATATCAAATTATTTTCATAAATCAAACACTTAACACGTACAGATTACGATCTCCCACGGTCATATATATATATATATGGTTCCATTACAATAATAATTAGTTGCATAAAACTTCTCGTTAATCAATAAGTGACAACATTATTACATATATGTGGCATACATGTCATTTTGCTGCACGTGCTCCCACGGTCTTCTTCTCACCGTCGGGGCAGAACGTGGGCATCAACTTGGTCTTGTTGAAGCGGGTCTCGACCAACTTGATCTTCCATGGATGATCGGTAAAGAGCGAGAGCTCTGTGTAGTTGTTGTATTCTTCGGGGCTCTAGACTCCATCAGCTCCCACAATCCTCTGCTTTCCAGATACAACCACATGTTTTTTTGCTTTCCTTGGGCTACCCATAGTAGGATACTTGCGCGCAACGGCTTGCTAGTATGCACTAATCATCTTTGTAGCCGACACTTTGGAGCTCCACGTTGGTTAGCCCATAGTTGTCCATGACAACCCGCTTTGGTTTGACCCACTGGACCGGAAGACAGTTAACTATAGATCACCGCCATAGTCAAGTTCCCATATCTCTTCAATCTGCCCAAAGTATGTCCTGATCTCCCCCGTCAACTCGTCGATGCCCTCATATCGAACACCACTATTCTGTGGCGCGCTCTTCTTGTCCTTCTCTTTCATGTGGAACCTGTATGAATTGATGTCATACCCTTGCCACGTGGTGATTTGGGTGGATGGGCTGGATGCAACCCTCACTTCAGCGGACTCTCCATGGGGTATGTCCTGCTGCTCTTTGATCCATGCCGTGAAACTGATCTTGTATTGTTTCTAGACCCATGCCTCCATGCGCAGTCCGTCATGAGCGGCGCGGATCTCCTCTAGGTGCTTCTCAACATATGGTTCCATGACCACTAGCTGATTGAGGACATTGTGATGAGCTTCTTGCATCGTTTCATACTGTACATCGGTGTATACTTTCTTCCCCGTGCACATTCCTAGGGTTCTGTCTTCATGCTAAGGGACGGGTAGGCCAATCGCCCTTCCATCCTAGATGTACCTGATGCAATAGTTAACGTCCTCCTCGGTTGTGTATGCCTTGATCATGGAGCCCTCTGTGTAGGCATGGTTAAGGACGTATTTGTTTAGGGTCGCATGAACTGCTCGTATGTCCACATCTGGTGCAGGTACATGAGGCCCAGTTCCTGTATCTGATCAACCATTTGCATCATCAGGTGTGGCATAATATCGAAGAAAGAAGGTGTGAAGCACATCTTGAGCTAGCAAAGAGTCTCCACGATGAACTCTTTTAGGCTAGGTAGCTCAGCTTCATCGATGACCTTCTGTGTGATGCAGTTGAAGAAGTAGGACATGCGTGTGATGACCATCTTCACGTAATCTGGACTGATAGCCCTAATCACAATTGGAAGGAACACCGTCAGCATGACGTGGCAGTCTTGTTCATTGAAGCTAGTTAGTGTGAGGTCCTTCATCGAGACTAGGCTCCTGAGGTTGGAAGAGAAACTGGTCGGCACCTTGACACCCCTAAGCCACTAGCACATGGTCCTCTTCTCATCTCTCGTCAGGTTGTAGGTCATGCCTGAAAGGTCCACTTTCCCGCTCTGCGTCGTCGGTGTCGGGTGAATTTCGGTCCTGATGTCCTGTTTGACAAGATCCATCCATGACTTTAGACCATCCTTCTTCTTAGTCTTGATGTCTAGCAGGACGCCAATGGTGCTTTTGAAGACATTCTTCTCTAGGTGCAAGCAGTCGATGGCATGGGGCATATCTAGCTCCTTCTAGTACGACAGGTACTTGAAGAAACACGACTGCTTCTTGAAAGGAACGGGGATGACAGGTGATTCCTCCATCTTATCCTGCTTCCCCTTCTTCCTTGTCGTGGTCCCATCTTTCTCTTTCTTCTTCTTCCCGAACTCAACGTCTATGTCCTTCACCATGTCAAACACCTTTTGCCCATACCTCATCTTTTATGGCTTGTCTATTTGAGGCTCGTCCTGGTTGTCGAAGTACTTATTCATCATAGCTGCCCGGTACCTGTGCTTTTTGATGAGAAATCGCCTATGCCTCATGTACACCATCTTCTTGGATGCATTAAGGTAAGTGTAGCAGGTACCATCAACGCAAACTATGCAACCTGACTTACCTTTGATCTGCCCTGACAGTGAAAAAAGACCAGGGTAATCGGTGATGGTGACAAAGATGATGGCTTTTAGAGTGTACTTCTTCTTTAGGGATGCAGCCATCATTTTGACCCCTTCTTCCTAATTTATCTTCATGTTCTCCATGAGTGGCTCTAGGAACACATCCATATCATTGCCTGGTTGCCTAGGTGCAGAAATAATCATCGTTAGTAAAAGATACCTGTACTTCTGACATAGCTAGGGAGGTAGGTTGTAGATGGTGAGGATGACCAACAATTGCTTTGCGAGCTACTGAGGTCACCAAATGGATTCATCCCGACGATACTCAGCGTGTACCTGATGTTCCTCGCCTTGTTGCCAAACTCCGGGAACTTGGTGTTGAAACGCTTCCACTACTTGCCATCGGAAGGGTGCCGTAGCTTGCTATCATCCTTCGTGCGCTCATTAGATGCATGCCAGGACATCAGCTTGGCATCCTTGGGGTTCCTGAATATAGCATGTAGGCGATCAATCACGGACAGGTACCACATCGATAGGGCTAGACTTTTCCTCTACGTATAACCCTCTTCTTCCTTGTCCTCAGGAGACGGGATCTGCTTCTTCGCGGTACTCTTCTTGTTCGTCTTCTTCTTCGGCCCTCTCTCGTCGTCCGCATCCACGCGACAATCGACATTCCTCTTGTACCGACTCACGCCATAGTGTGAAGAGCTCTACAAGATCTCATACTTGCCCTGTAAGAGGTTAAAATGCAGCGCCGTCTAGTGCTTCGGACAGTCTTTATAGAGGGGATCAATTGCCGCCTGCTTTATCTCTCTGAAATTCTCCAGCCAGCTTGGGCTCCCAAACAAAACATCGTCGTGGTCAAGACGGTTAGCAAATTCCTAAAAAAACCTCCACATTCTCGGCCTCCATCACACCAGCCAGCTCACCGCCATCCCGATTGTCGCCATCGTCGTCGACCATGTCTTGGAACAGATCATCCATCATGATGTAATCATGATCTACTTTGGTGCCAGTAGCATTGATGTGCCTGTCGGCCGATACTGATGAGGTTTGTTGTTCTGCATTCACCGCCGCTGTCGTCGTTGTCAACAAGTTTCCTCCAAATGCACCAGCACTCAAATCCTCTGCTTCACCATAAAACTTATAGATGGTGTAATCCTTGACAAAACTATACCGAACCAAGTGAGATTTCACCATGTTATTTTCATGCAGTAGAAGGTTCTTGTAGCTCTTACATGGACAGATGGTGTGTTCCCACTTCAGACTCAAATGATGCCTTTTCGCAGCGGCAATAAACTTTGTCATATGATCTAGGTAAGCTTGATCCAGCCTCGATGTCTTATACATCCATTCCCTGTCCATGACCATGAACACCTTACACACACAAACAGCGAAAATGGCGCATATAAGCAAAGCAGTATGGAAAAAGGTAGTCGGATAGCTCTGGATCTGATTTCTCTCTCCTCCATATAGATCTAGATCTTGAGAAAAAAACACCCAAATTATGGAAAAAAGAGAAGGTTGTGGGTTTGAGAGCAAGAATCAACCTCTTGTGGTGCCCCCTTCA
This sequence comes from Miscanthus lutarioriparius, assembly GCA_904845875.1. Lineage (NCBI taxonomy): Eukaryota > Viridiplantae > Streptophyta > Magnoliopsida > Poales > Poaceae > Miscanthus > Miscanthus lutarioriparius. Next base: position 56,902,871 of record CAJGYO010000013.1, read on the forward strand.
ACAAATCCAAGGGCAAAACCTCTTCCCCTAGAAAATGGCCACTTTTTAGGGTTTTGAGGTCAAAACCCGAAAAAATGGAGGAGGAGCCATGGGGAAGAAGGGTGGGTGCGGCTACATTTATAGCCAAGACTTAACCGAGGTGAGCACTATAAGGAAACCACCTTGGTTAATCGCTTGTTAACCGAGACAGTTGGCTTAGAACAAACGCCTCGGTTAATGGATTAACCGAGGTGGTTGCCCTAAGCCAACCGCCTCGGTTAATAAATAACCGAGGTGGTTGCTCGGTTGCTGGACCGGCTGCCCTGCCTCGATTAACCGAGGCAAGCAACCAGGCCAACCGCCTCCAAGCCCCAAATGGAAACATTGTGCAAAAGATTTTCTGTAGTAGTGGTAATTACGTAGATACTCCATAAGAGAGGAACTAATAATCTCATATATATTACAAGTCTTAAATCTTGATCTTATAGAAGTTTTCGAAATAAGACCAATACAACACTTCATGTTCTTGTCTAAAAAACACTTCATGTTCTAAAAAACATCTTCGCTACCCTAGTGGAATAGCTGAATCATTGGATAAACGCTAGCCCATTAAATTAAGTAGCCCAACCACCTAAATGCTTGGCCCACTGTGACAAAGACAAAGGCCAAACCGTTAGCTAGCCTATACACGAGGGACCACAAATGTTGTGGAGCCAGGAGTATTTGCGTCCAAATTAGTCAAGTAAGGTATATGGTGATTGGTGAACAAAGTGCCTTGTTATGTTGGATCCTCCGCCCCTGTTCTCGTATGCCATAGCATACTTTTGGGGAAACATAATTTTTATATAACGATAATGATTCATCCATCCAGATGGACCCCGACCCGTCCACACATGTACATGTACAATCGGCATGCGTTGTTGTTCACGTCTTGGAAATTATCGGGCATCGCTCCTATATCTCGTGCCTCCCAACCTCAGCATTCTCTCTCTTCCTCGGGTGCCTCCTATGCTACTCCCTTCCTCTCTCTTGGTGCAGTGTGGGCGAGCGTCCTGGCACGGCGGCGCAGCAGCCTCGACGTGGCCTCAGCACGAGTAGGCCACGACGTGAAGGCCCGAGCGACCCTTGACAAGGTGGCACACCGGTGTCGATGACCCTGGTGACGGGTGGACCACTGTGGCAGGCCTAGCACGAGTGGTTCCCCAGTGGATCTGGCTCCCTCTCCTAGTCATGCGGGCACTGCCTCCTTGCCGCATCGTGCAACCGCCACCTCTAGCCCACCGCCTACAAACGCCTCTAAGCCACTGACTACAAGTGTTGCCAGGCCGTGGCCTCTGATGAATTCACAAGCTGATGAGCCTTCATTCTCCCAAGCAGCAAGAAGATGTGCTGCGCTGAAAGCGCATGATGCAATTGTATGTTTTCAAGTGTTTCAGATGTTTCAAAGGTATGTTGCAAATGCTTCATATGGATGTTGCAAAAGTTGATCGTGATGTTGCATATGTTCCAAGTGTTTCAAATGAATGTTGCAAGCATTTGGTCAAAATGTTCATCAGTTTCAGATGTTTGTTTCACACATATGTTGCAAGAGTATGTTCCAATTGTTTCATCTGTATTAGTCTTTTGTTGCAGCAAGTGTTGTCATGTTGCAAGTATTTTACCTAGATGTTGCATATGTTGCAAGTATATGTTTCAAATGGTTTCAAATGTTTCAGCTGCTATATTAGTCTTATGTTGCAGCAAGTGTTTTCATGTTGCAAGTTGCAAGTGTTTTACCTAGATGTTGCATATGTTGCAGTGGCTATACACGTATGTTGCAAGTATATGTTCCAAATGGTTCCAAATGTTTCAGTTGTTTCAGACGTATGTTGCAAGTGTTTTATCTGGATGTCGCATATGTTCCAGTAGCTATGCGCATATGCTGCAAGCCTATGTTCCAAATGTTTCACTTGTTTCAGTCGTATTGTATAGCAATGCTTCATGTTGCAAGTGCTTTTATTAGCAGGCAAGGAAACCGAGCGTAGGCAGAGGCGGTTCCAACGTGCACTGGCAGTCCCCACGAGCATGCGTAGCAGCACGCGTGGGCGTGTAGCGGACGCAGGCACGCAGCAGCAAGCGAGCAGCAGCACGCAAGTAGCAGGCGCGCAGCGGCATACGAGCAGCAATACGCGAGCAGCATGCGAAGCAGCGGCAGGGGGCATGCGTAGCATGTAGGCGCAGCAGCATGCGGGGCAGGTGGGTCATGCGTGGGTGTCTAGACCAGTGTTAGCGTCCGGATGTCCGGACCCTTGCAACATCATTTATATAATCATGGATGAAACGAAATTTATAAGAAAGTATAATGCTTAGCGAGATCTATAATTTTAGAGTTCATAACAGTTTTATTTGAAGGCCTCCTAGCATCAAAATAATCGATACAATGTTCATATCTACAAATACAAATATAGTGTAATAACACTTGTCATCTAGTGTTGTTATTAAGATAGGGTTGTACATACCAAGTGGTGGAGCTAGATGATGGTCATGGTGATGGTTGTGGCCTAACCTGAAGATCAAGTGCTCCAACTTAGAAAAGAAGAAAGAGAAAACAAAAATCAAGTGTTGATCAAGTCAAAGGTATCAAATAGGTTTTTGTTTTGATGATCAAGACACTATCACTAGTAGAGAAACGGGCTGTACTCCCGGTTCTCAACCCCCTTCAGTCCCGGTTTTGGAACTGGGAGCACGAATCCGGGACTAAAGGGCCCCTCCTTTAGTCCTGGTTTCACGCCCGAGACTAAAGTCCTGGTTGGTAATACCAACCGAGGCTAAAGAGGCCTCCCGGCATGGCCACATGGGCCGGCCCTTTAGTCCCAGTTGGTTTTCTTTTTTTTCTTTTTTTTTGTTTGTATTTTCTATTGATGATTCGTTTTGGTTTTTGAATAGGTTTTCGAATACGCATTCTATGCTGCTAATAATATACGTATTCTACACGTTTATAATGTTTGAACATTTTGTACAAACTAAAGTATGAAACTAACGTATATATTACATGCATATACATATATTGTACGTTATTTTATGTACATATAATATGTATATATATATATATTACAAATAAAGCTTGCATTGTATATTCTATCATATTCTTGGGATAACAAATTCACTCCATCTAGTATGGCTTCCATGTTTCGTTCACGTTATTGTAGAACTCGCCGGCAGGGTTTAGGACCTAGTCATTAATAAATCCTACTATGGTCTCTTAAATTGCTTTCAGTTGGTCACGTCGTATGACTTTTTCCTTCAACCATAGAGTCTTCAATAAAAGTTAAAGGAAAAGTATTAATATATATATATATATATATGTGTGTGTGTGTTGGTCACGTGATTACTTATATATATGAGCAATAAAAGAAATTATGAATATATGAATATATTTATATAACATACTTTGAGGTTCTCTTCAGGAGTTCTTTTTGAGTACGCCATGATAAACTCGCAAACATAGTATCCGCAGTAGTTGTTCCCCTGTTCTTGCCTCAGAACCCACTTTCACAAGAAAAAAGATCCGGTGAATTGAAAGCATGCATGGTGTTAATTGAATTATATATATATAAATGTAGCTAGTACTTACTTTGTGTGCGATTACATCTAGTGGCGCTTTGCAATGTTTCATGTGGTGTTCCTCAATGAAACTTTTCCAAACACTATGCCCAATAAAATAAAAAATTAATTTAGCCTTTAATAATTGTTGCAGTTAAGAGATCGGGGTATATATAGTTCCTAGAGAGACCAAATTATCCTTGGATAATATCTATCATGTCTTGGTACTCTGTTTGCTCTTTTCTTAACGAGTCTAAGATGCTCAACCGACTATTGGCCATATCGATGACCATCGATATCCAGTGATTGCTGCATATGTTTTTATACACAAATATGATCGACATTAACTAGAGTCAACATATGTTTTGTTGGTTCACTAAGAACCTCATGAGATTTTTCTCGAGTTCAGCTTTCCATTGAGGCAGGGGATCAGGGTGTTTGAATACGACATTTGGATCAATGAAACCAACATCATTATCCTTTCTCTTTCTGAGTTCTGTCATCTCATATCTGCATATATAAAAATATAGTGTGAGGATATATAATTTATATATATATATGTAGCTTTATATATATACACTTTAATAGTAGAAAATAATCACACTTACAGACAATAGCAGCTAATGAGACTTTTGTCGAGAGAGTCCAGGTGGCATAGTTGGTGTAATTCTAAAAACTCGACATATATAACGTCATCGCCACGGAAGTAATGTTGGTTTCTAACTCTGACAGAAACAAAGTTCTCTCCCCATTCACACGCCGCCATGTACCACTTGTTTAGCAGGTACATTTGCATACCCAGTTCACCTAAGGCCTCAGGGTTGTATAGACTCTTTCCATGTTCAAATTTCTTCCAAGGATCCACTTTCGGAGCAGATGGTCCTTCAGCGAGCACTTGGGCAAGGTCCAAACCAGTATCCTCGTAAAACCGAACCAGGTCCTCAAAATCGACGTCCTGTAAGTCTAAGTTTGAACCATGTTCATTACGAATAATAAGAGGGGGAACTGATTGTTGTGATTGTTGTCTGAGTTGTGCAACTCCTTTCCCTGCTCTAGTCTTTTTCTGCGCCGCCTCAAATGACTTGGTGAGAGAGCGGTCGTAGTTTGATTTTGGCAGGGTCTTTTGAGATTCCCACTTTTTCTGGTCCACCTTCTTTCTTAGAAGATCTGGAGGTAGGTACAAGTACGGTTTCTCCGGGTTCTCCCTCGCTTCTCGTTGCTTTCTTACTTTTTCGAAGAAACTTTTCACATCTTTTTGTACTACATCCTTTAATTCCTTTTCACTTTTCTCGTAAGACAGTTTTTGGGGAATAACTGGATTAGAGGAGGCTTTCTTCTTTGCCGGCTGGTGGGCCAATGGCTTCGTTTGTGGGGTGGACCTCTTAGGAGCTGGCTGTTTCTTGATCATCATGGGAGGCGTTGGAGACCTCCTTGGAGGTGGCGGCGGTGGCGGCGTTGCATAATCATTGCCCGGAGCACTATGATGATCTAGAGATTGAATAATTGGACTTAGGTTGGCGGAGGCCCTACTGTGTGAGTACAAAAGGAATAATTAGGTATAAGAAATTGTTATTATTAATCATGCATGTCAATAGAAAATTAGTGAAAAAATTGTTCCGTTCACTTTTGTCCGCACCTAATGTGTGGCAGTTGAGGAAGCGGCAGTGCACTAGAGACCCTAGGAATAATGATGTAGTGCTTGCGCCATAGTATGAATGTCTTCTTTGCTTCTCCTAGAGTCTTCTCCCCATCACCTCCTGGAATGTCAAGAGCCAGATCACTAAAACCTTTGTTAACTCTATCTACTGAGACACTAACATATCCAGGTGGTATTATTGCCCCATGAATTCTTGGTGTCTTGGTAGGATCTAGAGGAGAAAAAACACTGAGAGCCACCATGATTGTGGCATTCTCTTTTGGAATATGTAGCTCACATGATGTAAACGGTGCAGTGATGTCATCCACGGGGAAACGTAGCATTGCGTCATCTTGATTTGGCAACTCCGTGGAAGCGCATCTGCTTTTCAACTGATTAGGGGGCTAATATTAATGTTGATTCCTTGATCTGATGCCTACCTTTGGGCACTCATTGCTATTTGCACTTGCTTTATGATTTCGTCCTGCATTCTAGCTTGCATGTCTTTTTCGCGCTCCTGTGCTTGAAGCAACGCCTCCCATGACTCACGAACTAGTTCCTCCAACCTACTGATCCGCGCTGCATCCTCATCCTTCCTTCTCTGCTAGCTTCTGTAGGTATCTCTGTCGTTAGGGAAACCATGCTCCCAAGAAATGTTCCATCCTAAACCTCTCGTTCGGCCACTGTGTTCAGCAGTCCCGATGGCATACGTCAGTTCATCCTTCTCTCTATTGGGCCTGAACGCACCAATAGCTTTAGCTTGTAGAGCATAAGAAAATCTTTGTGTTGCTCTTTCAAGTTTTGGGCCATGAACCAGCTTCCCGGTCTCTAGGTCCAGTCTTCCCCCATGAGCGAAAAACCAATTCTTCGTGCGTTTGGGCCAATTGAGTGATTCTGGTGTGATACCCTTGGCAAGAATGTTCGCTTCCATTTTCTCCCACTTGGGAATGGCTGTCGTGTAGCCACCTGATCCCATGCCATGGTGGTATACCTTCTGTCGGGCATTCTCTTGGTTCTTTCTCACCCGTTCCTCACCCTCTTCCGATGTCTTGTACTATACAAAATCATTCCAGGAGAGCCTCAACTTCGCGAGCGGGCCGCTAGTATTGAAATTGGGCGTTAGGTTCTTCTTGACATATTTTGTGTATAGGGATTTCTTCCAAGTCTGGAATTGTGTGGCCATCTTCTTCATAGCCCACTTTGGAACTAGTTCGTTCAATTCATCATCGTTGATAGCATCATAATCATCCGCTTGCAACGTGAAATGTTGAAGGATATCATCCCAAATTAAATTCTTATCAAGATCAGAGACAAAACTAACATGAGGCTCGTTGATCTTTTGCTTCCATTCACGGGCACTGATCGGAAGTCTGTCCCTTATAAGGTACCCACAGTGTTGCACGAATTTCCTTGCATGTGAACCAAGTGGTTCGCCTGTCTCGATATTGAATTCCGATATTATGTAGCGCCCCTCCAATGACTTTTTCGGACCTCGAATATTTTTGCTTTTCGGTGTTGTGGTCGTCGATCCAGAGGGCTACGTATAAAAAAGAATAAATAAATATCATGTGTACACATAATAGATGATAGATATTCAAATATATATATATATATAATATTCAAATATATATATAAATATATATACCTCGCCAGTATTTTCTTGCACAATATTTTCTTGGTTATATTCAAGAGCCAGGTATTGACTCCCGTCATCTACATCCTGCTGGTCACCATCGGCAAATTGAGTGCCGGTGTTGATAATATCCATCATTTCTTCATCCATGTTGTCTCTCGGGGCAGCTATCTAGCTTTTAGTCCCCTAGATATATCTACAAAAAATAAAAACTATATCTATAAAATGGACTCCTGCAGGACGTGCCACCTCGAGGATAGTAACATTTGTAGGTCTAAAGTTATCAAATATCCATCAAATTCTAGCTCAAAAACATGTTTAAATAAATAACCATCCGTACTAGTTGACCTTGCTTACGTGATCATCTCGGCGAGCATTTCTCCACCGGACGGCACCGTACTTGGCCACGGAAGAGCTCCGATTCTACGAGGTAGGGAACACAGTCTTCCATGACCGTTGCCGCTCTCCCTCGTAGAATCAAAGTTCCTCCTTGACGTCCGTCACCGCTCGACAGAGAACATGCTAGCCAAGATGAACACGGTCCGCAAGTTCAACTAGTAGGGATTTTCTACAATTTTCTGTATTTTCATATTTTAAAATATAGATTCTAAATCTTATACTACATTCTTAATATTTATTATAACTAGTTCATCAATCCATGTTTCTGCACGGCCTAAAATCTTAGGACATATATATGTATTAGAAGTTTGTATTTAGTATCTACAACTAACTAAAATTACTAATATTTTTAGTCTCTCGTTTTGTTCACTTTAGAGCGCAATAAGACAATTTTGTGATGAACCTATCGATTAATTTTAGCGCTGCCTCCCTGGCCATGAGCCCATGACGTGGCCCAAGCGCTTGCCTGACTGCGTGTCTGAAGGTCAAGCCACACATGCCCTTGTCCCTGGAGAACCTGTAGTCGTCCGAGAGCAGCGAGCAACTGCTGCAATTGCCGGGGGAATTGCCAGGCCAATGCCTATGCCGGGCCTGCTGGCGTCCTCTTCCTACTCCAATTTCAGTAACCGGAATGAACAAGCTTGGGCTATGGGGGATGAGATGACAGGGTTAGGATTTGGACGCGGGTGGGAGCTGTTGCAGACACATGACAACACTCGAGTCATTGGAGATGAAGTCCTCCCGAGCTGTACTCCATGGCCGCCCCGTTCCTTGCTCCATCTCCATGGCTGTCGGTCCGAGCACACACTCATACACAAATAAAATCTATCTAATTTTTCTATATTTTTTCTATGTGCACACACACTCATACACACACTGTTGCTAACGAGGACGACGAGGGTGGAGGACGACGAGGATGGCCGGAGGTGATCTCTCGACGACGAGGATGCGATGGGGACAACGATGAGCGCTCTGACAAAGGGGACGACGACGGGCGCTCCGGTGAAGGGGACGACGAGCACACGGCGAGGCGTGCGAGCGCGTGGAACCAGGGACAAAGCTGGCGATGACGAGGACGAGGATCGACGACGGCGATGAGGCCACGGTGGATCCAAATCAGATCTGGGCGAGGGCAAGGATGATGGCGGCGGATCTAGGTCTAGGCGCCGCGCATGAATGGGAGAGGCGCGAGCTGGGCCACTGGCGGAGATGGCGAGAGATGGGAGAGGTGCGTGGAGGCGGCTGGAGGCTATGGGGAACGGCGGCGGTGCGGTGGCTCTCGGTGCGAAGAATGAAGATGATGGATGGGGAGAAGAAGATGAGGCGATATATATTTGGTGGATCTTTAGCCCCAGGTGAAGCCACGGCCTGGGACTAAAGGACCTTTAGTCCCGGGCGATGGTAAGAACCCGGACTAAAGTTATTTTTTTGGCGGGCCGCAAAAATATAGCCCACCTTTAGTCCCGGGTGGTTGAATGACCCGGGAGTAAATGTGGGCTGCAGTTGGCTTCCTGCCAGTTTCCAGAAGTTTTCATTTTTATATATATTTCTTTTATATAAATATGCAGAGAGTTATTAATTGCCTAAGAAATAAAATATTATCCAAAAAATTAAAAAAATTCCTGAACTTGGTTTTGCATTATTATACACAATAAAAATTTGTAACCTATACTCCTTTGTTTTACTGTATAAATATTTAACATAATGTAAATAATAATTACAATTTGCACCATGCAAAAATATACTACTTGATTAAAATCATTAAAACTATTGCTTTTCAACAGGAAATAAGTTTTCACATCTTATTAACGTTGATCATTTGGTTTTTCATCACACATTCTCCACGGGAAATCCACCGTCAAGCAGAAAATTCATTTAAATCGTAGAAAATATGAAAACACGACAAAAAAAAATCTGAAGTCACAATTATTACATAATAGGTCTAATACATCACTATATATATCAAGCAGGCACAGTAGTGAACTTCTTCTTAATGTATATCCCTTGGTTATGATCGCGCCGTAACCATGGAGTGTCCTCATCATTTAGCTGGATGCTTGGGTCTTTGTTCACTATGAAGGGTGGAATTCGGTCATCCTTTTTATAATCTTCTGATATGTCTGATTTGTCTTCAATTCCGATGATGTTTCTTTTCCCTGAAAGAACTATGTGGCGCTTTGGCTCATTGACTGATGTTTTTCCCTCTCTTCGGTTTCGTAGACATGTCCTTGACATAGAACACCTGATTCACATCCTTGGCAAGGATGAACGGTTCATCTTTGTATCCAATATTATCGAGGTCCACGGTTGTCATTCCATACTGGTTGTCGACTGCTACCCCGCCTCCAGTCACCTTTACCCATTGGCACTTGAACAAAGGTACCTCAAAAGTAGGTGCATAGTTTAGTTCCCATATCTCCTCTATGTAGCCATAATATGTTTGCTTATTTCCATTAGGGTCGGTGGCATCTATGCGGACACCACTGTTTTGGTTGGTGCTCCTTTTATCTTGGGTTACTGTGTAAAATATATTCCCATTTATCTCGTACCCTTTGCATGTGAGGATATGCCACGATGGCTGCCTAACCAACAAATACAGTTGCTCATCAATACTCTTATCACCCTGACATTCTTTTCACAACCAGTCGCTGAAAGTTTCCTTGTGCTGACGTGTAATCCAAGCTTTAGACTTCCCTAGAAACTCGGATCGGAGCAACTCTTTATGTGTCTCGATATACGGATCCACCAAGGAGGAGTTTTGCAGAACTGTGTAGTGTGCTTTATTAAAATAAATGTCCTGCGTACCAATATATATTTTCTTCCCTAGTGTCCCCTTTCCACTTAGTCTCCCCTCGTGTCGCGATTTAGGAACACCAATCGGGTCAAGGTCGGGAATAAAGTCAACACAAAACTCAATGACCTCCTCTGTTCCATAGCCCTTGGTGATGCTTCCTTCTGGCTGAGCACGGTTGTGAATATATTTCTTTAGGACTCCCATGAACCTCTCAAAGGGGAACATATTGTGCAGGAACATAGGACCAAGAATGCTAATCTCTTTGACCAGGTGAACTAGGAGGTGTGTCATGATATTAAAGAAGGAAGGAGGGAACACCAACTCAAAGCTGACAAGACATTGAACCACATCATTCTGTAGTTTAGCTTGATCCATTGGATCGATTGCCTTCTGAGAAATTGCATTGAGGAATGCACATAGCTTCACGGTGGCTAGACGTACATTTGGAGGTAGAATTCCTCTTAATGCAACTGGAAGCAATTGCGTCATGAGCACGTGGTAGTCATGGGACTTTAAGTTTAGGAATTTCTGCTCTGGCACATTTATTATACCCTTTATATTCGAGGAGAATCCAGATGGTACCTTGATGCTTGCTAGGTAACGTGAAATGTTGAAGGATATCATCCCAAATTAAATTCTTATCAAGATCAGAGACAAAACTAACATGAGGCTCATTGATCTTTTGCTTCCATTCACGGGCACTAATCGGAAGTCTGACCCTTACAGGGTACCCACAGTGTTGCACGAATTTCCTTGCATGTGGACCAAGTGGTTCGCCTATCTCGATATTGAATTCCGATATTATGTAGCGCCCCTCCAATGACTTTTTCGGGCCTCGAATATTTTTGCTTTTCGCTGTTGTGGTCGTCGATCCAGAGGGCTACGTATAAAAAAGAATAAATAAATATCATATGTACACATAATAGATGATAGATATTCAAATATATATATAATATTCAAATATATATATAAATATATATACCTCGCCAGTATTTTCTTGCACAATATTTTCTTGGTTATATTCAAGAGCCAGGTATTGACTCCCGTCATCTACATCCTGCTGGTCACCATCGGCAAATTGAGTGCCGGTGTTGATAATATCCATCATTTCTTCATCCATGTTGTCTCTCGGGGCAGCTATCTAGCTTTTAGTCCCCTAGATATATCTACAAAAAATAAAAACTATATCTATAAAATGGACTCCTGCAGGACGTGCCACCTCGAGGATAGTAACATTTGTAGGTCTAAAGTTATCAAATATCCATCAAATTCTAGCTCAAAAACATGTTTAAATAAATAACCATCCGTACTAGTTGACCTTGCTTACGTGATCATCTCGGCGAGCATTTCTCCACTGGACGGCACCGTACTTGGCCACGGAAGAGCTCCGATTCTATGAGGAAGGGAACACGGTCTTCCATGACCGTTGCCGCTCTCCCTCGTAGAATCAAAGTTCCTCCTTGACGCCCGTGACCGCTCGGCAGAGAACATGCTAGCCAAGATGAACACGGTCCTCAAGTTCAACTAGTATGGATTTTCTACAATTTTCTGTATTTTCATATTTTAAAATATAGATTCTAAATCTTATACTACATTCTTAATATTTATTATAACTAGTTCATCAATCCATGTTTCTGCACGACCTAAAATCTTAGGACATATATAGGTATTAGAAGTTTGTATTTAGTATCTACAACTAACTAAAATTACTAATATTTTCAGTCTCTCGTTTTGTTCACTTTAGAGCGCAATAAGACAATTTTGTGATGAACATATCGATTAATTTTAGCGCTTCCTCCCTGGCCATGAGCCCATGACGTGGCCCAAGCTACCTCTTGTTAAGGCTCTGAAGGTCAAGCCACACATGCCCTTGTCCCTGTTGAACCTGTAGTCGTCCGAGAGCAGCGAGCAACTACTGCAATTGCCGGGGGAATTGCCAGGCCAATGCCTATGCTGGGCCTGCTGGCGTCCTCTTCCTACTCCAATTTTAGTAACCGGAATGAACAAGCTTGGGCTATGGGGGATGAGATGACAGGGTTAGGATTTGGACGCGGGTGGGAGCTGCTGCAGACACATGACAACACTCGAGTCATTGTTGATGAAGTCCTCCCGAGCTGTACTCCATGGCCGCCCCGTTCCCCTGCTCCCTCTCCATGGTCGTTGGTCCGAGCACACACTCATACACAAATAAAATCTACAAATAAAATCTATCTAATTTTTCTATATTTTTTCTATGTGCACACACTCATACACACACTGTTGCTGACGAGGACGACGAGGGTGGAGGACGACGAGGATGACGAGGATGGTCAGAGGTGATCTCTCGACGACGAGGATGCGACGGGGACAACGACGAGCGCTCTGACAAAGGGGACGACAACGGGTGCTCCGGTGAAGGGGACGACGAGCGCGCGGCGAGGCGTGCGAGCGCGTGGAACCGGGGACAAAGCTGGCGATGACGAGGACAAGGATCGACGACAGCGATGTGGCCACGGTGGATCCAAATCAGATCTGGGCGAGGGCGAGGATGATGGCGGCAGATCCGGGTCTAGGTGCCACGCACGAATGGGAGAGGCGCGAGCCGGGCCACTGGCGGAGATGGCGAGAGACGGGAGAGGCGCATGGAGGCAGCTGGAGGCTATGGGAAGCGGCGACGGCGCGATGGCTCTCGGCGCGAAGAAAAAAGATGATGGATGGGGAGAAGAAGACGAGGCGATATATATTTGGCGAATCTTTAGCCCCAGGTGAAGCCATGGCCTGGGACTAAAGGACCTTTAGTCCCGGGTGATGGTAAGAACCCGGACTAAAGTTATTTTTTTGGCGGGCCGCGAAAACATAGCCCACCTTTAGTCCCGGGTGGTTGATCGACCCGGGAGTAAAGGTGGGCTGCAGTTGGCTTCCTACCAGTTTCCAGAAGTTTTCATTTTTATATATATTTCTTTTATATAAATATGCAGAGAGTTATTAATTGCCTAATAAATAAAATATTATCCAAAAAATTAAAAAAAAATCCTGAACTTGGTTTTGCATTATTATACACAACAAAAATTTGTAACCTAAACTCCTTTGTTTTACTGTATAAATATTTAACATAGTGTAAATAATAATTACAATTTGCACCATGCAAAATATACTACTTGATTAAAATCATTAAAACTATTGCTTTTCAATAGGAAATAAGTTTTCACATCTTATTAACGTTGATCATTTGGTTTTTTATCACACATTCTCCACGGGAAATCCACCGTCAAGCAGAAAATTCATTTAAACCGTAGAAAATATGAAAACACGACAAAAAAAATATGAAGTCACAATTATTACATAATAGGTCTAATACATCACTATATATATCAAGCGGGAACAGTAGTGAACTTCTTCTTAACGTATATCCCTTGGTTATGATCGCGCCGTAACCATGGAGTGTCCTCATCATTTAGCTGGATGCTTGGGTCTTTGTTCACTGTGAAGGGTGGAATTCGGTCATCCTTTTCATAATCTTCTGATATTTCTGATTTGTCTTCAATTCCGACGATGTTTCTTTTCCCTGAAAGAACTATGTGGCGCTTTGGCTCATTGATTGGGTCATTGTTGTTTTTCCCTCTCTTTGGTTTTGTAGACATGTCCTTGACATAGAACACCTGATTCACATCCTTGGCAAGGATGAACGGTTCATCTTTGTACCCAATATTGTTGAGGTCCACGGTTGTCATTCCATACTGGTTGTCGACTGCTACCCTGCCTCCAGTCACCTTTACCCATTGGCACTTGAACAAAGGTACCTTAAAAGTAGGTGCATAGTTTAGTTCCCATATCTCCTCTATGCGGCCATAATATGTTTGCTTATTTCCATTAGGGTCGGTGGCATCTATGCAGACACCACTATTTTGGTTGGTGCTCCTTTTATCTTGGGCTAATGTGTAAAATATATTCCCATTTATCTCGTACCCTTTGTATGTGAGGATATGCCACGATGGCTGCCTAGCCAACAAATACAGTTGCTCATCAATACTCTCATCACCCTGACATTCTTTTCGCAACCAGTCGCTGAAAGTTTCCATGTGCTGACGCGTAATCCAAGCTTCAGACTTCCCTAGAAACTCGGATCGGAGCAACTCTTTATGTGTCTCGATATACGGATCCACCAAGGAGGAGTTTTGCAAAACTATGTAGTGTGCTTTATTAAAATAATTGTCCTGCGTACCAATATATGTTTTCTTCCCTAGTGTCCCCTTTCCAATTAGTCTCCCCTCGTGTCGCGATTCAGGAACATCAATCAGGTCAAGGTCGGGAATAAAGTCAACACAAAACTCAATGACCTCCTCTGTTCCATAGCCCTTGGTGATGCTTCCTTCTGGCCGAGCACGGTTGTGAACATATTTCTTTAGGACTCCCATGAACCTCTCAAAGGGGAACATGTTGTGCAGGAACACAGGACCAAGAATGCTAATCTCTTTGACCAGGTGAACTAGGAGGTGTGTCATGATATTAAAGAAGGAAGGAGGGAACACCAACTCAAAGCTGACAAGACATTGAACCACATCATTCTTTAGTTTAGCTAGATCCATTGGATCGATTAACTTCTGAGAAATTGCATTGAGGAATGCACAATGCTTTACGGTGGCTAGACGTACATTTGGAGGTAGAATTCCTCTTAATGCAACTAGAAGCAATTGCGTCATGAGCACGTGGCAGTAATGGGACTTTAAGTTTAGGAATTTCTTCTCTGGCACATTTATTATACCCTTTATATTCGAGGAGAATCCAGATGGTACCTTGATGCTTGCTAGGCATTTAAACATGCTTTCCTTCTCTTCTTTTCTAAGAGTGTAGCTGGCAGGACTTAAGTAATGGTGTCCATCATCTGTCTTCTCTGGATGTAGGTTATCTCGTTCTTTCAAACACCGCAGGTCCTATCATGCTTCAAGTGTGTCCTTAGGCTTCCCATACACACCCATGAAGCCTAGCAGGTTCACACAAAGATTCTTCATTAGGTGCATCACGTCGATCGCGCTACGGACCTCTAGGACTTGCCAATAGGGTAGCTCCCAAAATATAGACTTCTTCTTCTTCCACATGGGTGCGTGACCGTCGGTGTCGTTTAGAACAGGTTCGCTGCCATGTGCCTTTCCAAATACTACTTTCACATCCTTGACCATATTGAGTACATCCTCACCAGTTCGGTTGCCCAGCTTGGTCTGGTGGTCTGCCTTACCTTTAAAATGCTTGCCTTTCTTTCTTAGGGGGTGATTCACAGGAAGAAATCGACGATGGCCAAGGTACATGACCTTTCAACATTTTTTCAAGAATATACCTTTAATGTCATTGAAACAGTGCGTGCATGCATTATATCCCTTGTTTGATTGTTCTGAAAGATTACTTAGAGCAGGCCAATCATTGATTATTACGAACAACAATGCTCGCAGGTCAAAGTGCTCCTATTTGTGCTCATCCCACACACGTACACCTGGTCTATTCCACAAAAGTAGAAGTTCTTCAACTAGTGGCCTTAGGTACACATCGATGTCGTTGCTAGGTTGCCTTGGGCCTTGGATGAGCACTGGCATCATAATAAACTTACGCTTCATGCATAACCAGGGAGGAAGGTTGTAGATACATAGAGTAATAGGCCAAGTGCTATGACTACTGCTCTGCTCCCTGAAAGGATTCATACCATCCATACTTAAAGCAAACCTTAAGTTTCTTGCGTCATTTGCAAACTCTGGGAATTCTCTATCAATTGCTCTCCACTGAGACCCATCAGCAGGGTGTCTCAACATATTGTCTACCTTACAGTCTTCTTTGTGCCATCGCAACAACTTTGCATGGTCTTTGTTTCTAAACAGACGTTTCAAGCGTGGTATTATAGGAGCATACCACATAATCTTGGCAGGGATTTTCTTCGTGGGACGTTTGCCCTCAACATCACCAGGGTCATCTCGCCTGATCTTATACCGCGATGCATGACATACCGGGCATGCATCTAACTTCTTGTACTCCTCGCCACGGTAGAGGATGCAGTCATTAGGACATGCATGTATCTTCTGGATTTCTAATCCCAAAGGGCAGACTACCTGGTTTGCTTCGTACATAGTGACGGTCATTTTGTTATCCTTCGGAAGCATCTTCTTTTGAATTTTCAGTAACTCCCCAAATCCCTTGTCAGATACACCGTTCTTTGCCTTCCATTGTAGCAATTCCAGTGTGGTACCCAACTTTTTCTGCCCCGCATCACAAGTTGGGTATAGCAATTTCTTGTGATCCTCTAGCATGCGCTCGAACTTAATCTTCTCCTTTTCACTTTCGCATTCTCTTTGTGCGTCACGAATGGCCTGACCACGATCATCAGTGGGTTCATCTTCTGCCACTACCTCTTCTTCAGCTTCCCCCATTGCAGTATCATTGAAGGCATCATATTCAGCAATAATGTCATCATCGTCCCATTGTTCTTGTTCACCTTCTTCCATTACAACCCCTGTTTCTCCATGCTTCGTCCAACAAATATAGTTTGGCATGAAACCCGACTTCAACAAGTGTGAATGAAGACTCCTTGAGCTAGCATATTCATTCAAATTCTTACATATGGCACATGGGTAGCACATGAAACCATCGCATTTGTTTGCCTCGGCCACACGTAAGAAAGAATGCACGCCCTCAATGAACTCTTGGGAGCGGCGATCAGCATTGTACATCCAATGCCGGCTCATCTGCATTACATGACATACATACCATATTAAAACCTAGAACATAATTAGTTAATTATACGACATGCATGCCACCACACAAGGTATTAATTTATGAAAGTCTTGCTACAATGTAGACAATCCCAACTACCACTAAAAAAACTAAAGCTAAAATGCACTTCTGCAGCATAAGGATTTTGCGACCAATCCCAACTAAAACAGATAGATCATGCGTTTGTTCAATATCTATGGGCTTATTCCATAGGATCACTGCCTCATCAGCTGCCGTAGTCGCCTGTGCAAGAGAGTTTTGCACATGTTCAACATACTCTTCCTCCTAGTACCAGCCTGAACATCCAGTGCCATCCCACTAAAATTAAAACAAAAAATTAGAACTTTAATTACAATCATCATGAAAATAAGTATAAATTAACCATAATCATTAAATGTGATAAAATAACTCACATTGCGATCCGGACACTTGTAGAAGATACGACCCTTGTTGGGACAATCCTTCCTCACCTGGTACTCTATCACAATCTTCTCCTCACACTTGCTGCATGCAATGAGAGGGAGGTCCGGCCTCAGTCGCTTTGGAACCCGATGAGAGGCCGAGGACCCAAAGCAGTTGCCATCTACTCTCTATACTCATTTTAAATATAATATAAATTTCTCATTTTATAAACAAATAAAATTAAAAAAACTCTAAAATTCTCTATATCTCTAAACCATGAAGTGTGCTATGCATGCTAGAAATGAAAGTTGAATACTAGTTTTGAATAACTACTTTAACCTTCCTTCATCCAAATATGCAAACTTTAAAGTGATTTTGAGCTTAAATGGCTTACAAATAAAAAAAATTCCATCATAAAAAACCACATATATCTAGTCCACAAAATGAGATATGCTACTGATGAAACATGAGAGTATAAAGTTGGTAACCTTTAGAACCGAAGAATCGATGGAGGAAATGAAGAAAATCTTGTGATTACCGGCGATGAGGAAGAAGAGAGGTCGGCGATGAAGCAAGAACACTGAGCTCGAAGTGGCTCAGGCTCGGGGAGGAAGAAGGGCTATATAAGAGGAGAACTGTAGTCCCGGTTGGAGACAACAACTGGGACTAAAAGTCCCTTTCTAGTCTCGGACGGAGCCTCCAGGCAGGAGTAGACTTTTACTCCCGGTTGGAGGGACCAACCGGGAGTAAAAGTTAACCTTTAGTCCTGGTTGGTAGCTCCAATCGGGACTAAAGGTCCCCTGTAGCAAAAGCCTGCCGCAGTAGCCGTTGGGCAGGGACCTTTAGTCCCGGTTGGAGCTACAAACCGGGACTAAAGGTCTCTCTAGTCTCGGGCACGAAAAATACCGGGACTAAAGCCAAATTTCGAGCTAGATCAAAGGTCGTTTCTCTACTAGTGTATAGAGAGTGTGATCACATGTAGGATAGATAGCCATGCTATATAGAGGGGAAATCTTTGGCTAAGCAGTTATCGAGTGCCACTAGATGACATGATTCTTACATATGCATCAGGGACCTAGTGTGCTAACAATTAACCCTTGACAAATGCTTTAAAAATTGATAACACACGGGCACATGAGTTGTACACTTTGTGGTTAGCAACTTGGAAGCAAGGGTGAAGCGGTTGAGGAGATAGAAAAAGAAAAGGAGGCGAGGGTGACTGACCGAACACTGGTCTTGGCCTGACCAGACATGTCCGGTGACAAACCCTAGGTCTCGGTCAGCCTCTGTGGCTTGACCGGACACAGGGACTGGACTCTGGCATCGAGTCTAGTCACGCGCAGCAGAGACGGCATGACTCAGTTTGGGATCAGACACTAGAGACGAGGCATGACCAGACACGTAGGGGGTGTGTCAGGTCATGCATGGCATATGGTGATGTAGCCTCTGTGTTCAAGCGTTGTGAGGATCGAGCACCAGGTGTGTCAGGTCACTAATAATCGGCTCTAGAACCTTTCTGTACTTGACCTGACGCTCGATGTTCGAGAGTCTAGTCATTCGAGTAGTGAGTCCAGTCACAACTTAACTATGTGAGTGATCAACTAGTGACCATTGGAGATGAATGGGTGAGGTTCAAAGGGACACCATGTGGATGCCATCTGTGGACCAGACGCTAGGGTGTGTCCGGTCAGGCCTGCATAGAGCAACGGCTCTATTTGTCTGAGGGGGTCTATAAATACACCTTGGTCGGCTTGGGGCTCACTCTTTTGGCACTTTGACATACTTGACATCCTTGTGAGCCTAAGCAAACACCTTCCACTCATCTCCATCATTTATTCATCGTCATAGTGAGATTGGGAGTGATTCCTAGTGCATTTTCTTATTACTCTTGGTGTTTGCCGATACCTAGACGGCTTGGAGCAGCAGAGGAGCATTGGCATGAGTTGGTGATTGTTCATGGCCATCTCCCGGTGATTGTGAGGGGTCTTGTACCTTCCCTGACTGAGTGCCAAATGGTTACTCTAGTAAATTGCTCGTGTCATTGAGTTACCTCACTTGTGGGTAGGTTCTTGTAGCACCAAGTGTTGGCTAGGCGTGTGATACCTATTAGCTGCCAAACCACCAAGTGTTGGTTGACACAATGGGGACTAGCATGCTGACAAGCACGTGAACATCGGGAGAAAAATCTTATGTCTATTGTGATTAGAATTCTCTCGGTGATTGATTGGATATTTATTGTGATTGGTTCATCCCTCTTGCCACGGCGGTACAATCATCCTACACACTCTCTTGTATTTACTTTTGTTTACTTTCTTGCCTAGTCAAGCTCTTTAGTATAGTTAGTCTTTGAGAGCTTGTTAGTTTGGTTTGTGAGGCTCTTTAGTTAGTCTTTGAGAGCTCACTAGCTTAGAGAGTAGTGACATAGCCTTTGGGTGAACCTAGAGATCATAGCAACCCTTGAAGGGCTAGAGCAAAATTGCATTTCACCATTTAGGTTACTAACCTTTGCAATAGTGATTTTGTAGAGAATTTTATAGGCTATTCACCCCCCTCTAGCCATTTAGGACCTTTCAAGTTGTATCAGAGCCATGGTCACCATTTGATTAAAGGCTTAACAACCTCAGTGTCAAATGATTGCTCAAGTTGTGTTCAACAATGTGGGGAGCAAACCACCATTCTTTGATGGCACATGCTATGATTATTGGAAGAGAAAGATGAAGATGTATCTTGGTTCAATCAATGATCAAGTGTGGGATGTAACCGAGAATGATTATGTGATTATTGATCCCACCAACCTCGCCAACAATTACAAAGCAAACAAGCAAGGCAACACTATGGCTCTCAACACCACATATAATGCAATTGATTCAAAGGTGTTTGAGCAAATCAAAGATTGTGAGAGAGCAAGTGAAGCATGGAAGAGATTGGAGGAAACATATGAGGGGACACCGGTGGTCAAGAGTGCCAAGCTATATATTCTCAAGGATAAGTTGACAAGCTTCAAGATGAAGGATGATGAGAGTATCCCTGAGATGTTCCATAGGCTCCAAGTGATTGTGAATGACTTGACGGCATTGGGTGAGAAGATCAATGATGATAATGTCTCTCATCGGTTCTTGATGTGCTTACCTCCAAGATTTGAGACATTGAGATTGATTATCATTAGAGGAGGATTGAATCAACTAACCCCCAACTAAGTACTAGGTGATGTCATGACTCAAGAGACATACCGTATGGAAAGGGAAGGGGTTGACCAAGATGAGAAGAAGGATGAAGAGAAGAAGAAGAAAAGTGTGGCATTCAAGGCTAGCACCTCATCCAAGAACAAGGGCAAGTCAAAGAAAGAAGAATCAAGTGAAGATGAAGATGCTAGTGATGATGAACCTATGGCTCTCTTTGTGTGCAAGTTTGGCAAATTCATGAAGAAGAAGGGCTATGGTGTGAGAAAAAGAAGAGATAGCAACAAGGAGTATGTGAGAAGATGGTACAAGTGCAAGAGCAAGGATCACGTTGTAGCGGATTGTCCCTACAATAGTGACAATGATGAGGATGAGAAGAAGGAGAAGAAGGAAAAGAAGGAAAAGAAGGAGAGAAAAGAGAAGAAGATGACCTTCCAAAAGAAGAAGAAAGGTGGCGGCTATGTGGTGAAATGGGATGGTGATGCATCATCGGTGGAGAGTGACTCTAGTGATGATGACAATAAGTCTAAGAAGAAGGCACCTGCAAGCATTGCTATCAACAAGAAGCCTTCTCTCTTCGACACTCCATCGACTTATCTCATGGCAAAGCCCACCAAGGTAAAATATGATGAAAGTGATGATGATTGTAAAAGTGATGATGATTGTAAAAGTGATGATTGTAGGAGTGATGATGACGATGAGGAGGACTCCAAGGAGGCTCTCATGGACATGTTGGAGAATGGCCACACATGTCTTGAGATGAAGAGAAAGGAGTGCAAAGAATTGTGGAAAGAGCTCAAGGCTCTCAAGCAATCCTTTGGTGAGCTCAATACCTCTCATGAGAGTCTAAAGGAAGACCATGAGGAGCTTGCCAATGCTCACAATAAGCTTGAAAAGGCTCACTCCTCTCTCCTCGAGCAAGCAAAGAAGGAGGTCATAGTGACATGTGATATGGGCTCTACATGTGATCTAATTAATGAATCTTTCTTTGTGCCTATTAGCGTTAACTCCACTAACCCTTCTTGTAGCACTTCCACTTTTACCTCATCTACTAGTGATGGTTTCACTTATGATGCCTCACTAATGGTTGAGAATGAGACCCTCAAGAAGGAGGTTAATGAGCTCACTCGCGCCTTAGGCAAAGCCTATGGTGGTGAGGACCGCTTGCTTATGTGCTTGGGTAGCCAAAGAACATCTCTCTACAAAGAGAGATTGGGCTATATCCCAAAGAAAGGCAAGACAACCTTTGCTCCTCACAAGACTAGTTTTGTGAAGAACAATGATCGATTTTGCACTAGTTGCAAGCAATTTGGTCACAAAGAGCATGATTGCAAGAATAAGAAATCACATGCTAATGTATCGTCAATTAAGTTTGATTCTTGTTATTTGCTTACCAAGGGTGCCAACAGTGTGAAGGCTAATTTCATTGGTACATCTATGTTGGGCCCAAAGAAGAAGCCCATTTGGGTACCAAAGAGCTTAGTGACTAACCTTCAAGGACTCAAACAAGTTTGGGTACCTAAAAAGAATTGATCTTCTTTTGTAGGTCAATTATAAAGCCGGAGGAAGGCAATGGGTGCTTGATAGTGGGTGCACACAACACATGACCGGTGATTCAAGAATGTTCAATTCAATCAACACAAGTGATAATAATGGGATTGATAGTATAACATTTGGTGACAATGGTAAAGGCAAGATTAAAGGGCTTGGTAAGATTGCAATATCCAATGACTTGAGCATTTCCAATGTGCTACTAGTAGAGAGCTTGAACTTCAACCTATTATCGGTAGCTCAATTGTGTGATCTTGGTTTCAAGTGCATATTTAGTTTGGATGATGTAGAGATCATAAGTGTAGATGGCTCTAACTTGATATTCAAAGGATTTAGATATGAGAATCTATACTTGGTTGACTTCAATGCTAGTGAAACTCAATTGTCAACATGTTTGATCGTTAAGTCTAGCATGGGTTGGTTATGGCATAGAAGGCTTGGTCATGTTGGAATAAAACAATTGAACACATTGATTAAACATGACTTAGTGAGAGGCTTGAAAGATATCACATTTGAGAAGGATAAGTTATGTAGTGCATGTCAAGACGGAAAACAAGTTGGTAACACACATCCTAAAAAGAGCATGATGAGCACATCTAAAACATTTGAGTTGTTGCACATGAACTTATTTGGACCAACCACATATACTAGCATCGGTGGAAGCAAATATGGATTTGTGATAGTAGATGATCTCACTAGATACACATGGGTGTTCTTTCTTGTTGATAAGAGTGATGTGTTTGCAACTTTCATGACATTCATCAAGAGTATACACAATGAGTTTGAAACAACCATCAAGAAAGTGAGAAGTGACAATGGTAGTGAGTTCAAGAACACTAGAATTGATGAGTTATGTGATGAGTTTGGAATTAGACATCAATTCTTGGCCAAGTACACTCCACAATCAAATGGCCTTGTTAAAAGGAAGAATAGAACCTTGATTGACATGGCAAGATCAATGTTGAGTGAGTACAATGTGAGTCATTTATTTTTGGCCAAAGCAATCAACATGACTTGCTACTATATTAACCGCCTCTATTGTCACCTAATGATGGAGAAGACACCATATGAACTCTTCAATGGAAGAAAGCCCAACATTGCAAATTTTCGGGTTTTTGGTTGCAAATGTTACATATTGAAGAAAGGCATTAGATTAAGCAAGTTTGAGAAGAAATGTGATGAAGGCTTATAGAGTTTGGAATTTGGCTAGTGGTACTCTTGAGGAGGTGCTTGATGTGGAATTTGATGAAACCAATGGTTCCCAAGAGGAAGATGAGCATCTAGATGATGTGAGAGGCACTCAATTGGCCAATGCAATGAAGAAGATGGATGTTGGTGATATAAGGCCTAGAGAAGTGATTGAAGTTGAATATGATAAAGATCAAGTGCTCTGCAATTCAAATATGCAAGCTAGTGGTTCTCATGATCAAAACAAAGCTAGTACAAGTGGTGCTCAAGTGGAAGATCAACAACAAGTGGCTAGTATATCATCTCAACCAAATGATCAACAAAGTGCAAGCAGTCAGGTACAAGTGCTCCAACCAACCAATGTTGCAAGAGATCACCCATTGGAATCTATAATTGGAGATATTTCTAGAGGTGTACAAACTAGATCAAGATTGACATCATTTTATGAGCATTTCTCATTTGTGTCATCCATTGAACCAAAGAAGATAGATGAAGCTTTAAAGGATGTTGATTGGGTAAATGCTATGCATGAGGAGCTTAACAACTTCACAAGAAATCAAGTAGAAGAGTTAGTTGAGAGGTCTAAGGATCATAATGTGATTGGAACCAAATGGGTCTTTTGGAACAAGCAAGATCAAGATGGGATAGTTGTAAGGAACAAAGCAAGATTGGTAGCACAAATCTATACACAAGTTGAAGGTCTTGACTTTGGAGAAACATATGCCTCGGTTGTAAGATTGGAAGCAATTAGGATCTTGTTAGCCTATGCTTGTGCCCACAACATCAAGTTGTACCAAATGGATGTGAAGAGTGCATTTCTCAATGGGTACATCAATGAGCTTGTGATGTTGAGCAACCTCCTGATTTTGAAGGTGAGAAGAAACCCAATCATGTCTACATGTTGAGAAAGGCTTTGTATGGATTGAAGCAAGCAACTAGAGCATGGTATGAGAGGTTGAGGGATTTCCTACTCTAAGGCATTCAAGATGGGTAAGGTCGACACCACTCTCTTCAACAAGAAGATAGGCAATGACTTGTTTGTGTTGCAAATCTATGTTGATGACATTCTCTTTGGATCAACCAATCAAGATTTTTGTGAGGAGTTTGAAAAGATGAAGGCTAATGAGTTGGAGATGCCCATGATTGGAGAGCTTAGTTACTTTCTTGGTCTTTAAATCAAGCAAATGAAGAATGGAACATTTGTGAGTCAAGGTAAGTACATCAAAGACATGCTCAAGAAATTTGGAAAGGATGATGCAAGGGCTATTAGTACACCTATGGGGATAAATGGAAGATAGTGATTCAAGTGGCAACATAGTGGATCAAAAGATGTATCGGTCTATGATTGGAAGTGTCGGCATGAAAATGTGTCGACACACGAGGAAGCCGAAAGGGTCTGCTCGATGGAGCTGGAGATCCGCCTGACTTCAACGCGGGGATGGTCGATCCTGTGTATTCCTCTTGAGATGTGCCAGTCAATTTGACCCTGGAATTGACAAGGAGAGAAAGTTTATCAGTAATTTAAGGTGGAACATGCTAGTCTATGCCCAGACAGTTCCAAGTGCGCCGCTTCAGGAGCAGCCAGACTAAAAAGCGACTGAATAGCCAATACGCACAGAAATCGGCTGTTATGGACTGTAAAGCTCATGGGTAGCGATTGATTTTATGTTGACAAGTATAGAACATGTATATGTAAATGAAATCATCAGCTAGGTGGATATTACTAGTATAAATCATTGAGTCGATGAATCTAACGAGAAAGGATATAACATGCAAACAAATCGACTATCTAATACAAATGGATCTACAAATGCTCTAAATCTAATCTGTTACCATGAATAGTGAGGTTCGACCGGATCGATGGCAGCTATGATGATAATAACAAACTAAAACTGAAGAATCCATAAAACCATCTACACTTCGACAGGCTTTTTGAAAGACATGCTATACGTGAAGGCTCGGATGAATCAGCTAAAATAGCCGATTCAGGTGAAGAGAACTACAGCGTGTGAACAATCGACTATTTCACATACACAGACCTATGGACTCATCAGACCTAACCTGCTATCTCTAATAGTGGGGTTCGATCGGATCGATGCAGCCATAATAAAGACAACAAATCAAACCTTTAAAGTAAACAGACCTATTCACATTCAACAGAATCATGTAAACATGCTGTAGGCGTTAACACATAGGCGATCGGCTATTTAGCCGATGAAGGCATAGCAAACAATTAAGGTCACTCCTAATCAAGAATAGATCTACTAACTAACATCCTCCAATCTACAGTGCTATCAGTGGGGATCGATTGGATCGTTACAGCCATAATAGTGAACCATAGACCATATTTAACTAACCAGCAAACCTCTCCAAGATCATACGTGCCTTAACCACGTACTATGCGCGACCAAAATCAAAATAGAACAGCCGATAAGACATAACCCATCATTCATTGTAAGAAGTATCATGTTGTGACAAAGCAGACGATGATCCCAAAGGATATGAGGCCAATCTAAATCGATCTCGACCAGGTAGGTTGATGTTGCTGCAAACTAAGGACGATAAGAACATCAGCAAGATCGATAACTTAATGAATCTACCAAAGATTGCCACTCTTAGGTAGAGCTGATAACTTGACCTTAATCTAGTTCGAGCAGTGGAGGTCGACTGGATCGATGCAGCCGTACTTAAACTAGACAAGAGTCGATAACTAGCTTATACCAGAGTCATAGTGGAGGCCGACCGGATCGATGCAGCCATATGAACAGAAGTATAAGCTATGACGGTACTTACAGACAAGTCGGAGGTCAACCGGACCATTGCAGCCCTGCTTATTGAAGAACTCACCGAGATCTACTCTACTCCTACTCCTAAGGGGTGGCCGGAGCAAAAAAAGTAAGTAACTTGTATTTGATTGATTGTGTGTCCTTTACAATAGCCGAGGCTCAATATTTATACCTAGAACCTCCGTGTGAATCCTACTTAAGCACGACTCGTTACAATCTTTGGCATAAGACAGAACATTCCTAATTTAAGATAACTTGGACCCTAATCTTTCTCTTTTTGTAGAGTCCAACATGTTTTTTCTGACGCCAACCGTAGCTATTATCGTTATCTGCTGGCGCTATCTAAAGACAGCCGATTCCAGTGCTGCATTCGAATCAGCTCATACCAACCTTTATGCAATCGATTCCTTGATGACATGATCTTGGGAGCTTTTGAGTTCCTGCAATTCTTCTTCCCAAATTTTGGTGTAAACACATGCCCCCCAATTTTGGGATAAAAGTAATTTTATTCCAAAATTATCATGTCTGTACCCCCGATAGGTCCGTAGTCACGGGTAGAGAATCTTGATCTAGGGTCCACTGTCTGTCACCATCTTTGCCAGCTTATGAGCCCATGCTTCAAAACTTTTACGAGAGCATCATTGCTTCACGGGCGCTTGGATCCATCTTTCTAGGCCAAATATACAATGTCTATCCGACTCTGGTGAGAGCAATTCAACAACTTAGTCATGTTTCTCTTCTGCCTGCTTCCTCGAGTGCCCCTTGCTTCGCTGGACCCTCCATGGTCTAATTCTTTGCTATGAAGATCTTGAGTGGTTAGAAGAATTCTTGTGCATAGGGTGACTGTGTCGCTCATCTTAGTGCCTTGTCGAGCAAGAGGATCAGCTACTGCGGTTAGAAGAATTCTTGTGATATCACCTGAGTCTTCTCTCCATGATCGCAGAGCTGTTCTAGTGTTTGCAAGGGCTAAAATGTGTGGACACCTTCCCCTTGTTCACTCCATCAAATGCCCATCGGGAAAACCATAGATTTCTTTCCCATAGTTTCCCAGTCACCGAGAAATCAGTTAGGCATCTTTTAAGCAGGCGGCCTTTCCCCTTCTTCTGATGCAATTTTATCAATAGGCCGATGTGACTCGGTTCATGATGGCCTTTGGCCTTGTGGGGATCCGGACTCCCTTCAATCCAAAGAAGCCTTGGTGGGTTGATCGCTGGTCAATGTAAACCTTTCATATCCATCCCACGATATTTTGTCATTATGAGAAGCAATAAGTCCGAATCTGTTATCTCTTCGTGATCCATCCCCTGAATTTCTAGAGTGTCGATCCATTTCCATATCTAACTTTAATTCCATAACCCCGGTGAGGTCTATCCTATCACCCTCCCGGGCTATATATATGGGCCACGGCTGTGGATCGAAAAACAACCTGCTTCGTCCCAAACCTTTCGTGTCTTTGGCACAATTTCTGCTATCCCACAGGTTTGAGATCATGGAGAACAGCAAGAGGTCTACTGAGGAGGCCCTCAATGGATCTGCGTCATCACGCCAGCGCCTTCGTCATCAAGAGGGTGCAACTCGGGATGCCCCCACCGTCCCGGAGCATAGGGACGACTCTGCTCAGCCTTCGGGGTGTCATCCTTGTCAACAGCTCGCCCCCAGCTCCTCTGCTATTCGAGGAGGTGGATCGACAACGACGATCTGCTCGCCTCCATCAATCGGGCTGGCCAGAATCTCGTCAACTGCCTCTCCCTCATAGAATCAGCTCTGGCCATGGTTCGATGCCGATTGCCTTTCGAGGCCAACCCGGTGGAGGATAGGTTGGCCAAGGCTGAGGCTAGAATCATGGGTGAGATGCCTACCACAACTTTCTGTCTCTTCTTAATTTTGTCTTCAAGATCTTGATCATCCCTCCCTTGAATCTTTTAGATCTATCGACTCAGCTGGAAAGCCTCCGATCAGTAGTGGAGTATGCGGTGGGATTCGTCAATGCCAGAGGTGCCGTTCCAGTGGTTCACTTGTGAAAGGATCAAGATGCCCAAGAGGGGGGTGAATTGGGCTAATTCTAAATTTCTTTGCAATAATTAAATCCTACGGTTAGCCCAATTAACCCCTTGTGCCTACAAAGTGTTTCTATTGATCTAACGCACAAAAGTTTAGCAACCTATGTTCCAATCCTACTCTAGCATGGCAATTCTAGGAATGTAAATGACAAGAATTGAATTGCTCAAAGTAAATGCTCAAAGTAAAGAGAGAAGGAGGAATGCGGTGATGTTTTACCGAGGTATCGGAGAGTTGCCACTCCCCACTAGTCCTCGTTGGAGCACCCGCGCAAGGGTGTTGCTCTCCCTTGATTCGCACAAGGATCAAGTGCTCTCTACGGGTTGATTCTTCGACACTCTGTCGCGGTGAATCACCCACAACCGCTCACAACTTGAGTTGGGTCATCCACAAGCTCTCCGGATGATCACCAAGCTCCCAATCACCACCAAGCCGTCTAGGTGATGGCGATCACTAAGTATAACAAGCACAAACTCTCACTTGACCACGACAAGCCTAATGAGAAGGGTGGATGCACACTTTGCTACTTTTGATCTCACTAATGAGG
Source organism: Miscanthus lutarioriparius (assembly GCA_904845875.1). Classification (NCBI taxonomy): domain Eukaryota; kingdom Viridiplantae; phylum Streptophyta; class Magnoliopsida; order Poales; family Poaceae; genus Miscanthus; species Miscanthus lutarioriparius. Next base: position 56,931,337 of record CAJGYO010000013.1, read on the forward strand.
GCTCTCTTTGGGATTCTCAAATCTCAACCACCTCACTAGGACCTTGCTCTTCTTGGCACTCTCAATGGTGTTTTTCAGCTGTTGGAATGAGCAAAAGTACCCCCACACACGAATGAAGGTGGTATTTATAACATGGGCTGAAAAACGAACCGTTATGTGCCTCTGCGGGGTGACCAGACGCTCCGGTCATGTTGATCGGACGCTCCGGTCAGTTCACCCCGAATTCTAGTGTTTAAAGTTTGACCGGACGCTGAACAGCATCTGGTTAGCACTGGCCGGACGTGTCTGGTCGTGATTTTCCCTCTCTAGAACCTTACTAGAGTTGACCAGACGCTTGCTCTCAGCGTCCGGTCACTTCACCTCTCAGCGTCCGGTCGCACCAGATGAAATCACCTTGGTCAAATGAACTGACTGGACTCTGCGCCAATGTCCGGTCACACCGAAGCCAGCGTTCGGTCAGTATTTGACCCTCCATTCACTTCCAACTCTCGATCATACGTGAATGAAGTTTGCTCCATTGGATCTAAGGTCTATTTTGGAGCTACCTAGTGCTAGTTTTGACAAGTGTGCACCACACCTAACCCACTAGACTCACCTAGGTCAAGCTACCCATCCATACCCCCTTAATAGTATGGCCAAAGGAAAAACAAAGTCCTAAACTACTCTAAGTGTCTCTTCAACACCAAACAACACTTAGAACTAGTCCATCCTTAACCTTGTCGTCCATCCTTTGAAAACTGAAATGATTTCCATCGTAGGGGCATGACCACCAGGATTGCCCAATCGATCTCCATTACCGTGACCTAAACTAATTGCCTCTGCAAAACACACGTTAGTCACAGTAATCACGTATTGTCATTAATCACCGAAACCCAACTAGGGGCCTAGATGCTTTCAATCTCTCCCTTTTTGGTGATTGATGACAATACTACCTCAAGTATGTGAAAGAGATGAGGTTTTTAACATTCTTGGTTCATATAAGCTTTTGGCAATAAGAACAAAAGTGTTAGGCAAGCTTATATGACCCAAGCTAACAAGATGTACTCAAAAGATATGAAATAAGCATGAGTACAAGTAATAAAGCTCATTTTCATCAGAGTAAAACACGGAAGCAAAAGCAAATGAGCATAGCACAAGTGATATGATATATAAATAATTCAAAGTAGAGAGCACACATGTCACATATCACATAACTATCACAATCACATTAATATGACGATTACGATCACACTTATGTTGTTCAATGCATAATAGTAAACATGAATGCATAATGTATCACACATAAAACTCCAAATGTAATAGATAAACTAAGCTCCCCCTAGATATGTCGCTCCCCCTAAGACTAACATACTCGAACCCTCTCCCCCTTTGGCGTCAAACACCAAAACCTAAGGGTCGGTCGGCGGGGCTGCTGGGTGCTGAGCTACGAGGAGCGAGCTGGAACTAGGTGCCATCATCATCTGACCCTGAGCTCTGAGCAGGTTGACCCTCTGAAGTAGGAAGCGATGCTGAAGCGGTCTGGGTTGAATTAGGGGTTGGAGCTGCTGTAGACTGTGCTGGGATGACTGTAGTAGGCGGCTCTAATGATGCCACTGAGGAAGGGAGCGTCTCTGTAGTCCTGGCAATAGGTGCAACTGTGGAAGGACCTGGGACATGTATATATGGAGGAGTAGGCTGCCCTATCAACTCACTGAAGGAAGCACCAAGGCTCCTAGACACTGTAGTCTCTGGCACAAGTAGCGAGGAAGTCTGAGGTGGTGTGAAGCCTGTCTAAAAAGGTGTGAACTACGGGGCTAGCACTAGCGAGCCAAACCACTGGGACACCTGCTCTGTAGGAGAAGCAAATGGTGCTGGTGGCTGTCCCTGACTCTGAAGCCCACTGGGCTGTAACGCTGGAGTCATAGAAGTGGTGGCAGTCTGACAAAGCTAGGGCGAAGGCTGTGGTGGTGGAGCCCCAATAGCTGTCACAACATGCTGCATAAACCTGAGTAGCTGCTACTGCATGAGAAGCTGCTACTGATGCATGGCCTGCTGCTACTGATGCATGGCCTACTGCTGCTGCTGGATCGCCTACTGCTAGCGTTGGAACTCATCCTGCCGAGTCTGGAACTGTGCAAATGTAGCGGTAGTTTCCTGTGCCTGGCGAGCCTGATCCTACCTCATCTGCTCAAGGATAGCAAGTAGAGCGGGGTCTGTCTATGGGGCAGGTGGAGCTGAACTAGAGCTACCGGCCTCATGGTCATGTCGACGTGGAGGCATCTAAGGGATATCCTAGTAGTCATCATCTGAGCTGTCGCTGGGGTCGCTCTCGACCATCCCCTCCTGCTAAGCATCTAACTGTTCCTCCTTAGTAGCTGCCATGCCCCTAATTGTCTCATCCTACTGGGCTGCAGTCTCTAGCACCTCTAGACGACGGCACGGCTGGCTAGGTGCCCTTGGTGTACTATGGCGGATCATCTAAGTCAGGTTATAAGCAGGGAACTCTGTGGTGGCACCACTATACTTAGCTAGCATCTCTGGCGGCCTCACTGTAACTGCCCTGTGAATAAGAAATGTGATCCAATGGGCATAGGGCAACTGTCAGTGACCTCTGAACCCCTTAGCAATAGTATGTTCCATCTCTAAAAGAAGGAGATCCCAAATGTCAAATACTGTCTGCTACATCAGGGAGTTGAGAAGCCATAGCTGTATACAAGTCAAGCCCTCTCTATATCCCATCCTCGGAAGCAGTGTCCTCCTCATGATAGCCTCAAGCATGCGAGCAGTGGGAGTGAGATCACTAGGGTTCCTTCTCGACTCTTCGCCAAAAGGATCTATGAAACAGTGGGGAACCAAGTCTGTAGGGGGCACCATACCGCCATGAGGGCGTCTGGGAGGCGTTGTCTGTCCATAGCAAACCTCATGTAACCTGATGGGCTACTCCTGAAGCCTGAGTATCTCCCTGACCCTAGAGCTCATTAGCCTATAATCTCTGCCCCTGAAAGCAAAGTGAATGTATCTGTGCTGTGGGTCAATCCAAAGTGTAGCATAGAACTCATGGACCCAAGATGGAACATATAAGCTTGTCCGCCCGATCAAGTTTGTCAGCCCTGGTAGATATGCTAGGTAGGGTCGAATGTGCTCTCTGGCTGCTGCTACAATAGACTCTATGTTACACACCCTCTAAGATCTGAAAACAGCTCCACTGTTAAGATATGCATTGCAGAAATCCTCCTGTAGTGGTGTGTACAAGCCCTCTGAAGCTCTGTCATCCCTCCTCGATGGGAACCACTGCTCAAAGTCCACAAACCTGAGTTGCTGCACCTGCTTGGCTGTGGCGGCCCTCAAGTCCAAGTGAGTCACAGGAGGAGGACCCTGTAGTCTAGGTGGCGGACGAGAACCCCTTCGTTGTGTCTCTGGCCTAGGTGTGACTGGAGCACGAGTACGACTAGAGTGGTGTAACTGTGGCTGAGGTGCCTGCTCTGTCTCCTCTGTCTGCTGTCCCTCCTGAGTCTGCTCTGCTAGCGGTGCCTGCTACTGTGACTCCCCCTGAGGCTGACTCTCATCAATAACAACATGCCGTCCTCCAATAATGAGGGTCCTAGCTGGACCACCATGACAGCGCTCAACCTGCTCAAGTGCAGCCCTCGCTGATGGTGAAAGCTGATCTGCAATAACAACACCACTGTGAGCACCTCCTCTCTCGGCATGATCTGCGGCCTCTGCAACTGTGGCTGCTCTAGCTGTATCTACATCAGGGTACTTCCTCTTCTTTGTTGCCAGCTTCTTTGTCGCCTTGCCTTTTGGATCTATAGGCTGGTGAGGCAGGGGCCTCGTATCCTCATCACCGGGACCACCTCCGACATTCTTTGCACGAGCCATCTGATGGATCTAAAAAGAATAACTATCGCTGACAAAGATCAACTGCCTCTGACACTTCCGAGGCTTGGCCTCGATCCGTACTCGCGAGCTTGGCCCCGAGTTGACTGACAACTGCAAATAGGACCACAACGGCACCGACTCGCTGCACGATAGAATAGATAGGATATACAAATAAATACAATATATCTAAAGACAAGAAACCCTAGGAAGCAAGCAATTAGGAATGAAATTGGAAATGAGGGCTTGCTACCTGACGAACCGGTGATCCAAGAAGCAGAGGAACGACACATGGGGAACCACCGAATCGGCTAGGGTTAGGGTTCTGGCTTGACGAACTTCAGCGACGTAATGCGGCACTGTGGTGGCTCTTGCTAGCGTAGAGGCTTGGGCATGGCAGTGCTGCTAGTGAGGTGAGGCTTGGTGGTGCTAGGGCATGACAGTGCTGGAGTAGTCGGGCAGGGGAGGCGCGAGCGGTGGCGCGGGAGAGAACGACGCGGTGGCGCATGGGCAGCAGTGCTGGAGCATGACGCGGTGGCTCGGTGGTGAGCAAGAAGGCGCTCGGGCGGTGCTAGTGCGGGAGCAGAGAGGTGCGGCGGCTAGAGCTTGCGACGGCATGGGAGTTGTGCGGGCGGTGATGTCGGCGTGGGTGAGGATTACTTCAGGCGGCGCGCGGCGTTATATGGGTGACCCCAGCGAGACAGAAAAGGAAACAGAGATAAGAGATTGAATCTCGCACATTTTCTACTGACCGGACGCTCCGGTGGCAGCGACCGGACGCTGCCACCCAGTGTCTGGTCGATTCCAGAGAGGTCCAAATCCCCTGGAATCGCGACCGGACGTGTTCGATCCCTATTGATCGGACGCATCTAGAGTCTGGTCGATCCTGTCGACGTCATCTTCTCTTGATCGGACGTTGGATCACCTTCTGACCGGACGCTGGGAGAACACTATTTCAGTGTCCGGTTACTCCTTCGCAGCAAGGTTCACCTCCTGTGAACTGACTGGATGCTGGACTTCAGAGTCCAGTGCAGCGTCCGGTCACTCCTTTTCCAGCAAATCTTCAAAGTCCTTCGTGCTGCCTGTTCCCAATCAAGTCCCAACTCAAACAAGATCCAAATAAACACGAATTGGGACTGATGTGAGTGACCTCTCTCAAACCCTCAAATTTTTCAAAAAATATTTTGCCTTAGGCTATAATTTTTTTAAGAAAATATTCAATAAAAGGGTGATTTAAGATAAACGATAAAACAACATTCTTGCATATGCAATGCAATATTTGAAAGTAAATCTAGTTGCTTGTCAAGTTTGATCCAATGTTAAGCTTCTTCACACGCTTTTCAGCAGTTATCTTAACCATGTTAGACAAGCCCAATATGCATTACCATAAAGTAAACATGTAGTATATTACAATGCAATGCAAGGGACAACACAAGCTCATCTTTTAGTGAAGTTACTAAAATCAAGAACATTTAGGTCATTCCGCAATTGACAAAACGTTGCCTCATCTAGCGGTTTAGTAAAGATATCCACCAATTGATCCTCGGTCCTTACACCTTCTAATGATATATCATTCTTAGCAACATGATCTCTAAGAAAGTGATGGCGAATATCTATGTGCTTGGTGCGAGAGTGTTGAACCGGATTATTTGCAAGTTTTACCGCACTTTCATTATCACACAATAGAGGTACTTTTTCTAGAACTACACCATAGTCTAGCAAAGTTTGTTTCATATAAATTTTTTGTGCACAACAAGCACCCGTGGCAATGTATTCCGCTTCGGCGGTGGACAAAGCCACACTATTTTGTTTCTTGGAGGACCAAGACACAAGTGATCTACCAAGCAAATGGCACCCTCCGGATGTGCTCTTTCTATCAACTTTGCACCTGGCATAATCCAAACCAGAATAGCCAACTAACTCAAATATAGCTCATTTGGGATACCAAAGGCCAATGCTTGGTGTGTGCTTAAGATACCTAAGGATTCTTTTAACGGCAATCAAATGAGTTTCCTTAGGATTAGCTTGAAATCTAGCACACATACACACACTAAACATGATGTCAGGTCTAGATGCGGTTAAATATAACAAGCTACCAATCATAGAGCGGTAGAGAGTTTGATCAACCATGTTACCTCCATCATCTATGTCGAGATGTCCATTATTTGGCATTGGTGTCTTGATTGATTTACATTCATCCATCTTGAATCTCTTGAGAAGATCATTTGTATATTTCTCTTGAGAGATGAAAATCCCTTCTCTCATTTGCTTGATTTGAAAACCAAGAAAGAATGTAAGCTCTCCAATCATTTACATCTCGAACTCCTTCGACATCAATTCACCAAATTCTTTACAAGAATCTTTATTTTATGATCCAAAGATGATATCATCAATGTACACTTAACAAATGAAGATATGCCCATCAAGCTTCTTGGTGAATAGTGTGGTGTCAACCTTCCCAATGGTGAAGCCCTTCTCAATGAGGAAGTCCCGAAGGCGCTCATACCAAGCTCTTAGGGCTTGCTTAAGCCCATATATTGCCTTGGACAACCTATTGATATGATTAGGATATCTAGGGTCTTCAAACCTAGGAGATTGATCAACATAGACTAGTTCATTAATAAAGCCATTTAAAAATGCACTTTTCACATCCATTTTGTATAATTTCATTTCATAATGTGATGCATATGCAAGGAGGATACGAATGGCTTCTAGACTTGCAACTGGTGCAAAGGTCTCTCCAAAATCCAAACCTTCAACTTGAGAGAGCCCCTTTGCAACTAGTCTTGCCTTGTTCCTCACAACAACGCCTTGATCGTCTTGCTTGTTTCAGAACATCCACTTTGTTCCAATGACTCTTGCACCTTTTGGCCACTCTTCAAGAGTCCAGACTTCATTGCGGGTGAAGTTATTCAACTCTTCATGCATGGCATTTATCCAATCTGGATCTTGAAGAGCTTCTTCTACCTTAGTAGGCTCAAAACAAGAGACAAAAGAGTGATGAGCAATAAATGAAGCAAGTTTTTGTGAGCGAGTCATTACACCCTTTGATGGACTCCCTATGATGAGATCTTGTGGATGATCTTGTAGTCGAGGTGTATTTCTTCTATTGACCACTTGAGGGGGAGGTTGTGGAGCATCAACATCTTGTGCTTGTACCACCATTTGATCATGGGAGACATGAGTGTCTTCATTTTCTACTCTCCCATCTTTTTCACCATCTTGTGGCACATTTGATGAAGAGGGTGGATCAATCACTTGTACATCATCTTCATCATCTTTAGGCTTGATGTCTCCAACCAGAATGTTCTTCATAGCCTCTCTCAATGGTTCATCACCTACATCATCAAGATTCTCATGTGCTCCTTGGGAACCGTTAGATTCATCAAATTCCACATCATATGTTTCTTCAACCAAGCCAGTGGCATGATTAAATACTCTATATGCTTTGGACTTTGATGAGTAACCAACAAGAAAACCAATATCACAACGTCTTTGAAACTTCCCTAGGTGTTGCCACTTCTTGTAGATGTAGCATTTGCAACCAAACACCCTAAAGAAAGGGACGTCCGACTTCTTCCCATTGAGCAACTCATAAGGTGTCTTGCCAAGGAACTTTTAAAGGAATAGGAGGTTGGATGCATAGCATGCGGTGTTGATAGCTTCCACCCATAGAGCTTCAGGGGTGTTGTACTCATCAAGCATTGTTCTTGCAAGAGTGATCAATGTCCGGTTCTTTCTCTCAACTACACCATTTTGTTGAGGAGTATAAGTTGCGGAGACCTCATGCTTGATCCCAACTTCATCACATTAGGCTTCAATGTTTGTGTTGTCAAATTCCTTCCCATTGTCACTTCTAATCTTTTTGAGCTTCACTTCAAACTCATTTTGTGCTCTCTTGGCAAACTTCTTGAAGCAAGATGCAACTTCGGATTTGTCATGAATGAAGAATACCCATGTATACCTTGAATAGTCATCAACAATCACAAGACAATAAAGATTGCCTCCCAAACTCTTGTATGTTGTTGGTCCAAATAAGTCCATGTGAAGGAGTTCTAGCACTCTTGTGGTTGACATGAAAGCTTTGGTTGGACGAGTATTTGCAACTTGCTTGCCGGCTTGACATGCACTACAAAGCTTGTCCTTCTCAAACTTCACATCCTTCAACCCTCTCACCAAATCATTCTTCATTAGCTTCTTGAGTGAGGTCATCCCAACATGAGCAAGTCTTCTATGCCATAGCCACCCAAGTATTGTTTTGGTGAATAGGCAAGTCTTCAAATTTGCATCTTCGGAGGTGAAATCCACTAGATATAGGTTGTTGTATCTAAATCATTTGAATATCACTTGATCATCATCCTTCTTAGATACAACAACTTTCTTCTCGGTAAACAAGCATTGAAAGCCAAGATCACACAATTGTCCAACGGATAGCAAATTGAAGCTCAATGAAGCAACATATAGCACATTTGAGATAGAATGATCATTTGATATTGTCACTTTGCCCAATCCTTTAACCTTGCCCTTTGAATTATCTCCAAATGTGATTCTTTCTTGTCAATCTACTTCTTCATCTAGTGAGGTGAACATACGAGGATCACCGGTCATATGTTGTGTGCAACCACTATCAATAACCCAATGACTTCCACCGGTCTTGTAGTTCACCTACACACAAGAGATCAAGCTTTAGGAACCCAAACTTGTTGAGGGCCCTTCACCTTCTCAACAAGTGACTTTGCTACCCAAATTTTCTTAGGCCTATTCTTGTTGGGAGGTCCTAAGAACATGACTTTCATCCTTCCACTAGAATCCTTTCTAAGCATGTAATGAGGAAATCGTTATTTACCCCGGCGGGCGGTATGAATTGCCCGTCGCGGTTAATACGATTTACCGTGGTAGGCTCTTTAAACTGCCTGCCGCGGTAAAGAGTTGATTTACCGAGGCGGGCGCTTTATCTTGCCCGCCACGGTAAAGCCTGTACAAATACACAGCACCACCCCTTCGTCTCCTCCACGGGTCTTCCTCTCTCAAACTCATGGGGGAAGGCTTTGCCCTAAAATTTGAGGAAAATTTTGATTTGAGTTGAAGGGCTTGGATTTGAGGGAGGAGGACATCATAAGAGGTTCATAAAGGCTCTCCCTCTCTCCTTCCATCCTCTCTCTCTATTTCCATCACCTTGAGTTCTCTCTAGATCTAGATCTAGACCTAGAAAAAATGATGTCATGTATTTCTTTAACTTTAGATTCATCATAGATGCATGCTTCAACTTTCACATTGTCATTTCCTCTCTTTTTCATGATTTTGGACGTAAAATCATCAATTTCTCCTAATTCTTCTTTATTTAATGTTGATTGTGATGGATAATGTTCGTAGGTATGATGGATAGGTCGGAATGGATGTACCGGATCGATAGAGTGAATGATCCACGGTACCTCTTTGAATTAAGGAAGTTTATTGCTGCTGGTAAAGCTCACCGTGAGAGACTGAAGTGGATGACAACCATATGTCCATGTTCTCGTTGCAAGAACCTGAAAGCCCACCGAGACAGCGAGGTGCAAACTCATTTGATCATGTATGGTTTCGTCGAGGGCTACACAGTCTGGACATTTCACGGCGAAAGAGTTGGTGCGAGTGGCGGTGCATCTGGAGTGAGATCTTCGATGCCGACGACGACAGCACCACCGGTGAATAAAGATCCTTTAGGAGCACTCGGCTCCTCATCATCTTCAGCAGCTGCTGCGCCAGCCGACAGTGACAACAGTTGTCGTGATTACACATCATGGTGGATGATATAATGCAAGACATGGCCAACGAAGCCGGCGACAGTGGGGATGGTCAGGATACTATGAGCCAACCCAAGGATGTGCAGCTTGTTGAAGATCTAGTCAAACAGTTCGATGAAGACGACGTTGTGTTGGGTTGCCCAAAGTGGTTGGAGAATTTCAGAGAGTTGAAGCAGGCGGCAGTTGATCCTCTCTATAAGGACGGCGGCGATTGTCCAAAGGAATGGCGCTCTGTTTTAACCTCCATTTGTTGATGTTGAAGGCTCGTCATGGTTGGTCTGACACTAGCTTCAATGAGTTGTTAAGCTACCTTGCCACCACGTACCCAACGGCTAACAAGGTGCCCGCCAATACTTATCAGGCCAAGAAGCTGATCCGGCCAGTGGCGATGAAGCTTAGAAAGTTTGATGCATGCCCTAACCACTGCATCCTGTATCGGGGCAATGAGTATGAGAATTTGACTAGTTGTCCACACTGCGGCTTTAGTCGGTACAAGAAAAATGCTGGTTGTCGCGTGGATGCAGAAGATGAGGGAGGCTTGCGGGGTGGTCGGAAGAAGAACGAGAAGGGGGCAAAGAAGAGCAGTGCGGCCAAATAGATCTCGGCTCAGCAGGACGATGAAGAAGAGGGTTACACGCATAGGAAAAGTCCAGCACTGTCGGTGTGGTACCTGCCCGTGACCGATCGCCTGCGTGCAATATTCGGGAACCTGGACGATGCCAAGCTCATGTCCTGGCATGCATCAGCTGACCACCTGAAAGACGATGGCAAGCTACGGCACCCATCCGATGGCAAGCAGTGGAAGGATTTTGACGAGGCCTACCCGGAGTTTGGCAAGGAGCCTAGGCATGTTAGGTTCACGCCAAGTACTGACGGGATGAACCCGTTCGGTGAGCTTAGCAGCTCGCACAGCACTTGGCCCATCGTGCTCACCATGTACAACCTACCTCCCCATCTTTGTCAGAAGCATAGGTACCTTATGCTGACCATGCTTATCTCCGGACCGAAGCAGCCCGGCAACGATATAGATGTGTTCCTGGAGCCGTTCATGGAGGAAATGAAGATACTATTTGATGTTGGGGTCCAGATGGTGGATGCATCCCGCAAGGAGAAGTTCACACTAAAAGCAATCATCTTTGTCACCATCACCGATTACCCCGGTCTCTTCTCACTGTCAGGGCAGATCAAAGGGAAGACCGGCTGCGTAATTTGCATCGATGGGACCTGCTACACTTACCTTAAGGGATCCAATAAGATGGTGTACACGAGGCATAGACAGTTCCTCGTGAAAAATCACAGGTATAGAAGAAGTATTATGAATAAATACTTTGACAATCAGGACGAGCCGCAGCATGATCAACCGACGCAGACTAGTTGGGGGACAAAGGTGTATGAGATGGTCCAGGACATGGATCAGGTGGAGTTTGGAAAGAAGAAGAAGCCGCCTAAAGAGGGGCCCAAGCAAACAAGGAAGCGAAAGTGGGACCAGACGGAGGAAGTCCCTGCCGCCGTTCCTTTCAAGAAGAAGTCAATTTTCTTCAAGTACCTGTCGTATTGGAAAACACTGAATACACCCCATCCATAGACTGCATGCACCTAGAGAAAAATGTTTTCGAAAGCACGATCGGTGTCCTGCTGGACATCAAGGGCAAGGCAAAGGATGGTATCAAGTCACGGATGGATGTTGTCAATCTGGGCATCAGGCCGGACCTTCACCCGGGACCGCCTCAGAACGGTAAAGTCGATATCCTAGGTGTGGCCTGCAACCTAATGCAAGATGAGAGGACAGCTTTTCTTAAGTTGCTTAGGGGTATCAAGGTGCCGACTAGTTTCTCTTCCAACATCAAGAGCCTGGTCTCCATGAAAGACCTCATAATGACCGGCTACAACTCACACGACTGCCATGTCATGCTGATGGTGTTCCTACCAATTGCGATTAGGGCTATCCGTCCAGAGTACGTGAAGATGGTCATCACACGGATGTCATACTTCTTTAACCGCATCACCTAGAAGGTCATTGATAAGGCTGAGCTGCCTGCCCTGAAGGAGTTCATCGCGGAGACCCTTTGCCAGCTCGAGATGTGCTTTCCACCATCTTACTTTGATATTATGCCACACCTAATGATGCATATGGTCGATCAGATCCATCAACTGGGCCCTGTGTACCTACACCAAATGTGGACGTACGAGCGGTTCATGTCCACCCTCAACAGATACGTCCATAACCACGCTTACCCAGAGGGCTCTATGATCGAGGCATACACAACGGAGGAGGCCATGAACTGGTGTATGAGGTACATAAGAGATGGGAGGGTGATTGGGTTGCCTGTCCATCACCACAAAATCAAAACCTCAGGGATGGGGTGCACAGGCCGAAAAGTACGCACCGACGTGGCAAACCGAACGGTGCAAGAAGCTCATTACAGCATCCTTCATCAGTTAGTGAGCATGGTGAAATACATTGAAAAGCACCTGGAAGAGATCCGCGCCACTAATGATGGGCAGCGCACAGAGGCATGGTTCTAGAACCATCACAAGAGCAATTTCATAGAGTGGCTCAAAGAGCAACACATATCCCTTGAAGGATGCCCTGATGAAGATACAGAGACCGTTAAGAGGCTTGTGTTAGGCCCATCTAGCCAAATCACCACGTGGCAAGGGTATGACGTCCAGGGCTACAGGTTCCACATGAAAGACAAGGACAAGAAGAGCTTGGCACAGAACTGCGGTGTTCGATATGAGGGCGAAGAAGACTCCACGGGCCAGAGGAGGCAATACTATGGGCAAGTCAAAGAAATATGGGAACTTGACTACGGCCAAAACCTACGCATAACTGTCTTCCATTGCCAGTGGGTCAAACCGAATGCGGTTGCAGTGGACAGTTATGGGCTAACCACTGTGGACCTCAAAAGTATCGGCTACAAAGATGACCCGTGGGTACTAGCAACCAATGTCGCGCAAGTGGCCTACTATATATATGTAGAGGACCCAAAAAGGCATGTGGTTGTGTCCAGAAAGCAGCGGATTGTGGGAGCTGATGGGGTGTAGAGTCCCGAACAATACAACAACTACGCAGAGCTCGAGCTTTTTACCGATCATCCAAAGAAGATCAAGGCCGTCGAGGACCGATTCAACAAGTCCAGGATGATGCCGTGGGACCGCCCCGACGGTGAGAAGAGGACGGTGAAAGCACCTGCACCAAAATGATATATGTATCCCAGAGACATATATGTAATAATATAGCTCGATCTATTGAAGACAAGTTTTGTAACTTATTATTAATATCATGGAACCATACTACTCTACTAGTACTACTGAATCTACAACTACTATACAATACTACTCTACTAGTACTACTCAACCTACTACTACTATCTATTGTACTAATACTACTCTCTACTACTCACATGTACTCTACTACTACACAACACTACTCTACTACTACTACTACACAGCAAATGCAAAATGCAAAAATAAGTTTTAGATTGATAATAAATATCAGTGTTAGATTGAATGAGGAAATGCAAAAATATTAACCGTGGCGGGCACATAACAGCGCCCGCCACGGTTAATAGATTAATCGCGGTGGGCAGTCTAAGGTGCCCGCTGCAGTAAACATTTACCACGGCGGGCGGCTTATATTGCCCGCCGTGGTTAATCCGTGGCTATATATGTGCCGCTGCTCGCCCAAATTTTCTAAGTCTTTCGCGCCCTCGAATTCTACCCCGAGCTCCTCCCCCGTGCCGCCGCCGCCATCCCCGCCGCCGAGCTCCTCCGCGGTGACCCCCTCCCCCGTGCCCGTGCCCCACCCCCGTCCTCCTCTCCCCGAAACCCTTGCTCCGGCCGCCGAGCTCCTCCGCGCTGGGCCCCATCCCCGGAACCCTAGCGCCGGCCACCGAGCTCCTCTGTGGCCACCGCACGCGCCCCCCGCCCCAGTCCTCCTCCCCGGTCACCATCCACACGCCAGGCCCCATCCTCGGAGGCCGGAGCCATAGCTCCGGCCACCGACACCGAGGGCCGCCGCCGTCGCCCCCGCTACCTCCTCACTTGGAACCTGCTGCGCCCAGGCCGAGGTAAGAAATTGTAATTGTAATTGCAATTACAAAACATGTTCATGCATCTGATTTTTGGGGAATTGTATCATTGACAGCTCCTTCACACTAAAACATGTTCATGCATCTGATTTTTGGGGGAACAATAATAGCTATTCGTGATAGTATCGAAGAATAGAAAGATGTACTCTTTTGTTACTCAGTTTGATGGCCCTATTGTTGATTTTCCCTTTCAGAGAATGAATAGGCATATCCATTCGTCAATAAGGTACAAAAGGACAGAATCACCCTTTTACATAATATAAGTTATTCAACATGTAAAAGACTAAATTAGACAATGAGAATAGGCATATCCATTAGTCAATCTGTTGGCCCTTTTGTTTACTTATTTCTTTAAACATAACCTAATTGGAATTTCGAATAGTCGATGATAACAATATGTGAAATACATATGGATGTCTTTTTTACTCAATATCCAAAGAAATATTCATGACCAACATGGTGACATTATCCACATCCTGCTCGTCTCGTATTCGGTACACATTTATTTGTATTGGTAGTTGAGACTATTCAAATATGCATCTGTATTTGACATTATCCATGTTCTATTCAAAGTCCTAGTGAAAATGTGAAGAATAAATATGAGATCGGTAATATTTGTAACACTCCTTGTTTTTATGTAATGTCTAAAAAACATGAAGTTTTTTTCTAAAAAATGCTTAATTGTGTGTTGCATGTAATAATTAACTCAAAGCCTTTTTTTACCTTTCCCTCTTCCCTCTATTTCCATGTCCCAATTTAGAGTTCATGAATTAAAACTCTGCATAACATGTCTTTGACCAAGCCAGGTATTAAAATTCAAAACAAATTTCCTTTTTCCAAAAATAAAATACTGTTGAATCCATCACTAGAATGAAAGCTGGCTTATTTACATATATTTCCTAAAGACTGATATGTTTTCCGACAGTTTTTATTTAAAAAATATTTTTCCTAAGCTAACGCATGCATTCACAGAGCTAATTAAGGGCATGTTACTATAGGAATTTTCTAAGAATCAGTTCAATTTCACATGGAAAATGTAGGAACCAAAAAAAACATCCGTTACAAACAGGGCCTAATTAATGGGCGTGTGTTTGTTCTGGTTTGCTCTGGTTTCATTTTGAGTTAACCTCTCTTTGGAAAGTTATCAAAAAAACTCTCTTTAGAAAATAGTAGTCTGAAAACCCTTTGGTATAAAAACAAAAAGCCTTTTCGCCGGCAGACCTAATCAAGTTGGAGACACTAGTGCACGTCCGGACACCACGTCTGTCCTGGGCAAATCTGTGCAAGATGAATTTCAGTCAGTAAGAGGCAACTTTATAGAAACCAACGATATGAAGATGACCTTGACTCTCAGGGGAGCTATGGCACCCTCTTGCAGTCAAAATATTATTTTCGTCTTGCCTTGTAGTGACCTTGACTCACACAGCTCCTCCCCAGTCCCCCCTCCCCTGTCCCTACTACTACCCCTATCTCTCTATAATACTATACTATGATGTGATGCTATTTTATCCTATTTTTGGTGATGAGATCAAGTGGGCTTGTATCTAATCCTATTTTTGGATTTCTATTGCTGCCTGTGATGCTAGACTTCAATGCTATTTTTGGCAGTGTCAATTTTTGGATTTATGTTGCTACCTGTGATGCCAGACTTTAATGCTGAGCAATGCCACTGCCTATGATGCCTCTAATAGGTTATGATGCCTATGATGCCTCTACTACTCTTACTCTTACTGACTAAATTTGATTGAGCTGTGATGGGGGTTTATTGCTGCCTATGATGCCAAACAAACTTTTGAGCTGTACAGCTCTTACTCTACTCCTCTTACTCTACTCTACTCTACTCTCACCTCCTCTAGTCTTCTACTCTATCTTGATGGCCGAAGGACTTAGCCCTTTGGGGCCGAATTTTGAAACTATCTTGATGGCTTTTGTTTGGTATTTGCAATGATGATTCTTTTCACACTTCTAAACTGAGGTAGTGGCATATGCAATGATGTGAACCCTTTTATGCTGAGGCAGCGGCGATGATGATTGAGTGCCCTCGCTAAACTAGGATGGCTTGTATACCAGATACAAGCAACCAGTTTAAAAGCGATGTGATGACAATGGGGCAAATCTGAGCCAACTACTACTACTTTACTACTCTAGTACTACTCTACTTTACTACTCTACTTTACTACTCTATAACTGTGTCTATACAACTGAAATATGTATTCATTGTAGCTTTCCAATGGCGGAGGAACCGATAAGCGAATGGCGCGACCCTACCCCTAGTGCATCATCATCAACTAGCCTCGAGAGCCAAGTGTCCATGACCCCGAGGCCAACAAAGAAACGTCATACAGAGGACGAAGATGATCCGACCTACCAACTGAGGGACGACGAAGTTGAAAGTGCGTGGTCTCCAAACCCTGAACAGATGCCGGTGCTGCCAGAAGAATTGAATTTCGAGGAGGAACAAGTCAGGGACAAAGAACCCCCCGCTCCATCTCCAACCACTTTAGGCAAGTCTAGGGGTCAGAGGACAAAGCTAAGAAGGGGGGAACACGGGAGGCACTAGAGGGAAACCCATGGCGAAGTCCATGTGATCCATGAGGTGGGACCAGAGGGAAACCCGTTGTCGCCACCCACGGTCCTTGCCAAGTTCAGCAACCAGGTGGCATGTATAGTCAAGGACAAGGTGGAGATCACTTGGGAGGAGTGGAACAATGTCCCGATCGACTACAAGACACATATCTAGGGTGAGGTGACGAGGAGCTTCCAT
The DNA here is from genome assembly GCA_904845875.1 of Miscanthus lutarioriparius. NCBI lineage: Eukaryota > Viridiplantae > Streptophyta > Magnoliopsida > Poales > Poaceae > Miscanthus > Miscanthus lutarioriparius. The sequence goes on from CAJGYO010000013.1 coordinate 56,947,836, forward strand.
TATCCCAAGGACGCCGATCTGAACAAGTGCAAGGAGTGGGTCATGCATGTGGTAGGAAGAGCCTTTAGACACTTCAAGTCCATGCTGACCAGGTACTACCTGAAGCTAGGCAAGTCACGCTGTGTCAAATACACTATGGTGAAGGAACGTCATTGGGAAGAGTTCTGCAAACAAAGAACAACAGAAGAAGCAAAGGCAAAGAGCGCCAAGTTCAGCGCACTCGCGAAGAAGAACCTGCACCCCCACCACTTGGGCATGACTGGGTTTGCTGGTAAGAGGCCCCAGTGGCGGGAGGAAGAAAGGGCTAGAGCTACCGCCGGGTTTCTCGATCCGTACGACGGTATAGACTTGAGGGCTAAGGACTTCATCTATGCCCGTAAGCCGAAGAAGCTCAAGGAGGGCGCGAGCAAGTTCAATGAGCCCAAGTTCGAGGAGGTGGAGAGGGCTCTCATCGAGGCCGCTAAATCCAAGGACAGCTTCGAGGTTCACAGGGGCCAGGACTTGCTGACCCTAGCACTGGGAACCCCCGAGCACCATGGCTGTGTCCGTGGCATGTCATCGAAGATGAGCTGGAACTCAGTGGAGTCATGGCAATCCGACACTACCACATACCGATCAAGGCAGAGGTACAAGGAGGGCATCTTTCAGAAGGGCTATGATCAAGGCGTGGCCGAAATGATCAGCCGGTCCATAAAAGAAGCCTTCACGAGCAATGACCTAGATATGGTGTCGATGAGGTCACAGATGCTTCGCCAGGCTGGCATGGCCGTGCCTCAAGTTCCACAAGGGCAGACATAAGGGAAGCCACTGCCGATGATCGAGGATCGCCCAAGGCACCCCGTTGATGACATCCGAGAACCCATGCGCGTCCACCTCACGATCCCGTTCGGCAGGGCGAAAAAGTTGACCGTGGGTGAGGGTTACATGCACCCCAAAGAAGATATCAAAGATTTCAACCAAGACCAGATCCCTGCCAACTATGCTGCCATGATACTTACATGGTATGCGACCGAATATGAAGAATTTGAAATGGAATATCCAACTGCAGAAGGGGTAACGATCCTTGGAGCTGCCTTGGGTTCCGAAGTCCTGTGGAACAAGGATGACATAGAGATCATTCTCTCGACGCCGACTTCTACGCTAATGGCGACACCAGCATCACAACCATCCATTGCCGGATCTTGTCCCCCCAATGATCCGGATCATGGCGACGGCGATGACGAAAGCAATGGCGGGGATGACAAGGGAAGGAACTCACCCTGAGGCACAAGCCCTCACCCTCGTTCTCCTCCTCCAACAACAAGTCCACCTCCACCTCCCAGCAGTCTGTCTAAGGGCATGAGCAAAGGACCGGGAGGCACAAGCACTCACCCTCATTCTCCTCCTCCAACAACAAGTCCACCTCCACCTCCCGGCAGTCCGTCTAAGGGCACGAGCAAAGGACCGGGAGGCACAGAGGAACCGGGGGCAAAGACACCGCCTGCTGCCATTGCAAGCACAAGCCACTGTCCTCCACCACCGGCGAAACTAAAGGCGACCAAGGGTAGCTCACATACTCACTTGAGTTCGAAAGGTATGGTAGCGGCGAGCATAATTTGCTAATAACTTTTCTTTGCCATAATATGGTACTAACATTTCTATCCTAGGCCGAGATCACCTTTCCATCTATTTCCTGAATCGGATGACTGCCCCGGCCATTACGAGCATGGGAAGTTCATGATAACCAAGGCCCAACTTGTCGACAAGGAAAGGTGGGAGACAAGGAGGTTTCATCTCTGGTACATGGAAGCGGCAAAAGCTGGCCTTCATGGTTTTCTAGTCAAGGTTGTGATGGAGTACTTCCACTTGCCCGGCAATGATGTAGAACTCCCCGTGGACTTCCACGACATGTACAGACTACTGCCGGAACAAGAGCTTGACATCGCCCAAGTCACCTTGTTCTCTATGTAAGTGATGAATTGCGAGTTTCACATATCGCTTGCCTTTGAATCGGTCAAGACTACTTATATATGCCACGATGGCTTGTCCTTGCAGGTTGATGGCCTATATATCCAAGGAACTAAAACTTGATGTTATCTATCTATCTCCAATGCATATTGCGAAAAGAATCATCATTGGTTACCACCTAGATGACAATCATCCAACCATGAAAGACTTGACCAAGCGACAGAGAGAGGCACATAGGAAGAAACTGATGGACAATGAGAAGTTGAACATTTCAAGGTACATACTAGGAGCAATGAAGAAGATCAGGGGACATGGGTATATCCTAGCTGCCTACCACTTTGGGTAAGTCGAAGACATGCCTGTAGAGATAAGTGGGTAGCTAGCTAGAATTATTATTTCTCGTCGTAACCTGTATTTTGTTTCAATGGCGCAGCCAAGGCCTGCGTATTTGATTCATTGACAGTGCCAAACTTAAAAGGGTACAAGGCCTTGAAGATTGCCTCAAAGTGTAAGTGACTGAACTGTCTTCTCATATGCGTTCTAATGCCCTGCCTAATACTAGTACATTTCGTATAGCGCTTATAAGGAGTACGTGAAGGATCCTGAATGCTATGATCAAAGAACAGAGAATTTTAAGGCTAAGCATAAGAACCGCATCAAAATCAGACACAACTTTTCGGTAAGTATTTAAAAGGTTTAATTGTGCTTTCCGTTCATATGAGTTCTAATGCCTGTGTTGTAATGATTGTGTATCGATCATGCAGTGTGCCAAACAACCGGTAGGATCACAAACCTATGGCTTCTATGCCTGTGAGTTTCTGAGGGTGTGCAAGCAGTACAGCAGTAGTTGGAGGGTGCACAAGAATGGATTGAACTGGTCGAGAGACGTGCAGAGCATCCAACACAGCTTCAAGCAGACAAAGGCGGACATATGTAAGTTTGTCTTAGACAAATACGTGCTTGAAGGGGGCACGTTCTTCAATGAGAACAGCCCACTAGCAATTTTACCGGAGTACGAGAGGCTGAGGAAATGGCCCACGATGATGCGTCCGCAGGATTACACCTTAGCGCATGTATAACGACTTTAATATGTAAATGTAATGAATTAACGATGACAAGAACGACTAAGTGAATGTATATATATGTATATTATCTCATGTGTAATGCCTGCATACTTTTGAAGTTTAATCTGTGAAATCTGGATAAATCTGGATGTGATTTGAATTTGAATTTATATGCCTGCTGTATTTTTTTTAATTCAGGAAATAATTTATCGAGGCGGGCAAATAATAAAGCCCGCCACGGCTAATGAACATAACCACGGCGGGCCACAAAAGGTGTCTGCCATGGTAAAATAATTTACCGTGGCGGGCGGTGTAACGTGCCCGCCGTGGTAAAAGTATATTTACCACAGCGGGCACGTTACACCGCCTGCCGCGGTAAATCGGTTAACCGCGGTAGGCAAAGCCGCCCGCCGCGGTTAAGCCACGATTTACCATGGCCTCTAGGCTATGGCGGATGGCTTTGCCCGCCGCGGGAAACCAAAAACGCCCGCCTCTAGTAAAGTTTGTGTAGTAGTGTCTAGCACAATAGTGTTGTGGCTTTTGATCTCTTCAAGGTCTTTCTTGAGCTTTTCATTGTCATTCTTGAGCTTGACAAACTCATCATAATCATCAGCCTCAACCACTTGCTTGCCCTTGGTACTAGAACTTTGCTCAATGCTCAAATCATCACATGATGTAGCTATATCAATCTTAACAACATTGTTAGTAGCATCATGTGGCTCATTGGATAGAAATTCTTGAGCAATGACAAGATTATCATGATTAATCTTAAGAGTGGTATATTCTTCTTTTAGCTTGTTGTGGCTAGTGATAAGCTCTTTATGCACCCACTCAAGTTTATCATGTTTTTCCTTAAGCTCTTTCTTAGAAGATTTGAGCTCCTTGAGTTTGGATGATAAAGCATCATTTGCTTCTCTAAGCTCAACACTAGCCTTTTCCGCTATATCACATTTTGCTAAAAGTGAATCATTCTTAGCTTCTAGCTTTTCATTCTTAGCTCTAGTCTTTATAATGATCTTAGTCTATTGTTTTAGCAATCTAGCAAGGTCATCATAAGAAGGTGATTCATATTCATCATCATCACTATCGCTATCATTATTACTAGCATGTTCATCACCACTACTATCATCATCATTTGATACCTTGCGTTCACCCTTGGCCATAAGGCATAGGTGTGTAGAGGATGATGGCGGTGGTGGCGGTGAAGATGATGAAGAGTCAATAACAATGGCGGCCACCTTCTCGTTGTCACTATCATCATCGGATGAGCCACTAGATCAATCAATGTCTGTGAGCCTATCACCGATGATGTATGCCTTTCCACTTTTCTTCTTCTTGTGGAAATCCTTCTTCTTGCCATCTCTCTTCTTGTATGGTTTATCTTTCTTCTTCTCATCTTCATCACTTGAGTCATCTTTCTTGCCCTTGTTCTTGTTTTTGAACTAGTCTTTCTTGGGCTTTGTGCATTGGTGTGCTAGATGACCAAGTTCTCCACAATTGTAGCAATCCATCTCCGAGATTGGCTTCCTTCTAGAGCTTGTGAAGAACTTCTTCTTGCCATCAAACTTGATGCCACTCTTGTTAAGCTTCTTTAGCATCTTGGTGGTTTTTGTCACCATGAGAGCAAGACTTGCATCATCAACTTCATCATCACTTGAGCTCTCATACTCAAGCCTTGCTTTGCCCTTTTCTTGGCTAGCTTTGAATGCTAGGTCTTTTTCTTTCTTCTTTGTAGAGGATGAGCCATCTTGAGGTGTGATGTGCATGTACATCTCATGAGCATTGATCTTTTCCAAGATTTGTGTCGGTGTAGCGGTGGAAAGATCACCTTGATGAAGCACGGTCACAATATGCCCATATTTGTCAATGGGGAGGACACTCAAAATCTTTCTTACAACATCGGATGGTTGCATTTGAGTGAGTCCAAGCCCATTGACTTCCTCTACAAGAACATTCAAACGTGAATACATCTCATTAGCACATTCTTTGGGAAGCATCTCAAAAGCGTTAAGCTTTTTCATGACAAGATGATAGCGTTCCTCACGCTCACTCTTTGTTCCCTCATGGAGCACATAAATGTCCGACCATAGTGCATGGGCGTCTTTGTGGTTCCTCACCCGATTGAACACATCTTTGCAAAGGCCTCTAAAGATGGTGTTTTGAGCCTTTGCATTCCATTTCTCGTAATTCACCTCATCGCCTTGTAGGTGTGTAGAATCCTGAGGTTTTGGGAAGCCTTGTGAAGCGGCTCTAAGTATTCCAACATCTAGAGCTTCTAAGTACGCCCCCATGCGAATTTTCCAATATGGAAAATCATCCCCCTCAAAGATAGGAGGAGGTCCATCCCCGTGAGACATCTTTCTCTAGGCGGTTAAGCCTAAATACGTGAGCACGAGGCTCCGATATCAATTTAAAGGATCAAGATACCCAAGAGGGGGGGTGAATTGGGCTAATTCTAAATTTCTTTGCAATAATTAAATCATATGGTTAGCCCAATTAACCCCTTGTGCCTACAAAGTGTTTCTATTGATCTAACGCATAAAAGTTTAGCAACCTATGTTCCAATCCTACTCTAGCATGGCAATTCTAGGAATGTAAATGACAAGAATTGAATTGCTCAAAGTAAATGCTCAAAGTAAAGAGAGAAGGAGGAACGCGGCGATATTTTGCCGAGGTATCGGAGAGTCGCCACTCCCCACTAGTCCTTGTTGGAGGACCCGCGCAAGGGTGTTGCTCCCCCTTGATCCGCGTAAGGATCAAGTGCTCTCTACGGGTTGATTCTTCGACAGTCCGTCACGGTGAATCACCCACAACCGCTCACAACTTGAGTTGGGTCATCCACAAGCTCTCCAGATGATCACCAAGCTCCCAATCACCACCAAGCCATCTAGGTGATGGCGATCACCAAGAGTAACAAGCACGAACTCTCACTTGACCACGACAAGCCTAATGAGAAGGGTGGATGCACACTTTGCTACTCTTGATCTCACTAATGAGGGCTCTCTTTGGGATTCTCAAATCTCAATCACCTCACTAGGACCTTGCTTTTCTTGGCACTCTCAAAGGTGTTTCTCAACTGTTGGAATGAGCAAAAGTACCCCCACACACGAATGGAGGTGGTATTTATAACATGGGCTAAAAAACAAACCGTTATGTGCCTCTATGGGGTGACGGAACGCTCCAGTCATGTTGACCGGATGCTCCGGTCAGTTCACCCCAAACTCCAGTCTTTAAAGTGTGACCGGACGCTGGACAGCCTCCGGTCAGCACTGACCGGACGTGTCCGGTCGTGATTTTCCCTCTCTGGAACCTTACTGGAGTCGACTGGACACTGGCTCTCAGCGTCCAGTCACTTCACCTCTCAGTGTCCGATCACACCAGACGAAATCACCTTGGTCAAATGAACTGACCGGACTCTGCGCCAGCGTCTGATCACACCGAAGCCAGCGTCCGGTCAGTATTTGACCCTCCATTCACTTCCAACTCTCGATCATACGTGAATGAAGTTTGCTCCATTGGATCTAAGGGCTATTTTGGAGCTACCTAGTGCTAGTTTTGACAAGTGTGCACCACACCTAACCCACTAGACTCACCTAGGTCAAGCTACCCGTCCATACCCCCCTTAATAGTACGTCCAAAGGAAAAACAAAGTCCTAAACTACTCTAAGTGTCTCTTCAACACCAAACGACACTTAGAACTAGTCCATCCTTAACCTTGTCCTCTATCCATTGAAAACCAAAACGATTTCCATCATAGGGGCATGACCACCATGATTGCCCAATCAATCTCTATTACCATGACCTAAACTAATTGCCTCTGCAAAACACACGTTAGTCACAGTAATCACATATTGTCATTAATCACCGAAACCCAACTAGGGGCCTAGATGCTTTCAACTTGCATGACATCCCAAACCATGTCAGGGAGGTCGCTCTTCATGGCGTTCGTCATGATGCTGCCATGGCGTTGGCTGCTGCGCAAGCCCGTTCTGGCCATGAGCTTCGACTTCTTCCCCATGGTTTTCTAGCCACGACACACCCTGGGGATCAAGAGTGCCTGGTCGAGGATTTTTTCGACGCTGCTAACTCTGTAGCCCTTACTTCCCAGGCCGATGATATAGTAAAAAAAGTGTTTTCTGGCCTGTAGCTTGTAATAGGTGACATTAGCAAACAATTTCTTCGTCTTAAGTGATTTTTCTTTTGCTTCGTACTTCATGTTCCATGCATCAATTTATCTGTGTTTGCTTTGCTCTTATAGGCGATACATATTGTACTAGCTTTTTCCCCCTTCGGGTTCATTTTTTGAACTAGAGGCGACACCCTTCTGGTATCGGCTATTAGAACCAAGGATTGAACTAATCGCCTATCAAGTATTAATCCAAATGCTAGGTTAATATTTCTTTAGACATTTTCTGTTGATTACTCTGCCAAACTCTTCTTCTCCTCCTAGTGTTTCCAGAACATAAGCATTGCCAGGCGCACAACGTTTAATCCGATAAGGTCCTTCCCAATTAGGCGACCATTTGCCAAACTCGCTGTCCTTTGACCCGATCGGCAATTTTACTTTCCAGACCAAGTCTCCTTCAGAAAATTGCTTGCCCTTGACCTTTTTATTGAAATATTTTGCGATCCTCAGTTTATTAGCTTCGATATTCTCAAGAGCACGCAGCCGATGGCAACTCAAGTCCTCCAAGTCGTCTATCATAAGATTCTTGTAGACTTCGGCTGACAAATCATTTTACAATGTGACACGCCTCGATCTAGTTTGAATTTCCCAAGAAGGACTGCATTATGACCATACACAAGTTCATAAGGTGATGTTTTAATCGATCGATGACAGGCCATCCTATGTGCCCACAATGCTTCATTAAGCATTGAATGCCACTTCCTTGGCTGCTCCTCAATCTTTTTCTTGATCAGCTTAATCATAATCTAATTGGACGCCTCTGCCTGGCCATTAGCCTGAGCATAGTAAGGATAAGAATTTAGTAGCTTAATTCCCATACTGGTAGCAAAATCTCCGAACTCTTCTGATGTGAACATCGTCCCTTGATCGGTAGTGATAGTTTGATGAATCCCAAAACGATACACAATATGCTCCTTGACAAAATCAACCATGTTCTTTGAGGTTACTATCTTCAAAGGAATTGCCTCAACCCACTTAGTAAAGTAATCCATTGCTACCAATATGAACTTATGTCCTTTACTTGAGGGCGAAAAAATCTAGCCAATTAAATCAATTCCTTAGCCTCGAAATGGCCATGGTTTGATTATTGGATTCAAAGCCGATGCAGGCGATTTCTAGACATTACCAAAACGTTGACAGTCCTGGCACTCCTTATAATATTCAAAACAGTCTTCCAATATTGTTGGCCAGAAATATCCAGTTCTGCGAATAATCCATTTCATCTTATAAGCCGATTGATGAGCTCCACATATCCCTTCATGCATCTCACCCATCAACACCTTAGCTTCCTCTTGATTTAAGCATTTGAGCAACACCCCATCGACTGTTTTATAATATAGCTGATCATCTAGTAAAACATACTTAGTCGATTTGTACCTTAGCTTTTTGGGAACTTTCTGTGATGGATTCCTAAGGTAATCGGCTATTTCTACTCTCCAATCATTATTCAAGGTTTCACTACTCAAAACTTCTTGAAACACTTGATAACCTGAAGCACTTTGAGCTAAACGATTAGCCTATTGATTCTGTGCTCTCGGAATATGTTGAAAAGAGACATGAGGAAATTTCTTGAGCAACCTTTGGCACTCATCATAATATCCCCTCAGAGTATCTTCTTTGCACTCATATAGGTTGATCAACTGATTAATAATTAACTATGAATCTCCAAATATTTCAATTGCTTTGGCCTTTACTTCATGAAGAAGTTGAACCCCCTTAAGAACAGCTTCATATTCTGCTTGGTTGTTGGTAATCAATGGTTCAGTCGGAAAAGCAAACTCAAAACTTGCCCCCCGAGGCAAAATAATAACAATACTAATGCCACCACCTTGCTTGCATGATGATCCATCAAAGAATAATGTCCAAGGTATCGGCTCTACATAATCAATGCTTGGCTTATGATGCTGGGTGACAAAATCGGCTATTACTTGTCCTTTGACTGCTTTAGCCGATTCGTACCTCAAGTCAAATTCCGATAACGTGAGAATCCACTTTCCCACTCTCCCATTAAGTATTGGCATTGATAACATGTGCTTGATAATAAGTAGTGTCACAACTTAGTGCAAGAGAAATATAAGCACAAGCATAACTTTTTGGTGGGAGAATATCTTGTTTATGGATCCAGAAGTCTTCTACTCAGATAGAAAACAACTCGCTCTTTTCCTTCAAACTCTTGCATCAAGGCCGATCCAATTGTTTTGTCATCGGCCGATATGTACAACTTAAAAGGCTTACCTTGCTGAGGAGGGACCAGCATGGGTGGACATTTCATATATTCTTTTATCTCCTCAAACGTCTTTTATTGTACATCACCCCATTTAAATTCTTGATCATTTTTCAACTTCAACAAGGGAGAAAACGACAGAACTCTTTCCGACAAATTCAAAATAAACCTCCTGATAAAATTAATTTTGCCAAGCACAGATTATAACTCTATTTTAGTAGTCGGGGGCACTACCTCATCAATTGCTTTTATGCTTTTTTTGACCAACTTCGATTCCTCTCTCGTGGACCATGAAACCCAAGAATTGTCCAGCTGATACTCCAAAGGCACACTTATTAGGATTCATCTTTAGACCATGTTTTCTTGTGCATTCCAGAGTCTCCCACAAATCAGCTATATGCTCCTTGTACCCCTTGGATTTTATCATCACATCATCAATGTAGATTTCAACAATCCTGCCAATCAACTTATGAAAAAATAATTCATTGCTCTCTAATAAGTTGCACCGGCATTCTTCAGACCAAAGGTCATCACAACCCATTCAAATAAACCGATTGTGCCAGGGCATCTGAAAGCGGTCTTTGCTATGTCTTCTTCAGCCATGAAAATTTGGTTATATCCTGCATTGCCATCCATGAAGCTAATAACCTTGTGCCCAACTATTGCATCTACCAACATATCAGCTATTGGCATAAGATAACCATCCACGGGTGTGGCCTTGTTTAGATCTCTGAAATCGATGCAAACTCTTAACTTTCCACTCTTCTTATACACAGGGACAACATTAGATATCCACTCTGCATATCGGCACAGTCGGATAAACTTTGCTTCCAGTAACCTTTTAGTCTCCTTTTTTATATCATCAAGCACGTTTGGGTTGCATCTCCTTGGAGCTTGTTTAAACGGCCGATATCCAGGTTTGATTGGCAATTGATGTTCAACAATCGATCGGTCTAGACCAGGCATCTCATAGTATTCCCAAGCAAAATAGTCTTTAAATTCCTTTAATAAATTAACTAACTCTTGCTTACACTCAGGATCCAACTTGGCACTTACAAACGTCGGCCTAGGCCTATCTCCAAAACCAATATCTACTTCTTCTAATTCATCGGCAGACGTGAAGCCATGTCCTAGTTTGCCATTTGTACCATCTATTGGATTATCCATTAAAACAAAATTTCAAAGCTGACTGCTTGGATTGACTATTGGCTTTCATTATTGATTCTAATGAAGCCTCCTTCCCATAACTTGCCATAAAAGCACTCAAAGTCTTCTAGCTCCCAAAATATTGGATCGGCTGTTGCGATACTCATAGAGTCATCAGCGCGAACCAGCTCGACATCATCTCCATGCCATTGAATCAAACACTGATGCATGGTTGATGGCACACAACAGTTTGCATGAATCCAGTCACGACCAAGGAGGAAACTGTATGACCCTTTTCCATCGATGACGAAGAATGTGGTGAGCAGAGTTTTACTCCCAATTATCAGTTCAACGTTTATTGCCCCCCGCGTCTTAGACGCATTACCCCCAAAATCTTTAAGCATCATGTTGGTCTCAATCAAATCTCCTGGTCCCTTGCCAAGCTTACGGAAAGTGGTGTAAGGCATAAGATTGACAGAAGCACCTCTGTCCACCAACATCTTGTTCATCGGCTTCCCATCAACAAAACCTTTTACATATAAAGCCTTTAAGTGCCAATGCTTGACTGATTTATCGAATATAGCTTGCTGTATAACTGTCAACTTGGCAACTATTTCCTTATACTCTGATTCATCAAAATCTGAATAAACTTCTTGATCCGCTGAAGCTCTGAATTTTGATGGCAACAGAAAAGCCATTTGAATATTAGTCGATGGTTGCCTTCTATCGACTATTTGCTTAGCACACCACACTTGAGGTCTACCAGATGCTTGGGCCTATTCCAGTTCTCTTTTCCTTAGCCATTGCACTCTTCTTTTCTAGCTTCTTGTCAAACCTCCTGGACACCATTGGCCTTCCTGCCAAACATATTCTTCCTCATTACTTTCTTCTTCATAATCAGCCCAGTCTTGATCAACAACTCTTTTTCCAAGCCGATCATGAACACTTCTATTTTTTAAGCGCCGATCCATGTTATTATGATGATACGCATCTTGAGCATGGATAGACCGACGGTTGGCTTGAGATTGCCTAAACTCCCAATATTGTTCACTGCACTCTGGACAATTATTTTTGGTAGGCAATTTCAAACCTTCGTTCCAGCAATGTCTGAAGAAAGGACAATTCCAATGTGATTTAGCTTGCTTTCTTTCATACCTCTCTTTTTCCTGTTGACGCTGGTATTCTTGCTCCTCTAACCAACGCTAATAATCCTTTTCCTTTTGCCACTGCCATTTATTCAACAAAATTTGAAATGTAACACGCGGATTTGTCGCCCCATCTTTTGACATTTTTCCCTACTCATATCTGCTCTTTTGCTTGTCGCGACGTCTTCTAATTTCTCTGTATTCATCAGCTAATATTTGCATCTCGGGATCGATTGTTCTAGTTTCTCTTGATTTGGTTAATGTCAGGACCTTAGTCTTCCCTTTGAGGAGCCTAGCATCGACCATGTTTTGATCTCCTGGGAAAGGATTATCATCAACTTTTATCTTCCGAGGTGTATCGAATTTGAGCCTTCCTTGTTGAATAGCCCTTTGTATATGCTGCCGAAAAACTCTGCGTTCATTAGTAGAATTAGATGTAGCATTATGAAACTTGCAGAACTTCTTATTCTTCAATTGATCAGGGGGCAACAAAACATGATTATCGGCAACTTGATCTGTCCCTTCTCAAGCAAGAAATCAAAGAGTTTGTCTAACTTTGTAATGTTGAAATTGTAGCTCTCTTCGACTCTTCTTCCCCAAGGATTTGGCACCATTACCGTCTTCTTGGGGAAAAAGGATTGAGGGGACCTATGATTTCGATGTCACAAAATCAGACAAGCTCTTTGATTTCTTGCTTGAGAGAGGACAGATCAAATTGCCCGCCAATCATGTTATGTTACCTCCTAATCAGTTGAAGAATAAGAAGTTCTGCAAGTTTCATAACGCTACTTCTCATTCTACTAACGAGTGCAGAATTTTTTGGCAACATATACAGAGGGCTATTCAGCAAGGGAAGCTTAATTTGATACACCTCAGAAGATGAAAGTTGATGATAATCCTTTCCCAAGAGATCAGAATATGGTCGATGTTAAGTTCCTCAAAGGAAAGACTAAAATCCTAACATCAACCAGGGCAAAAGAAACCAGAACCGTCGATCCAAAGATGCAAATATCGATTGCTCCTGCGTTGAAGCCAGGCAGATCTACAGATAGTTCCGGTTTGCTGCGTGTCCACGCGACGCGGCTACCACGTTTTTGCGCCAACATGTAACTCTGCTCTTTTGCATTAGTTAAGTATTATTTATATTATTGTGTTTTGCTGGTTTCACCACTTAGTTAGAGTGCTCTGATCTTGTTCCACCATACATGGGATTAGAGTAGTAAGTTTATAGATTAAACGTGGTGCTTAGGATATAGCTTACCTGTGTTTACAGCTAGGCCTCCGGATAGATTGTGGTAGGTGATAGGTGTTGACAACCCTATCCATCCTCTGTATTCCACCATGATAGGTCTAGTTATTAAATTGTAGGGCTCGTGGTAGACCTTGTCTAGTTATCCCTCCTAGCTGCTAGGCGGGCTGTGCCCCGAAGTAAACAATCGAGATATAGTCTTCTTTAGTCTTGTCTTACTTCATAGAAACCACATATATCCTCTCTACCTATTACTTTTACCCTTGGAGACTCTTAGTTCTTAACTAGTCCACTTCACATTCCCATGGAAATTGATACCTTGGAATACTCTTTGGTGATAGATACATTGACATCCGTGTGCTTGAGGATTTATCTGTTTGCCATATCTAGTGTCAACAGGGAGCAAGCTCATAAACTTGTATATTGCATTTGGATGTGCAGTACATATGCTTGCTTGCATGGCACAAGTTTTTAAATCCCATATCTATGCTTGTGTGGTGTATGCTAGTTGTAGGATTGATTGATGAAATGAAAAACTAGCATGCATAGGATGATAGTTAGAAGTGCCTTTCATGCTTGCATGTTTTACAAGTGGTACTAGAGCCTTGCTTATAATGTTGATCTCATGAGGTATCTAGTGTTTGTGTTTTGCAAGAGCTATCTAACTAACCATGGTGCTAAGGATGGTGTTCAAATGGCAACTCCGATTGGTATCATGCTTCAAAGGTCAATTCTTTACACCTTAGCATCATTTGGTAGTCATTACTCTCCCCCACTTTCTATCTATGCATATGTGCAAGCTTTCAAATCCAATCTCTTAGCACATATGTAGGGGGAGCCAATGCTACCAATTTGGATTTATGAAACTTATCCATATCCTTTACACATGGTAAAATGCTTGGGCAAGCAACATGAATCCAAAAAGTTTATATTGAATATCTTTATGAAAAGGTTGTCATCAATTACCAAAAAGGGGGAGATTGAAAGCCCTAGTTTGGTTTTGGATAATTGATGAAACCTAGTGTGTACTAACCCTTGTCATCTAGTGTTGTGATTAAGATTGGGTTGTACATACCAAGTATTGGAGCTAGATGATGGTCATGGTGATGGTGGTGGCCTAACCTGAAGATCAAGTGTTCCAACATGGAAAAGAAGAAAGAGAAAAATAAAAACCAAGTGTTGATTAAGACAAAGGTATCAAATAGGTTTTTGTTTTGGTGATCAAGACACTATAGAGAATGTGATCACATGTAGGATAGATAGCCATACTATACAAAGGAGAAATCTTTGGCTAAGCGGTTATCGAGTGCCACTAGGTGATATGGTTCTTGCATATGCATCAGGGAACTAGCGTGCTAGCAATTAACCCTTGACAAATGCTTTAAAAATTGCTAACACACGGGCACATGAGTTGTACACTTTGTGCTTAGCAACTTGGAAGCAAGGGTGAAGCGGTTGAGGAGATAGAAAAAGAAAAGGAGGCAAGGGTGACTGACCGGACGCTGGTCTTGGCCTGACCAGATGCGTCGAGTGACAGACCCTAGGTCTTGGTCAGCCTCTATGGCTTGACCGGATGTAGGGACCGGACTCTGGCACTGAGTCCTATCACACACAGCAGAGACGACATAGCTCGGTTTGGGATCAGACGCTGGAGACAAGGTGCGACTGGACGCACAGGGGGTGCGTCAGGTCATGCGTGATGTATGGTGACGTAGCCTCCGTGTTTGAGCACAATGAGGACCGGACGCTAGGCGCGTGAGGTCACCTCTGACCGGACGCGTCCAGTCACTAATAATCGACTCTAAAACCTTTTTGTACTTGATCGGTCACTAATAATCGGCTCTAGAACCTTTCTGTACTCGACCTGATGCTCGGTGTTCGAGAGTCCGATCGCTCGAGCAGTGAGTCCAGTCACAACTTAACTACGTGAGTGATCAACTAGTGACCGTTGGAGATGAACGAGCAAGGTTCAAAGGGACGCCATCTGTGGACCGAATGCAGCTGACTGGACGCTCTGGTCAGGTGAGTCCAGTCAGGCATGCGTAGAGCAATGGCTCTATTTGTCTAAGGGGGTCTATAAATAGATCTTGGCCTGCTTGGGGCTCACTCTCTTAGCACTTTGACATACTTGACATCCTTGTGAGCCTAAGTAGACACCTCCCACTCATCTCCATCATTGATTCATCATCATAGTGAGATTGGGAGTGATTCCTAGTGCATTTGCTTGAGTGATTGCATCTAGTGGCACTTGGGGATCGTTGTGGCTACGGATTTCTTGTTACTGTTGGTGTTTGCCGACAGCTAGACAGCTTGGAGCAGTGGAGCAGCATTGGCACGAGTTGGTGATTGTTCGTGGCCATCTCCCAGTGATTGTTAGGGGTCTTGTACCTTCCGTGGTGGAGCGCCGAAAGGTAACTCTAGTAAATTGCTCATATTATTGACTTACCTTACTTGTGGGTAGGTTCTTGCAGTGCCAAGTGTTGGCTAGGTGTGTGATACCTATTAGCCACCGAACCACCAAGTGTTGGTCGACACAACAGGGACTAGCATGACGGCAAGCACGTGAGCCTCAGGAGAAAAATTTTGTGTTATTGTGATTGGAATTCTCCCGATGATTGATTGGATATTCATTGTGATTGGTTCATCCCTCTTGCCATGATGGTACAATCATCCTACACACTCTTGTATTTACTTTGTTTACTTTCTTACCTAGTCAAGCTCTTTAATGTACTTTATCTTTGAGAACTTGTTAGTTTGGTTAGTGAGGCTCTTTAGTTAGTCTTTGAGAGCTCACTAGCTTAGAGAGTAGTGGCATAGCCTTTGTGTGAACTTAGAGATCATAGCAACTAGAATTGTTGATGTAGGTGGCTTGCAACCCTTGTAGAGCTAGAGCAAAATTGCAATTCAACATTTAGGTTACTAACCTTTGCTCTAATGATTTTGTAGGGAATTTTATAGGCTACTCACCCCCTATATCCATTTAGGACCTTTCATCCGCACCCAGCGATCACGGTTGGATACCTCAAAAAAATGAAACAACATCCTCTCCTCCCCCTGTCCTGCAAGAGGCGAGCGCATCGAGAGAAGCCTGCGCCAGCATCTCCTCTAGCCGGTGGCGGCAGAGCTCCTCAAGCCCCTCTCCAACTTCTTGGTGGCGGGTGTATATGCATCTATTATGCCTACTGTCACACCCAATTTTAAGGATAAAATTGAATGCACTAAACTCATGTGTGCCCAGGGATCAGTCACACACATAAGTTGACAAATTATAAAAAGTATCATCACGGTGTATCTTACATAACGAATAATAGCATCACATAGTCTTACACATCACAGCGGAAAGTAAAAAGATAGCTCTCTTGTGGTAGCTCCAACACAGGGACGGTCGACTTGTTGACCCCAAGCCTTATAGTCCTTAGGGAACTCCTCATATCCGTTGTCGTCTGTTACCCATCCAGGATTTTTATCCAAATATATAAAATAAACAAGCGTAAGTACTTCCGGTACTTAACAAGACAACACGGGGTTCATGAGGCTCAAAAAGGATGACACTGGTTTACTGCAGTTAGCACTTTTAGTAAGTCAAGATTTTATCGTCAGTTATTATCAAGTTATGCTTAAGCTCCCATTTAAACCCACATGATCATATATCTGATCCAAATGAGTCATGTAACATCATCATAATATCATCATAATCATCTCGTACAAACAACATTATAAGTAGCCATCTATTCTGTGAGTTTTTCGGGCCGCTCGTGACCGTGAGCATGGCTGTTCTAACAGTTTGTTACCCTCTGCAAAGGTGGTGCACATTCACCGCGAGTCGTGATTCCCATATGCCCGGGTTAATTACTCCCATATCACTGCCAAGGTGAGCGGGCAGGGTACACTATGAAGCCATTTCATAGGTTTCTCTAACAAGTTAGGGCCACTAGGTTTCCTTGGTAGGTAGGTGTAGGAACCCCCTTTCCTATGGCACATATCCATCACGGCTATACACATAGGAACAGAGGCAGTCCTATACCCAACGTGGCAAGCCCCTTTTGCGCCATAAAGGTAACCTCTAACAAGCTAGAAAAGGTTCTATTACTGAGCTAAAGTCAGAGCCATATGACCCTCATGGTTGCACTGTCAGTCCCAGCTTTTGCCGACAGATAAGTCCTTATGGAGGGCCGAGAGCATCACGATCGAAAGTCATTTGCTCCATTGCCCTATAATCCAGTTGTTTAAAAGCAACTTTTACCTTTTCTTTCCATAGAATCGTTGTTCAATATGTAGCTCATGTATAGTTATGTTGAGCACTAGCAAACTACCCATATGCATATAACCCATAGGAGACAAGGAACAGGATAATCAATCACTAGGATGTCCTTACGGGTATCAAAATTAGACACATGCAAATGAGTAATTAATAAAGGTGAATAGGCATCAAGGTAGATCCCATGCTATACTTGCCTTGGTTCACAAACTCTTGCTGGTCCTGCTGGTCGTCGAAGAACTCTTGGTCTCCAATGTTCTCCTCACCGTCTGAACACGACCAACACGACAACATACAACATTTCAGGAACATTCATGCAAAGCAAACAATCCTATGGTTAGAACAGTACACCAACAGTAAAGAAAACAAGATAAAATGTTTATGAAAATAATCTACATCTCGCTACGATCATGTCAACGCGAAGTTCATGAAAAACAGAGCTAAAACGCGAAAGTTATGAATTAAACGGGGTTTCCTATAGCAATTTATTTAATTAAACCTAACCATGAAATCTAATAGTTGCAAACATGGTTAACTGTGGTACTAACACGTAGATTACAAAATTACAAAACTAACGCAAGTTGAACGGGTCGATTCGGAGCTAAAACGAAGTTTTTTTGAGCAAAACAAATCTAGTGGCATTTCTGTAAATACTGAAAACGTATTTTGGACTAACACAGTATACTTTACGTTTTCAAAACAAGAAAGCGTACTCTGGAAATTGCGCTAGGGCCGGCGGGTTCAATTTGGTGAAACTAGGAGGGCTCTTTAGCAAATTTACACGCAAAGGGGTAACTTCTAATCCTGGCCGTAGATCTGAAAATGGACGGCTTGGATCGGCTTGGGGAAGGAAGAGAAGGGAGGCCCGGCCGGCACAGTGATGCCGGCGGCAAGCTCCATGGCCGGCGGCGTGGAGGTTACTGGCACGCACGGATAGGGGCCTACGGGCCACGGTTCAAAGAACCGAAGGCACCGGGAGATGGAGGGGGTTCTCGCGTACCCCTCCAGGCCAAGAAGGCGGCCGGAGGGCGCGGCTGGCGTGGTGGCCGCCATGGCCGGTGAGCAAGAGCTCACGGGCGCCCGCGAATAGGGCTCTAGAAGCCATGAAACTCAAAATAAATGGCATGGGAGGAGAGAGGGGAGTACGACGAGGCTCACCACGGCGAAATTCAGAGCGGAGGCGGCTCGGGGACGGTGGTTCGCGCGGAGGGCGGATGGCGGAACCGGCGACCTCAGCGCGGCGGTTGCTGGGGCTTCCTTGGTGCCTGTCGAACACGAAGAAGAGAGCGGGGAGCAGCAGGGGTGCGCGCGGGGGGTTCGGCTCCCTTTCAAATGAGGTCAAGGAGCGGGGTGACGCGCCCACATCGCGATGAAAGCGGGCATAGTTCGGCGGCGGTTGCGCCAGGCGCGCGTGGGGCAGCACTGACACGCGGGGCCGGGATGGCAGTGGTTGTGGCACGGGGCAGTTGAGGCGCGAGCTGGGCCAGTGCGGCGGCAGCGGTTGCCTGGCCCATGCTGGGCCGGCCCAGGAAGGGGAGAGGGTTAGGGCGAGCGGGCTGGCGGGAGGGCTGGGCTGGTGCGCTGGCACAGGGGAGAAAAAGGCCATGGGCCGAAAGCAAGGGAAGGAGGGGGAGGAGAAAAAGAATTTCTTTTCTTTTTCCAAATACATTTTCCAATCTCATTTTCAAGTTGAATTTGAATTCAATTCAAATTCTAGTCAAAGTCAATCATTACAAAAACAAATGTGCAGCAGCATGAATGCATCAACATGTTACTAACCTTATATTTGATTTTATTTTCACAAAAAATATTTCTTTCCTATATTTCAATGCTCACATAATAACATAATTAAATCGAATTTTCTTATTTCAAAAGACTAAAATTTTGGGTGTTACATTTCTCCCCCCCCCCCTTAAGATGAATCTCGTCCTTGAGATTCGGGTGATTGCTTACTCAAACAGTTGTGGATAAGACTTTCTCATATCCTCTTCTCTTTCCCAAGTAGCATCATCCTCTGTATACCGATTCCACTGCTCCTTGCACATCTTTATAGTTCGGCTTCTTGTAACTCTTTCGGCAATTTCCAAGATCTTTATCGGATACTCTTCATATGTAAGATCTTCCTTAACAGCAAGCTCTTCCAAAGGAATCTGCTCTTCTGGTACCCTCAAACACTTTTTCAATTGAGAAACATGGAACACATCATGCACACCTGACAAACTCTCAGGCAGTTCCAACTGATAGGCTACTTCTCCACGTCTCTCTAAGATCTTAAAAGGTCCAATATACCTTGGTGCTAACTTTCCCTTCATATTGAATCTTTTCACACTTCTCATTGGTGACACCTTCAAGTACACATAATCACCAACTTCAAAAGTCAGCTCTCTTCTGCGAGTATCAGCGTAACTCTTCTGTCGGGACTGAGCCACTCTTAAGTTATCTCTAATCATTCTCACTTGTTCTTCCGCGTCTCTAAGGACATCGGGTCCAAACACTTGAGTTTCACCAGTCTGATTCCAGAACAAAGGCGTTCTACATTTACGTCCATACAACGCCTCGAAAGGTGCCATCTTGAGACTCTTCTGATAACTGTTGTTGTACGAGAACTCTGCGTATGGTAGACTCTTATCCCAACTATTACCATACCGCAGTGCACAGGCTCTCAATATATCTTCCAAAATCTGGTTGATCCTTTCAGTCTGTCCATCAGTTTGCGGGTGGTAAGCCAAACTGAAATTCAACTTTGTCCCCAAAGATCTATGTACTTTATGCCAGAATTGCGATGTAAACTGAGTGCCTCTATCCGACACAATTTTCTTGGGAACACCATGTAAGCACACTATTCTTTCCATGTATAACTCTGCTAACCTTGCACCCGTATAGGTAGTCTTGATTGGTAAAAAGTGAGCAACCTTGGTTAGTCGATCCACTATTACCCATATTGAATCATAACCTCTTTGAGTGCGAGGCAAACCTACGATAAAATCCATACCAACTTCTTCCCATTTCCATTCAGGAATCTTCATTAGTTGTAGCAACCCTGCAGGTCTTTGATGCTCAGCTTTCACTCTTTGACAAGTGTCACACAAAGCCACATACTCTGCCACATCTCTCTTCAAACCATACCACTAATACTTCTCCTTGAGATCCAAATACATCTCGTACTTTTGGGATGTATAGAATAAGCAGACTCATGGGCCTCTTGTAGAATTGCATCACGGATAGCCTTCACTTCAGGTACACATATCCTTTTTCTGAACCAAAGAGTACCATTCTCATCCATCCTGAATCCTGGTGCCTTTCCAATCACTACATTCTCCGCTATCTCTTTTAGTTTCTCATCCTCCAATTGACCTTTGCGTATATCTTGCTCCAAAGTAGGTTCTATCACCATTTCCATTGCATTAGTGACAAGACTCAAGTTGAGATACTCCATTTCAGCACACAACTCCGCTGACATAAATGTCATCCCAAATCCATTAGTATAACTCTTCCTGCTAAGTGCGTCAGCTGCGACATTTGCTTTTCCCGGGTGATAATGCACTTCCAAATCATAATCTTTGATCAATTCTAACTAACGACATTGTCTCAGATTCAGATCTGACTGGGTAAAGATATACTTCAAACTCTTGTGATCCGTATAGATGTCACTCTTTTGCCCAATTAGATAATGTCTCTAGATTTTCAAAGCGTGAACCACAGCTGCCAATTCCAAGTCATGAGTAGGGTAATTCAACTCATGCTTCCTCAATTATCTAGATGCATAAGCCACCACTCTTCCTTCTTGCATAAGCACACATCTAAGGCCCAAACAGTATGCATCACAATATATAGAGAAGTTCTTGCTTAAGTCGGGCAAAATCAATACTGGAGTTGTAGTCAATCTCTTCTTTAGCTCATCAAATTTGCCTGGCATTTATCAGACCATACATACTTAGCATTCTTTTCCAATAGTGCTGTCATAGGCTTAGCAAGTTTGGAAAAACCTTCAATGAACCTCCTATAATATCCAGCCAATCCCAAAAAGCTACGAATCTCACTTACATTGGTTGGTGGTTTCCAATTCAACACATCTTGCACTTTGCCTGGATCCACTGCTATTCCACCATTGGAGACAACATGACCCAGAAAAGAGACCTCCTTCAACCAAAACTCACACTTGCTCCGCTTAGCGTACAACTTATGTTCTCTAAGCTTTTGCAAGACTAACCTTATATGTTCAGCATGTTCTTCTTCAGTCTTGGAGAATATCAGTATGTCATCTATGAATACCACCACAAATTTATCCAGAAACTCCATGAACACCTTATTCATCAGATACATAAAGTATGCAGGTGCATTGGTCAATCCAAAAGACATAACGGTATACTCATACAAGCCATATCGTGTAGTGAATGCTATCTTGGGTATGTCTGAGTTTCAAATCTTAAGCTGATGGTATCCTGAGCGGAGATCAATCTTGGAGAACACATAGGCTCCTCTCAACTGATCAAACAGGTCATCAATCCTAGGCAAAGGGTATTTATTCTTGATTGTAACCTCATTAAGTGAACGGTAATCCACACACATCCATTGACTACCATCCTTCTTATCCACAAAGATCACAGGTGCTCCCCATGGAGAAGAACTGGGGCATATGAAACCTTTTTCTTGCAACTCTTTTAGTTGTTTCTTAAGCTCTTCTAATTCATTAACCCCCATTCTATATGGACGTTTAGCTATTGGTGTAGTTCTAGGTAATAATTCAATAATGAATTCAATGTCTCGGTCAGGTGGCATACCTGGCAAGTCATCGGGGAAGACATCCGGGAACTCCTCCACAACACGATCTTGTTCATTGGCATCACCATCCAACTGATTCACAGTGGTTGTTGGCTGAGCTAGCACTATCACTTCTACACAGATTCTATCTCCATTGGGTGATGTCACAACAACAGATTTCTCCTAACACTAAATCACTGCCCGGTGTTGTTTCATCCAATCCATTCCTAGAATAAGATCAATTCCCACTGTTCTCAACACAATAGGTTTCACTTTGAAGTCTACCCCCCTTAAGGAAATACTAGTTGAGGGACTCCAATATGAAGCGGGCATACTACCTCCCGGTGAATTTACTAGTATGGGGTTTTTCATGGCACACAAAGGTATGCTATGCATTCTAACAAAAGCTTGGGAAATAAAAGAATGCAAAGCACCGGAATCAAAAAGTACTGTAGCAGAGATAGAGTTGACGCTGAACGTACCCAACATGACCTCAGGCATCTCCTGAGCTGCATCAGATGACACATAGTTCACTTTAGCAGTGTGAGGTGGTCGGGCGTTGAACTTTTGATTGTCATTCTGGTTCTGAGGAGCTTGCTGGTTCTGCTTCTTAGGACACTAATGAGCATAGTGACCTACTTCTCCGCAGCGATAGCAGGCGTTGGGATTGTTGGGTGCACCACTCGTCATAGGAGCATTATTGGGCACTCCCTGGCATGTTGCTAGATTGCTGGTCTGTTGCGGGGGACACTGATTTCCAAACTGTTGCTGGTACTGAGGGCATTGCTAGAACTGGTTACACTAAGGATACTGACCACGGTTTCCCTGGTGAGTTGGTCCTTGATTCCTCTACTGAAAACCTTGCTGGGGATAAGCACGGGGGCATGTGTTGCTTCCTGAAGCTTGCCCTTGAAGCCTCCTCTTCTTGGCTTCCATCTCTTTGCTCTTATCGTCAATCACGATAGCGCGGTTCACCAAAGACTAAAAGTTAGGGTAGGTGTTGGACATCAGCTGGAGCTACAGGCCATCATAAAGTCCCTTGAGGAAACGGCGTTGCTTCTCCTTGTCCTCAGCTACATCATTTGGAGCATAGCGTGATAGTTGAGCAAACTTGTCATGATAGTCCGCCATAGTCATGGATCCTTGCTTAAGGGATCTGAATTCCTCTTGCTTCAATTCCACCAGTCCATCGGGGATATGATATGACCGGAAGTTGTCCTTGAATTCCTACCAGGTGATAGCAGGAGCATTGTTGGGGCATCCATACTAGAAAGAATCCCACCAATCCTGAGCTGCTCCCTGGAGTTGATCAGAAGCATACAACACCTTCTCAAGATCATTGCATTGTGCTATGTTAAGTTGCTTCTCCACAGCATGCAACCAATCATCTGCCTCCATAGGATCTGAGGCATGAGTGAACACCGGTGGGCGACCCTTCATAAACTCTCCACGCTTATCTCTGACCTGAACAGGCAGTGGTACTCTTGCAGGCTTGTTATCCAAGCGTTGCATCATGGCTTGCATCAGCTGCGCTTGCATTCCCATCAACTGTTCCATAGTCACTGGTGGCAGTGGTGGTGGATTAATGAGAGCATCACGACCACGACCACGGCCTCTGCCTCTTCCTCCTCTTGCGGCCATCTGTTTTCCAACAAATGCGCAAAATTTTAGAGATTTCCAATTTATGGAGAGCTTATAAAGATAAGGAACAATGCTGAAAATTTTCTGGACAAGATTCAAATATAGAAGTTCAGTAAATCTATCATAACTCGAGTTTCAGAGATCCAACAGAGGTGTACCAAGAACGGTTGGAAAGCTTAGGAGATCAGCTACAACTTTTATTTAGATCACTTTTACAGGTTCTGACATACACATGGTCATAAATAGAGCTAAACTGAATCTGTTCTAGGTTCCAGTCTGCACAGGAACATCAACTTATGACAGATAGATCTCACAAACCTGAACAGATTTTGACGTGATTCTAGAGACATTTGAAAGATACGGAAGTCTAGTTATCTCCACAAAAATTTTAGAATTTTTGACAGCCCAGATTTCGAGACACAAGATAAAGAACACAGGCTGCTCCAGAAAACAGCACAGCAGAGATAAGATAAAGCAAACCATCTACATTAAGGTCATCATCTAAACTTAAGGTTCCAATCTAAGGAAGTTGTGGACATGCCCACAAACTTCCAGCAAACAACCAAACTCCAAATCAACCAAGTTCACAATTAAAGACATCTGATCACTACAGTTCACAAAGACACAACAAGACTAAACATGAAACACGAACTAATCAACGTTGCAATCTTAAACAAGGCACCTAACACCTATGGGGCGGTGTCAATCATGGTGAACGACCGGCGCTTCTTCTTGTAGATCGGTGGCTGCCCAAGTTGAGCACGTAGTTCATCAACTTGCTTCTGGAGGCGTCTCTCGGCCCTCTGTGATGCACGCAGCTCTCCTTTGACTTCTCCATCCACCCCCTGCATGCCATGGATATGCTGCACTGTTGCTTCTAGAGTTGGGTCACTCCAAGACCTGCCAAACACCCTCATGATCATTGCGAGGAAGGAACCTGAAACGATCCTCCCTCATGGCCTCAAAGCGACGACCATGGTAGTAGGTGTAGGCGTCCTGCGCTGCATCTTCCATGCCATCCAAGGCATGGGCCCTCCTGGCAGTGGCACGATGGACAGTCTCCACCTCATGTCCATTCTTTATATCATTCCATGCGGTGACAACCAGCTCTACCTTCCAAAAGGTTGCCTCCAAAGGATGCTGGTACTCTGCACAATGATAGCTGATGGAGGTGTGCAGATCGGGGTAGTAGTCATCCAGCACATGGGTGAGGAGGTTGTGGTAGTAGGCCGTCTCAAGGGCTGGCTTGAAGTAACACTTGCACTTCCAGCCTATCTCCTCATCCACCACAGGGACAGCTGGGGATGGCACAGGTGTAGGTGAAGTAGCTGATGACTCCTCAGGTGTAGCTACAATAGGATAGACAGGTGCAGCAGCTGCAGTAGGAGCAGGTGTAGGTGTAGGTGCAGGAGTCGGGGTAGCCATCCACTCCTCATCATCCTCGAGCAAGGGTTCCTCCTCATCATCGGAGATGATCACAATCTCCTTCTCCGCCTGTGGAGCACGGGGGGTGAACATAGCACGGTAGCCGGCAGTGCTGAGGCGGGCGGTCTTCGGGTTACGAGACATCTATAGATTTAGAATAAGATAGAATTAGAATAAATAATTTTATATAATAGATTAAGGTATGAATAGCATAAATATTTTAATAAAATAACAAGAATGAGACAGTAAGCATGAAGCCAAAGGAGCAAAGATGCTAAAACAACCATTTCTAACTAGGCTTGCGTCCTACAGTCAACACTGCTCTGATACCAATTTGTCACACCCAATTTTAAGGATAAAATTGAATGCACTAAACTCATGTGTGCCCAGGGATCAGTCACACACATAAGTTGAAAAATTATAAAAAGTATCATCACAGTGTATCTTACATAACGAATAATAGCATCACATAGTCTTACACATCACAGCGGAAAGTAAAAAGATAGCTCTCTTGTGGTAGCTCCAACACAGGGACGGTCGACTGGTTGACCCCAAGCCTAATAGTCCTCAGGGAACTCCTCATATCCGTTGTCGTCTGTTACCCATCCAGGATTTTTATCCAAATATATAAAATAAACAAGCGTAAGTACTTCCCGTACTTAACAAGACAACATGGGGTTCATGAGGCTCAAAAAGGATGACACTGGTTTACTGCAGTTAGCACTTTTAGTAAGTCAAGATTTTATCGTCAGTTATTATCAAGTTATGCTTAAGCTCCCATTTAAACCCACATGATCTTATATCCGATCCAAATGAGTCATGTAACATCATCATAATATCATCATAATCATCTCGTATAAACAACATTATAAGTAGCCATCTATTCTGTGAGTTTTTTGGGCCGCTCGTGACCGTGAGCACGGCTGTTATAACAGTTTGTTACCCTCTGCAGAGGTGGTGCACATTCACCGTGAGTCACGATTCCCATATGCCCAGGTTAATTACTCCCATATCACTGCTAAGGTGAGCGTGCAGTGTACACTATGAAGCCATTTCATAGGTTTCTCTAACAAGTTAGGGCCGCTAGGTTTCCTTGGCAGGCAGATGTAGGAACCCCCCTTTCCTATGGCACATATCCATCGCGGCTATACACATAGGAACAGAGGCAGTCCTATACCCAACGTGGCAAGCCCCTTTTGCGCCATAAAGGTAACCTCTAACAAGCTAGAAAAGGTCCTATTACTGAGCTAAAGTCAGAGCCATATGACCCTCACGGTTGCAATGTCAGTCCCAGCTTTTGCCGATAGATAAGTCCATATGGAGGGCCGAGAGCATCATGATCGAAAGTCATTTGCTCCATCGCCCTATAATCCAGTTGTTTAAAAGCAACTTTTACCTTTTCTTTCCATAGAATCGTTGTTCAATATGTAGCTCATGTATAGTTATGTTGAGCACTAGCAAACTACCCATATGCATATAACCCATAGGAGACAAGGAACAGGATAATCAATCACTAGGATGTCCTTACGGGTATCAAAATTAGACACATGCAAATGAGTAATTAATAAAGGTGAATAGGCATCAAGGTAGATCCCATGCTATACTTGCCTTGGTTCACAAACTCTTGCTGGTCCTGCTGGTCGTCGAAGAACTCTTGGTCTCCAATGTTCTCCTCATCGTCTGAACACGACCAACACGGCAACATACAACATTCCAGGAACATTCATGCAAAGCAAACAATCCTATGGTTAGAACAGTACACCAACAGTAAAGAAAACAAGATAAAATGTTTATGAAAATAATCTATGTCTCGCTATGATCATGTCAACGCGAAGTTCATGAAAAACGGAGCTAAAACGCGAAAGTTATGAATTAAACGGGGTTTCCTATAGCAATTTATTTAATTAAACCTAACCATGAAATCTAATAGTTGCAAACATGGTTAACAGTGGTACTAACACGTAGATTACAAAATTACGAAACTAACGCAAGTTGAACGGGTCGATTCGGAGCTAAAACGAAGTTTTTTTGAGCAAAACAAATCTATTGGCATTTCTGTACATACTGAAAACGTATTTTGGACTAACACAGTATACTTTACGTTTTCAAAACAAGAAAGCGTACTCTAGAAATTGCGCTAGGGCCGGTGGGTTCAATTTGGTGAAACTAGGAGGGCTCTTTAGCAAATTTA
Source organism: Miscanthus lutarioriparius (assembly GCA_904845875.1). NCBI lineage: Eukaryota > Viridiplantae > Streptophyta > Magnoliopsida > Poales > Poaceae > Miscanthus > Miscanthus lutarioriparius. The sequence goes on from CAJGYO010000013.1 coordinate 56,975,073, forward strand.
CACGCAAAGGGGTAACTTCTAATCCTGGCCGCAGATCTGAAAATGGACGGCTTGGATCGGCTTGGGGAAGGAAGAGAAGGGAGGCCCGGCCGGCACTGTGACGCCGGCGGCAAGCTCCATGGCCGGCAGCATGGTCACTGGCGCGCACGGATAGGGGCCTACTGGCCATGGTTCAAAGAACCGAAGGCACCGGGAGATGGAGGGGGTTCTCGCGAACCCGTCCAGGCCAAGAAGGCGGCCGGAGGGCGCGGCTGGCGCGGTGGCCGCCATGGCCGGCGAGCAAGAGCTCACGGGCGCCCGCAAATAGGGCTCTAGAAGCCACGAAACTCAAAATAAATGGCATGGGAGGAGAGAGGGGAGTACAACGAGGCTCACCACGACGAAATTCAGAGCGGAGGCGGCTCGGGGACGGTGGTTCGCGCGGAGGGCGGATGGCGGAACCGGCGAGCTTGGCGCGGTGGTTGCTGGGGCTTCCTTGGTGCCTGGCAAACGCGAAGAAGAGAGCGGGGAGCAGCAGGGGTGCGCGCGGGGGGTTCGGCTCCCTTTAAAATGAGGCCGAGGAGCGGGGCGACGCGCCCACGTCGAGAGGAGAGCGGGCGCAGTTCGGCGGCGGTTGCGCCAGGCGCGCGCGGGGCGGGAGGTTGGGGGCAGCACTAACATGCGGGGCTAGGATGGAAGTGGCTGCGGCGCGGGGCAGTTGAGGCGCGAGCTGGGCCAGTGCGGCGGCAGCGGTTGCCTGGCCCAAGCTGGGCCGGCCCAGGAAGGGGAGAGGGGTAGGGCGAGCGGGCTGGCGGGAGGGCTGGGCTGGTGCGCTGGCGCGGGGGAGAAAAAGGCCATGGGCCGAAAGCAAGGGAAGGAGGGGGAGGAGAAAAAGAATTTCTTTTCTTTTTCCAAATACATTTTCCAATCTCATTTTCAAGTTGAATTTGAATTCAATTCAAATTCTAGTCAAAGTCAATCATTACAAAAACAAATGTGCAGCAGCATGAATGCATCAACATGTTACTAACCTTATATTTGATTTTATTTTCACAAAAAAATATTTCTTTCCTATATTTCAATGCTCACATAATAACATAATTAAATCGAATTTTCTTATTTCAAAAGACTGAAATTTTGGGTGTTACACCTACTAACTTCAATTCTATACCGATATGTACAGGTACCATGAGAAGTCCATTGCCTTCATATGAATGCATTGCACTGTTCTTTTTGTCTATATCAATGTTGCTCTGTTCATTTTTCTAATTCTAATCTAATGATGAGCCATTGATGGCATTGTTTTCTCGATCCCGTTTGTTCTTGCTGACAATGGACAATTTTACACTGTTATTGTCCAGAAAAGGATTTGATCCACAGTGGTTGTCGGCAAATGCGCCAAGGACGTCGAACTTATCCGGCGCCACCACCAAGATGTAACACCTCTGGTGTTTTGACCTAGAACTAAAACTTGACATGTCATCACGTGCATTGCAAAGCATTTATAAAGTAGAGAATTTTGAATGCATTCACTAAATAAGCTTTATTGCATAGTTGTTATTTTATGTGATGTAATGTGATTCAAAACTCTAAATGAAAATCATTATCACAAGGGTCAAATTTCATGTGATCGTGTGAGACCATGTGTCATTTGACTCAAATAACCCTAATGGGCCATGTAATTGGTCAAAAATCATAATTAAGTAAAAAGGGAAACAAATCAAATTGAATTCAAATTCAAATTATAAAAGTCCTTTTTGCCTCTTTTGTCTATTTCAAAATCCATTTGGAATTTGGGGGTGTGACAAAAAGCAAAGTTGAAGCTTATTTTATAAGGATCAACTTTGGTATTCAAAGTTTTTAAAGTTTACATATAAAATTTGGAGTAATTTTGAAATGATTCAAATGCTCAAATGCACCCCAAATTCAAATTTTAAAATGGAGGCAGAATTTGAAAATGTTCATTAAAGTAAAGTTGTAGAGCTTGAAAAGTTGAGCAACTTTCATTTTTGGAGATTTTCATCTTCTTTAGAAAAATTGTGAGTAATTTGCAAAATAAACTCAGTGGCAATTCTGTAATTCTTCTGAACAGTAGCACGACCACCTTCCCACCGCCGGTGTCCTTTCTTTGGCCTTCCAGATGCGCCCATGGCCGCCCTCGGCCTTGCGCTGGCACGGGATGGTCGCTGCGTGTCGTTCCCTCGCTCTCTTGGCCGTGCTATAAAGCTTCGACGTCGTCATCTGCTTTTCTTTCTCTCCTCTGTTTCGCCACCACCGCCGCCGTCGTTCTCCACCGCTCGCCGCTGCCTCAGCCGCGCGTCCCCTGCCAAAATTGGCCATGCCACAAGTTCTGCCTTTCCCTTGTGCACCTGTTGGAGCCAGCCACAGCACCTCGTTGTGCCGGAGTGGGCCGTGCAACGTCGTCTTCCTCGCGCCCGGTCAGTGCACCGCCGAGCTCGGTCGCGCCGTGGCCAGAGCCCTCCAGTCGGTTTCTCCTTCAACCAGATAGCGTCCGAGTATCATGGTGAGTCTCTGATCATGACTGTGCTGCCCGTTTAGTCACTACCACGCCATTGACGTCTGTCCGCGTGCTCGCCGGCGAACTTCGCTCGATACCGCCGCTGTGCACGAAGCCTAGCCGCTAGGGGCTGCTTTTTGCTGCTTCAGCCGCTCAGTTACGTTCGCCTGTGTGCGTAGAAGCTGTAGGTGATCTCGCCGTCGCCAGAGATACTCCGGTGGCCACTGCCACCATGTCGCCGCTGCCGCCGAGCCGCCATGACCGTCGACGAACTAGCTCCACTACCTCCACTGCCACGTTAGGGTCACCAGCGTGTCCGCTAGGTCGCGTAGAGCGTGTAGGTGCAGAGCTCGGGGCCGGAGACCTCGCCGTCGGTGAGGGATTCAGCCGATCAGCGCCGCCGAGCCCTGTTGGTGCCGCTGACATGTAGGCCCTGGCTGTCAATGAGAGAAGAGGGAGAGAACAGAGAGATTTTGTATTTTCTGGATTTTCAATAGTGTAGCAACTTTGGAAATTTATAGGAAAATAATTATAGCTCTAAAAATTCTAAAAATTTGTGTGTAGCTTCTATACATGTTCTATTATGGTTTAAAAATATGAAACTTGAAATTTGAATAAATTTTTAATGTTCAAAAATTCAGTCAATTAATTAATAAATGTAATTTTCATAATTTTTGTAGGCCACTGTATAACTCCAAAAATTATGAAATTTATTTTGGTACACTAATTTGTCATGAGGAATCTTACATAAAATTTTGAGGTCATTTGGAACAAGTTCAATTTGAGCTTAATTCCCAATTAATTCAAAAAAAGAATAAAATCAAACCCTAAGTGTTGGGTTAGGGTTTGATCTTGATTTGGTCATGTTTTGTGACCAGTAGGGTTTCAAGATCAATTTGGTCAAGTCACTTAGGTCATAAGCCCTAGGTCATTAAAGTTGGTTTTGTTGGTTTACAACTGTATCGTGAAGGAAAGTTGTATTCAAGGTGTTATTACATTTCATGCACCATGAAAGCATCATGTTTACATTATCATCATGTTGAATCATATGCTATTATTTCGTGTAGAATCCGAGAGTGAACCGATTCTAGTTGAGCAAGTTGTGGAAGAATCCCCAGTTGTCTCAGGATTTGATATTTGTGGTACTGATCCGGAACCCGAGATCATCAACGAAGGCAAGCCCCGGTTTATGCATTAAACCATTACCTTGTTTACTTTGAAAAATTTATCACCTATGTTACTTATTGCATTAAGTTGATTAATTCAAATGTTACCTACTTGATGCATTGCCTACCTTGTTAATTGTTTACCATCCTTGAAGATGATTTCATTTACAAAGGCGTAGATTGCTTAGTATGCTTTATGGTAGGCTTTCAAAGCAAAAGTTTCGATACAATCAAAGATGGCATACTGGCCAAAGAAAGAAAGAAGATAGAATGAACTAGAGACTAGTCGGGTGACTTATCTTGAATGTTGGGTAATGTTGCCGACTATGTCGCTTAAAGGCCACACATTGTGGATCTTCTAAACAAGACACTTTGTAGTATTGGTCACATACTCCGGTAAGCCTACTTCGGCTAATCTGATACTAAGACGAATGCCCACGCACTGGGAGTGGAGAGATGGCGGGAGTAGCGTGTACCCTCGTGGCTAGAATGTGGTCGGATTTGAGGTGTGCTGTGCTCTCGGGTGGCGTGGAGACGGCTTAGTATGGGAGGATCCGGTAGTGAGGTTGATATATGCAAGATTAAGTTCTACATATGTCGTGTGATAAGGAATCCCTAGCTGGGACTTGAATCAATTCGAATTGCCGATGTTCCACTGATATGGAGACTCGATTCATTACAGAAGCAATGTAGGACTGGTGAATTACTAACACTTGAGAAAAAGGAATGAAATGAGAAGGATTGGAATATGGGATATGAACACTTAGTTTGAGATAATGAACTAAAGTACTTAGGGGTAAAACTCGAAAATAGGATTAAGAATAGTAAGCTTTTGGCAAAGAACTTTTGAATCTTGCTACATCCTTACCTTGACCCAACACCTGCATCCCTAAGACCTTCACCCCTTTTTCATCGGGTCAGTCTTGTTGAGTACTTTTGTACTCAGGGTTTGTTAACCCTTGTTGCAGGTGAGTCGCATGCGCAGGCTTGTTTTGGTCCCTGCTGCATGTCAGTGTTTGAAGTCGATGACAACGAGGAATGATGAATGGCCTTTGGACAAGGCACTAGTTTGTGTGAAATAAATAATGTTAATGTGATATTATCCCGCTACTATGGTTGTATGGCACTTATGGTTTTGTAAGTTTGAAACAACTGGTTTGTAATTTTAAAACTTAAGTCTTCCGCTTTACAATCTCTGGTATGTATATCGAACACTGTTGTAATCTGCAATATCTGTGATTGGGATCCTGTTTGAAAAAGATTTATACATAATTTGGGTTTCCCAAGGACACCCGACAGACCTGTTAAGTTGTTGGGAACTCATGTACTCTATCAGAGGTCTGTTGAGACATCGATAGGTGCACGTGGGCCTGATTTCTTAGGAGGTTCTGCCACAACTGGTATCAGAGTAGGTCCTATCTAAGATCATTGTAGGTTGCTTTTGAAAACCTTCAAACTGATTTGGATCAAAGAAATTAAACTTGATATTTTGGGTTCAAATTTCTTTCTTCTTCCCTCTGATCTAGCCTCAATCCTATCTTATTGGAAAGTTTATGGCGAATAATATGATTAGGTTTGTCCTATGTATTAAAAATGTAGTACTTTTGATTGTATAAATCTTTTGTACTAGGATTCGTAAGATCGATTCATGCATCATGCTTGAACACCTTGCATAATAATTCCCTTAAAAGTGGTTGGGTAAGTAATGTCAATCCCATTCTTGCTAACCTCCATTATCCTCAAGCTATCCTTATACTCCTACCCTAACTTCTACAGGCTATGGCAAAGACCAAGATAACCGCACGCAAGTCCACTGGACCTCACAGAGTCCCTCGCCACCAGTTGGCACTGCGTAACCGTGAGCTTGGTGAAGGAAGTTCCAAGACCCTAGGAGATGAAGGATCTTCACGTGATCCCGCCAACATCGAGAACCTTACCAAGGAGCTCAACACTCTTCATCGAGCTCATGCCAAAGATCAAGAGAAGCTGGCAGAAATGGAAAGGGACATCACCATGACCATGGAGCTACAGAATGAAGCCTGGACACGAGAGGATGCAGCCAATGAACGCATCCATGAGTTGGAGTTCTACGTAGAAGACCTGGAGATGGACAATGCCATTCTTCATCAGAATGTCCACATGATGTACGCTCAACTTCATCCTCCGCATGGGGATGGTGAAGTTATAGATGAAGAAATGATTGTAGATCCAGGAGAAGTTGAGAATGAAGAAGAGGAGGAGGACCCTGAGGAGTTAGTGTACTTCTCAGATGAAGATGAGGTTTTGTCCGATATGGACACGGACGCCGATGACTGAAAGCTTGGAGTAGAAATAGTTCCTTTAATGCTTTTCTAGTAAACTAGGGTTGTCTTGTGAGATACAAGACATGCAAAATAAATAAGTAACCCTTTGTAGCATGAAACCTTTTAACTGCTTTCAATAAAATAATAATGTAAATAAACGTGTCTCTCTAACAGATGCCTCATCCTAACACCTGAACTGGTGCAAGTACCACGTAAGACAATGATGATATCCCAAATCCTCCACCAATGCCTTCGAATATGGCAGATGCCATAACCGCACTCGTCTATGCAACGGCAGAGAATGCTAGGTTGTTAAGGGAAATGGCTCAGAATCAACAGGCACCACACCCTAATTATGGTCATCGTAATAATGGAAATGACGAGTCAACCTATATTGATTTTACTGACACACGTCCGCCTGTGTTCTCTAAGGCAGAAGAGCCTTTAGAAGCTGATGATTGGCTCCGGACAATGGAGCAAAAGTTTGAGCTGATTCACTGTACTAAGATTCAGAAACCAAGGTTTGCGGCACAGCAACTCCGAGGAGCTGCTGGTGCCTGGTGGGCAAATTTGGTAGCTGTACAGCCCGCTGGTCACCAAATCACCTGGATGGAGTTTAAGGATGCCTTCAGGGAACAATATTCCAGATGGTGTGATGACCATGAAGTTAGAAGAGTTCCTGGCTCTTAAGCAAGGGGAGCACCCGGTGATGCACTATATTGGGCGTTTCAATCACCTGTCACAGTATGCTATAGAGTATGTGAATACTGATAGGAAGAAGAAGAATCATTTCATGAGAGGCCTGAACACCAAACTTCAGACCATGATGGCAACTTGTGGCAACGCAACATATCATGAGATAGTCAACATTGCTATCGCTTCAGAGAAGAATTACCGCCGACACAAGGAGGCGAAGAAAAAGAGAGCATTTGCTTCCGGATCGTCGAGTGGAAAGCATCAAAAGATGGTCTACCATCCTCAGAATCATAGCCGTGTGCCATTCCGCCCACAACAAAGCCAAAGCAGGCAGAAAATCTTTATTCGCCCTGCAACTAATACGCCTTATCCTCATCAAGCACCGCAACAGCAAAATAATACAAATAATGCAAACCGCATAGCTACTCCCCAGAATCACAATTATCCATGTTATATTTGTGGTAAACCCAGACACTTTTCCTGAGAATGTCCGTATCCTAGGAAGAGTAATCCTAATGTACCTAAAGCCCCTGTTACTCAAGCTCAGAATCAGTACAAGGGCAATGCTCAGAACAGTCAGAAAGGTCAGGCTGAGAAGAAAACTAGAAGGGTCTTCTATACTCAGGTGGAATCTATTCCAGAAGGAGAACCAGTAATGATTGGTATGTTTCCCGTTGCTAAGCACCTTGCAATTACCTTATTTGATTCTAGTGCATCCCATACATTCATCAATCGTACATTTGTTGTGAAGCATGGGATAACTATTGGGGAAACAAAAGAACCATATCATATACAGTCGCCCGGGGGACGACTCTGTACAAGGGAGATAGTTTAGCATGTACCTATTGATTTGGGAGGACATGAGTTCCCTACCAACATGCTGATATTAAAGGATCAAGATATAGATGTGATCTTTGGTATGAACTAGTTAACTCAACACGGGGCTGTCATAGATGTCATGCGTAGAACCATAAGGGTAAATGTAACTGGCAGCAAAACCCAACTTCTCATCCAACTTCCCTTTTCTAAGAGTATAGTTGGAACAGTCTGTGCAACTACTGTTGAAGAAGCCGAGAACATTCCTATGGTATGTGAGTTTACGGATGTCTTTCCTGATGATCTGCATGGACTGCCACCAGACCGAGATGTGGAGTTTAGAATTGACCTGAAACCAGGAACGGCACCTGTGTCCAGAAGAGCATATAGGATGCCACCCAAAGAACTAGCAGAATTAAAAATGTAGCTACAAGAGTTGTTAGACAAGGGTTTCATTCAACCCAGTTCATCACCTTGGGGATGCCCTGCTATCTTCGTGAAGAAGGACCAAACCTTAAGGTTATGTATTGACTATCGGCTATTAAATGAAGTCACCATAAAGAACAAATACCCCTTACCCTGAATTGATTTGCTTTTTGATCAACTTGCGGGAGCTAATGTGTTCTCGAAGATAGACTTGAGATCAGGCTATCACTAGATTAAGATCAGACGAGAAGATGTGCCGAAGACAGCGTTTACTACCCGATATGGTCTATATGAATATTTAGTCATGTCTTTTGGGCTGACCAATGCCCCAGCTCATTTCATGTACCTGATGAACTCAATTTTCATGCCCGAGTTGGATAAGTTTGTAGTGGTATTCATTGATGACATTCTTATCTATTCTAAGAGCAAAGAAGAACATGCGGAACATCTCCGCATTGTTCTACAATGATTAAGAGACCACAAATTATATGCCAAATTCAGCAAATGTGCATTCTAGTTAGAAGAAGTACAATTTCTTGGTCATGTGTTATCTGCTGAAGGTATAGCTATTGATCCGAGCAAGGTAGAAGAAGTCCTTGACTGGAGAGCACCTACCACTGTTCATCAAGTTCATAGTTTTCTGGGGTTGGCAGGTTATTATCGTCGGTTCAGCCCTGACTTCTCCAGAATTGTGAAGCCAATTACTGGACTGCTAAAAAATCAAACTAAGTTTGTATGGTCAACATAATGTGAGAAGGCCTTTCAAACATTAAAGGAGTTGTTGACAACTGCACCAGTATTAGCACAACCTGATATCAAGAGGCCGTTTGATATCTATTGTGATGCATCTGGAATTGGTATTGGCTGTGTTCTTATGCAAGAAGGCAGAGTCATAGCATATGCTTCCAAACAACTCAAGAAGCATGAAGAACATTATCCCACCCATGATCTTGAATTAGCTGTTGTTGTTCATGCACTCAAGGTTTGGCGACATTATTTGTTGGGCAATATCAGTCATATCTATACGGATCACAAAAGTTTGAAATATATCTTCACTCAGTCAGAGCTGAATATGAGGCAAAGAAGATGGTTAGAACTTATCAAAGATTATGACTTAGAAGTGCATTATCATCCGGGCAAGGCTAATGTAGTTGCCGATGCACTGAGTCGCAAGAGTCATTGCCATTGTCTGACTGTGAAACCTCTGCAACGAACATTGTATCAAGAGATGGAGCATCTAGATTTACAAATCATAGAACAAGGTTCCATGTCCAATATTGCAGTTGAGTCCACTATCAAAGATCAGATCATTGCTGCTCAATGGAAAAGTAAGGGTCTAGCCCATATCAAAGATAAAGTCAGATCTGGAAAACCAACATGTTTCAATATTGATGAGTCCGATGTCATATGGTTTAAAGATAGATTGGTAGTACCCAAAAATCCGGAGCTGCGAAAGCAGATTCTTGATGAAGCTCATTCTACAAGATACTCCATTCATCCAGGTAGCAACAAAATGTATCATGATCTGAGAACGAGATATTGGTGGACCAAAATGAAAATAGAAATAGCTCAATATGTGGCCAAATGTGATACTTGTCAGAGAGTCAAAGCGGTTCACATGAAGACTGCAGGTCCATTACATTCATTGCTAGTTCCATCTTGGAAGTGGGAAGATATTTGTATGGACTTCATCGTGGGGTTGCCTAGGACATCTGTAGGCTACAATTCAATATGGGTTATTGTTGATCGCCTAACCAAGATAGCTCATTTCTTGCTAGTCAGAGATAATTATCGAGCGGAACAGTATGCAAAGCTTTATCTTAATAGAATATTCAGTCTACATGGGGCACCCAAGACTATCGTCTCTGACCGAGGGTCATTGTTCGTATCCAAGTTTTGGAAAAGCTTACATGAGTCTTTGGGAACCAAACTTATCCACAGTTCTGCTTATCATCCGCAAACAGATGGACAGACTGAGAGGGTAAATCAAATTCTTGAAGATATGTTGAGAGCATGCGTTCTTTCCTATGGTGCTATATGGGATGAATGCCATCCCTTAGTTGAATTCTCATATAACAATAGCTATCAAGAGAGCATTAAAATGGCACCATTTGAAGCATTGTATGGCCGTAGATGCCAGACACCTTTAAATTGGTCAGAAGCTGGAGAACGTTGGTTCTTTGGACCGGATGTGGTCAAGGAAGCTGAAGAAAAAGTTAAACTCATACAAGCTAATATGAAGGTAGCTCAATCCCGACAGAAAAGCTATGCTGATAAGAGGAGACGACCGCTAGAATTCATAGTGGGATATCATGTCTACCTCAAGGTATCGCCGATGAAAGGAGTTCATCGTTTTGGGATTTGGGGAAAGTTGGCGCCCCGTTATGTCGGTCCTTTTCAAATCCAACAACGATGTGGACCAGTCGCCTATCGAGTCAAGCTACCAGATCACATGTCAGCTGTGCATGATATCTTCCATGTAGCCCAGTTGAAGAAGTGTCTTCAAGTACCTGACCAAGTGATCGACTTTGGTGATGTAGAACTAGAACCTGATTTGACTTATGCCGAGTACCCCATTAGAGTCTTAGATCAGAAAGATCGAGTCACTCGAAGGCGTACCATCAAGTTCTATAAAGTACAATGGAATCAACACACTAAAGATGAAGCTACTTGGGAGTCTGAGGATTACTTAGAAGAAAACTTTCCTGACTTCTTTGCTTCTATCTAGTTGCAATACCTTGACTATGTTGTAACTTGTTTCTGTTGTCAAAAGAATGGAAAACCCCCTAACTAGCCTTTTGAATAAAGTTATGATGTGTTAGCTTGACACATTTCCTTTTCCAATACTTAGTCCTAAGTTTTAAATCTCGGGACGAGATTTTTTTAAGGGGGAAGGGTTGTAACACCTCTGGTGTTTTGACCTAGAACTAAAACTTGACATGTCATCATGTGCATTGCAAAGCATTCATAAAGTAGAGAATTTTGAATGCATTCACTAAATAAGCTTTATTGATAGTTGTTATTTTATGTGATGTAATGTGATTCAAAACTCTGAATGAAAATCATTATCACAAGGGTCAAATTTCATGTGATCATGTGATACCATGTGTCATTTGACTCAAATAACCCTAATGGGCCATGTAATTGGTCAAAAATCATAATTAAGTAAAAAGGGAAACAAATCAAATTGAATTCAAATTCAAATTATAAAAGTCCTTTTTGCCCCTTTTGTCTATTTCAAAATCCATTTGGAATTTGGGAGTGTGACAAAAAGCAAAGTTGAAGCTTATTTTATAAGGATCAACTTTGGTATTCAAAGTTTTTAAAGTTTACATATAAAATTTGGAGTAATTTTGAAATGATTCAAATGCTCAAATACACCCCAAATTCAAATTTTAAAATGGAGGCAGAATTTGAAAATGTTCATTAAAGCAAAGTTGTAGAGCTTGAAAAGTTGAGCAACTTTCATTTTTGGAGATTTTCAACTTTAGAAAAATTGCGAGTAATTTGCAAAATAAACTCAGTGGCAATTCTGTAATTCTTCTAAACAGTAGCACGACCACCTTCCCACCGCCGGCGTCCTTTCTCCGGCCTTCTAGACGCGCCCATGGCCGCCCTTGGCTTCGCGCTGGCACGGGATGGTCGCTGCGTATCGTTCCCTCGCTCTCTTGGCCGCGCTATAAAGCTTCGACACCGTCGTCTGCTTTTCTTTCTCTCCTCTGTTTCGCCACCACCGCCGCCGTCGTGCTCCGCCGCTCGCCGCTGCCTCAGCGCCGCGTCCCCTGCCCAAATTGGCCACGCCACAAGTTCTGCCTTTCCCTTGTGCACCTGTAAGAGCCAGCCACAGCACCTTGTCGCGTCGGAGTGGGCCGTGCAACGTCGTCTTCCTCGCGCCCGGTCAGTGCGCCGCCGAGCTCGGTCGCGCCGTGGCCAGAGCCCTCCAGTCGGTTTCTCCTTCAACCAGATAGCGTCCGAGCATCGTGGTGAGTCTCTGATCACGACTGTGCTGCCCGTTTAGTCGCTACCATGCCATTGACGTCTGTCCGCATGCTCGCCGGCGAACTTCGCTCGATACCGCCGCTTTGCACGAAGCCTAGCCGCTGGGGGCTGCTTTTTGGTGCTTCAGCTGCTCAGTTACGTTCGCCTGTGTGCGTAGAAGCTGTAGGTGATCTCACCGTCGCCAGAGATACTTCGGTGGCCACTGCCACTGTGTCACCGCTGCCGCCGAGCCGCCATGACCGTCGATGAACTAGCTCCGGTACCTTCGCTGCCACGTTAGGGTCACCAGCGTGTCCGCCAGGTCGCGTAGAGCGTGTAGGTGTAGAGCTCGGGGCCGGAGGCCTCGCCGTCGGTGTGGGAATCAGCCGATCAGCGCCGCCGAGCCCTGTTGGTGCCGCTGACATGTAGGCCCTGGCTGTCAGTGAGAGAAGAGGGAGAGAACAGAGGGATTTTGTATTTTCTGGATTTTCAATAGTGTAGCAACTTTCGAAATTTATAGGAAAATAATTACAGCTCTACAAATTCTAAAAATTTGTGTGTAGCTTCTGTACATGTTCTATTATGGTTTAAAAATATGAAACTTGAAATTTGAATAAATTTTTAATGTTCAAAAATTCAGTCAATTAATTAATAAATGCAATTTCCATAACTTTTGTAGGCCACTGTATAACTCCAAAAATTATGAAATTTATTTTGGTACACTAATTTGTCATGAGGAATCTTACATAAAATTTTGAGGTCATTTGGAACAAGTTCATTTTGAGCTTAATTCCTAATTAATTCAAAAAAAGAATAAAAGCAAACCCTAAGTGTTGGGTTAGGGTTTGATCTTGTTTTTGTCATGTTTTGTGACCAATAGGGTTTCAAAATCAATTTGGTCAAGTCACTTAGGTCATAAGCCCTAGGTCATTAAAGTTGGTTTTGTTGGTTTACAACTGTATCGTGAAGGAAAGTTGTATTCAAGGTGTTATTACATTTCATGCACCATGAAAGCATCATGTTTACATTATCATCATGTTGAATCATATGCTATTATTTCGTGTAGAATCCGAGAGTGAACCGATTCTAGTTGAGCAAGTTGTGGAAGAATCCCCGGTTGTCTTGGGATTTGAAATTTGTGGTACTGATCCGGAACCCAAGATCGTCAACAAAGGCAAGCCCCGGTTTATGCATTAAACCATTACCTTGTTTACTTTGAAAAGTTTATCACCTATGTTACTTATTCCATTAAGTTGATTAATTCAAATGTTACCTACTTGATGCATTGCCTACCTTGTTAATTGTTTACCATCCTTGAAGATGATTTCATTTACAAAGGCGTAGATTGCTTAGTATGCTTTATGGTAGGCTTTCAAAGCAAAAGTTTCGAAACAATCAAAGATGGCATACTGGACAAAGAAAGAAAGAAGATAGAATGAACTAGAGACTAGTCGGGTGACTTATCTTGAATGTTGGGTAATGTTGCCGACTATGTCGCTTAAAGGCCACTCATTGTGGATCTTCTGAACAAGACACTTTGTAGTACTGGTCACATACTCCGGTAAGCCTACTTCGGCTAATCCGATACTAAGACGAATGCCCACGCACTGGGAGTGGAGAGATGGTGGGAGTAGCGTGTATCCTTGTGGCTAGAATGTGGTCGGATTTGAGGTGTGCTGTGCTCTCGGGTGGCGTGGAGACGGCTTAGTATGGGAGGATCCGGTAGTGAGGTTGATATATGCAAGATTAAGTTCTACATATGTCGTGTGATAAGGAATCCCCAGCTGGGACTTGAATCAATTTGAATTGCCGATGCTCCACTGATATGGAGACTCGATTCATTACAGAAGCAATGCAGGACTAGTGAATTACTAACACTTGAGAAAAAGGAATGGAATGAGAAGGATTGGAATATGGGATATGAACACTTAGTTTGAGATAATGAACTAAAGTACTTAGGGGTAAAACTCGAAAATAGGATTAAGAATAGTAAGCTTTTGGCAAAGAACTTTTGAATCTTGCTACATCCTTACCTTGACCCAACACATGCATCCCTAAGACCTTCGCCCCTTTTTCGTTGGGTCAGTCTTGTTGAGTACTTTTGTACTCAGGGTTTGTTAACCCTTGTTGCAAGTGAGTCGCATGCGCAGGCTTGTTTTGGTCCCTACTGCATGTCAGTGTTTGAAGTCGATGACGATGAGGAATGATGAATGGCCTTTGGACAAGGCACTAGTTTGTGTGAAATAAATAATGTTAATATGATATTATCCCGCTACTATGGTTGTATGGCACTTATGGTTTTGTAAGTTTGAAACAACTGGTTTGTAATATTAAAACTTAAGTCTTCCGCTTTACAATCTCTGGTATGTATATCGAACACTATTGTAATCTGCAATGTCTATGATTGGGATCCTGTTTGAAAAAGATTCGTAGATGATTTGGGTTTCCCGAGGACACCCGACAGACCTATTAAGTTGTTGGGAACTCGTGTACGCTATTAGAGGTCGGTTGAGACATCGATAGGTGCACGTGGGCCCGATTTCTTAGGAGGTTCTACCACACGAGAGCCTCGACTACGAGGTCATCAAGAACTACACATAACGGTAGGTGCACGTACACGCCACCCCCGCCCATCTGCTGCTATTGCCCTCGACTCTCGAGTGTGTGGTTTCAGTGTGCGGTCAGCTTAGTTATTTGTGTTGCTGGGTCGGCGCAGGCGCAGGCAAAGGGTTTTTGTGGTGAAAATTTTCACCATAAAAGCTTATTTTTTCGCCACAAACCAGCCTTTGTGGTGAATTTTTAAATCACCACTAGTTGCCACAAATACTCGCCTCACAGATACTCTAGTGATGAATTTTTGTTCCCCACAAATGACCATCCTCATTAGTGACAAATTATACTGCCACTAGTAACGTGTCCATTTGTGGCCCATTCGTTGTCACAAAAACATATGCATTAGTGGCAAAAAATGATGCCACTCGTAATGTTTTTAGTGGTGATAATAGTTGCCACAACTATACAGAATCTATGGCAATATAATTGTCACAAATACCATTGTAAAAGTGACAAATTTTGTGGTCACTAAAGACTACATATTAGTGACAGAAGTTTCACCATTACTTGAGTTTGTCGTGTCGATGCTTGTTCTCACTATTAAATTATAATTGTGTCTAATTGTTGAAAAAGTGGTAACTTGTTAACACAAATACTTTTCATTTGTGATGCAAACTCATCCTCACATGTAAACTACAGGTGGTAAACCTTTGTCACAAAAAATTATCTTTTTGTGAGAACTGACAAGACAAAATGTATCAATAGTTTCATAAAAAACATAGCATTTGTAGAAAAATATTAGTCGGGACAAGTTTTGTCACAAGATAAGTTTCAATTGTGTGAAACACATTAGATATTGTGACGACTAAGTTATCATTATTATCCTTGTTGTAGTGACAAAAATAGCTCAACAAATATACATTATAGCAATATGATTATCTCAAATCTGCACCAATAATATTTATTTCAATAATTCAAATTAGGTATTCAAGCATTACATAAAACTGAGAACACTTAAACCTCAAAATAACTCTCTTGACACTACTTTAAAGTCTCACAATAATTATTCAACTAAAGTGTTTAAACTCTAAGATGCTGGAGGCTGCGAGGCACCAATGCGTGCAATTAATTCAGCCATTTGATGATCAAGTTGTTCTCTCACTAGACGAGCAACTTCTCCACTCTGTGCTTGACGCAAAGAACTCAGCTCATCACGTTGGGATTGCTGCTCTTCTTGCAGTTGTGCATTTGTTTCGACTACCGTGGAAACTTGGCCTTCCAAAGCTTGTGCTCGTTGCTCAGTAGCCTCAGCACGTTGCTCAATAGCCTCAGCACGTTGCTCAGCAGCATCTGCACGTGCTCGAGCTGTAGCTTCACGCTGTTCAGAAGCCTCAATTTGTGCCTGCAATCTGATTCTTTCCTTGGCCACTCGGTTTATAGCACGAATGCCAACACCACGTGAATGGTTTGGCTTTCGACCAAGAACTAGTGCGAAGTGCTCCACTATTGGCACGAGCGCAGAAGAAATCTTTTCTTGATGTATCCCAGCAGCTTCATTTAGTTTGGTCTACAAAGCATGAAAAACAAACTAATTAAGAACCCATATACTACACAGCAGGCAAAAGCATTCATGTAATAATAAATCATAGGTATGAGCACAAATTAGCTATAGGATAGTGTAACATCCAAATGTTCTCTGAGTTGCTACTGTTCAAAAAAATATGCAAACATGTTATCTAATAATTGAAAATTAAAAATTGCAGACAAATTAAATAATATATGAAATTTACAAACAACTTAATAAAACGATATTGTTCATGATTAGAGATATTGCAAATATGTCATAGTGCCCAAACTTTTCAACTCATTAAATGAACAATACAGAAACTACATTGCAGAGATAATAACCATGAAAGAGTCATACAGAATTCTACTACCATACTTTTTCATACAAAAAACACACCACTTCCACCTAATCCAAGTTCAAAAGGTAGGAAACAGATTGACAAATGTGAAACCCAAAGATGCCATCAGAAAGGGAAGTAATATGGTCATACCATTATTTCTTCACCCATTGGAATAGACCATGTCCCATCAGCCTTTTGATATGTAGCCCTTCAAACTTACATAGAAGTAGGCCATTCACCAGTTTCTGGGTCTCGCTGCATTGGAAGAACAAAAGCATATATTCACTAATTCAGAACGATGTGTAGTAGAAAAAAAATTGCCTGGTAACTTTTTTCCTCACCAGATCGTAAGCGATTTGAGCGATTGATCTAGTTCCTACTTTGGACCCCATCGCTTGCTTTCCTCTATTGATAGAGTTTTGGTTGCTCCTTTTCTGGTTTACAAATTGCATAAATGTATCATTAACAATTATGCAGCACTGTAATTTAGGATATGAGTTGTATGTACCTGAAAATCATCATCCCTCCACAAATTCCTTATCAACCATTGCCAACCTTCTGGTGAGACATGTTGTGGCCTTGGCTTGTTTCAGTAAGCTTGAAGTAGATAGTAACGCCGATTATTATATTGACTCTCTACTTGTCTCATGGCACAATCTTTATATTCTTCTGAAAGCTCAGGAAACTTTTACTATACAACAAAGATATATTGTAATAAGCAGCCACTGAATGCAATGATAACCTATACATGCCAAATATATTCATTTCATATGAAAAGTAGGTCACCTTTAGTTTTCTCCAAATAGATGTAGTAGAACCAGGATGAAACATATCCATGTCCCTCCACTTCTTCACTTGGAGTGGTACAGTTCTTACAAGAACTATTATCTCACTTTTAAATAAACTAGCATGTTCTGCACACACTTTTGCAAATTCTTTAGGGAACTTTATATCAATATGCTTTCCTTTTTCTCTTGTCTTGCGAAGTTGATTGTTAATTGTAACTTTTCTTCCACTCTTAGCAGAGCCTAGTTAATTTAGGGAAAAGAACAAGGGTAATTAAATGTAATGTTTGTAATCTATAGTGTCAAGAATCAAATTTTAGATTAGTATAACAGGTTGTGACATGCTAAATGTAGCACTTGTTATTATGTTGTATAAAGAAATAAATGTAGATCAGCATAACAGAGCCTAGCTAAATCAGTGAAATAAACAATGGTGTAAAGAAGCAGGTTTCATATTAGCAAAACACCTTCAGTGTTGTGTGTTGCAGCATTTATTTCATTATTTTCATCCATGGCCACATCTGAATCCAATTGATCACGTGCATTGTCAGTTCGAGAGCCACGTGAACGTAACCTGGTTGTTATTTCACCTATAGAAATAAAAATAGTCATTTTGTAAATTTTACATAACTAAACACAACAGAAATGGCTATCTTTTATTGTACCATTAGCACACAACCAATGCAAGTGAACACAGTTGCAAGTAACTAGGATTTTTGACATCGGCAAGAACACAAACCCCATGTGTTTGTTCATAGTACCTCTAGTTCAGATCTATGAACAGGTAGTGGTGCATTCAACTAAACAAGAAGTCAAGAACTTGCATGTTCTCATGGAGATTATTAATGGAATCGCTATCAATACTAATATGTCGAGTTACTGATAACTAGAAGACACACCATGTGATCTTAACAAAAGATCATGTAAGTTTTCTTATACACTAGAAGCAATATAGAAACATTGTCTTACAAACATGAGGCTGCAGAAAATTGTAGCTTTCCCAATTTCCTTTGATGCAACATGCTACAATACATCAGATTTTTTACGCAGTGAAATATTTGGTGGTGTTGAACGTATAAAATAAACCTATACCAGAGGTCAATTGGTCCCTTGGATCTTTGGATAAAGCAGAGGCAAGCTCATCAAATTTTGTATCCATTTCAGCAATTGTTCGTCGAGGCACCCGTGGAGGCACTCGTGGAGCCATTTTCCCTGCGAAACAGCAATGGAATTCATGGAGAAACATAGCCATCAAATTAATGGATATCTTACCAAAAGAAACAATCTTAAGAAAAAAAATTTTGAGACATACAAAGGTTACAAACAATCTGTCAGAAACATAATTTGAGAAATATAAAGTTGGACTGGGCTGCAACTCTACAAGCATGGATGTTGTATGTTGGTGTCTAGCACAAATATGGCATGGATGTGATGCATATTCATAGATCGAAAATCAAGATATCAGTATGGAATTGGAGGTATCGCATCTTCTTGCGGTGCAGAGATGCGGCGGCAGCAACGATGGCAGTGGTGGTGGCCGCAGCAGCGGCGGCCGTGGCCGTGGCCGTGGCCGTGGCGATGGCAGCGGTGGCCGCGGCGTCAGCGGCCGTGGTGGTAGCTGCGCCGGTGGCCACGACGAACTGGATCGGAGGCCGCAACGATGGATCAACACGGTGGTGGATTCATCGGCATCATGGATCCATGGGGCAGCTAGCCAGCAGAGGCATCTAGGCCTACGCCATGGCGATACATGCCTTGGCAGCCGCTTTGACCCAGGAGTAATCATGGGTGGCTAATAATGATGACGATGGCCGGATGGAGGAAGACTTTGGGGAAAAAAGAAAAAGAAATACTAGTCGTAGTACGCAGTGCACCTTTTTGGTCGCCTGTTTCTCTCCGTCAATTGGTTTTGATTGTTTGGTAGATCCGTAGATGATGGAAGGGACTATATATATGCGATATGGCAGGAGTCAAAAAATTTCACCGATTAATTGGAGGGAAAGGTGAAATGGATATTTGGAGGAACATTTTTTCACCAATTATAATTATTAGGAGTAAAAGGGTGCGCTTGGTGTGAAAAAAAATGATAAACAATGCCCATAATATTTCTGGCTGTAGTGCAGACAAGCTCCTTCGATGTCCTTGTAGAATCTACAAAAAACAATTACTTTGCTGATCAGATATCTATAATGGAGCATCTCATGCTGAATGGAATATGGAAAGAGTATAGAGTATGGGATCATCATGGAGAGAGTGTGTCAGATTCAGAAGACAGTTTCAACAATATGGAAGATCATGATGAATATGGTCTGCATGAGATGGTGAATGATTTTGGAAATGCTGTGAATGCCAACTTGGGATCATTTGATGATTCATCACCTAGCTTGCAGGATGACATGACCACATCTACAGGTCCTACTGAAGAAGCTAGCAAATTTTATAGACTTCTTGAAGAGGCAGACCATGAGCTGTACCCAGAATGCAGTACCTTCTCTACACTATCGTTCATTGTGCAAATGATGAACATCAAGTGCCTATATGATTTGAGTGGAAATGCAATGGATGCTCTATTTACTCTGTTTTGGAAGGTACTTCCTACCAAGAATAAGGCTCCAAAGTCATTCAACGATGCTAAGAAAGTCATGTCAGATTTGGGATTGGATTACAAGCGCATAGACGCATGCCCAAATGATTGCATTCTGTACAGAGGTGATTATGCTAAAGCTGAATCATGTCCAGTGTGCAAGCTTTCTAGGTGGAAAAGTGATGACTAGACAAATGCATCCAAATCACGAAGGCAAAGAGTTCGAAAGGTTGCACAGAAGGTGTTGCGCTATTTCCCACTGATACCAAGATTTAAAATGATGTACATGTGTTCCAAAACTGCAACTAATATGTGTTGGCACAAAGAGGAACTAGTTGATGATGGATATATGAGACACCCGGCAGATTCAAAGGAATGGAAGGATTTTGATGAAAAAATCCCATCATTTGCATCAGATGTGCGCAGTGTTAGGCTTGGGCTTGCTAGTGACGGATTCAACCCGTTCGGACATATGAGCACATCATACAGCATATGGCCCATTGTTATTGTGATGTATAACCTACCTCCTTGGATGTGCGTGAAAGATCCTTATATGATAACTTCAATGCTCATTCCTGGCCCTAAAGCACCTGGCAATGACATTGATGTATATCTACAGCCATTAATTGATGAGCTGATTGAGTTGTGGGGTGGGGTGGAGGCCTATGATGCTTCGACGAAGCGTAAATTCACACTAAAAGCTGCATTGCTTTGGACAACTAATGATTTTCCTGCTTTAGGGAATTTATCAGGAATGTCCACAAAGGGAAAATATGCATGTCCATCCTGTCATACTGACACTTGCTACCAATGGCTAGCTAATGGAAGAAAAGGTTGCTACATGGGACAGGAGATTCCTACCAGCAAGACAGTTGGAGGAGCAATACTACTTTTAATGGCCAAAGGGAAAGGAGATGTGCTCCAAAACCATTATCAGGCGCTGAAGTTCTTTCACAATATGAAAAGTTTACTCAGGTACACATACAAAAAAGATTTAAGTCTATGCAGCTTTCCTTTTGTAAATAAATATGATACAAGTTATGATATTTTGATGTAATTTCAAAGGTGTAACATTGCTATCATTATGCTGCCATTCAGGTTATATTTGGGAAATCTGACAAGAAAAGGAAACGCTCCAGCACAGTGTATGGTGTTTGGAAGAAAAAGAGTATATTTTTTCAACTCCCTTATTGGAGTAAATTGACACTAAGACATAACCTAGATGTCATGCACATCGAAAAAAATGTTGGTGAAAGTTTGGTGGGTACCTTGCTTGGACAGGAGGGGAAGACAAAGGATAACATTAATTCTCGATTCGATATGGAAATCATGGGAATACAACCAAAACTTCTTGCGACTCCCACAGATGATGGAAAATATTTATTTCACAATACACCTTATACACTTTTTGGACCTAAAAGGAAGGCATTTTGTGAGTTCTTGACAAAAATCAAAGTCCCAGATGGTTATTCTGCAAAGGTATCTAATTATGTAGATGCAATAAATGTTAAAATATCAAGGATGAAGTGCCATGATTACCATGTGTTTCTGCATAGATACCTTCCACTATCTATTCGCGGCATGCTTCCAGCTGATATTTGTCTTCCAATAATTGAGCTATGCAACTTTTTTCGAGAAATTTGCTCAAAAGTGTTAGATGTGGAGATCCTTAAAAGGCTTGATTCTTCAATTGCTATTACTCTTTGCAAATTAGAAAAGATATTTCCTCCATCCATGTTTGATGTAATGATGCATCTACCAATCCATTTAGCTCAACAAGCAATGGTAGGTGGTCCTGTGCAATATAGATGGATGTATCCCATCGAGAGATTCTTGCGCAGACTAAAGTCATTTGTAAAAAACAAAGCTCGTCCAGAGGGAGCAATTGCTGAGGCTGTAGTGTTACAGGAATGTGTGACTCTTTGTTCTATGTACTTGCATGGAATTGAGACAAGAATCAACAGGCCAAGGCGTAATGATGACAGCGATGATAACAATAGCAACACACAGCTCCAGATTTTTTCTAAAATTGGAAGACGACTTATTGGAAATAGATATTGTGAGATGGAGATGAATGAATTGAATAAAGCACAAGCGTACATTCTAAAGAACTGTGAAGAGGCTGCTCCATATACAGGGTAAGCCACTCCTAAGATGTTCATTGAACTGTGGACTTCAATTTTGTAACATCTATTCTCCTATGTCACAGCATTCACAAGGAATATTTAAGGACACAGAGCACCAGAAATGTAGATAAGCGGCATGAGAAAGAGTTCTTTCAGTGGTTCAACAACCATGTAAGTATAAGGATGTATTTATTACATTATTTCTTTAGGGTAGATTAATTAACTACTGTGTTTCATGTAGATATCAGCTATGTATTCCAAAGGAGATCCTTCTGTTTCCGATGGATTATTTGATCTAGCAAGAGGACCCGATACTAGAGTGACACATTTCTCAAGTTATATGGTCAATGGATGGAGATTTAACACAAAGGACAGAGACGCCCTATTTCAAGCACAAAACAGTGGAGTATTTGTCAAGGGTGATGAAGGAACTAGAGACAAAGATTACTTTGGTGTCTTGACAGATATTGTGGAGCTTTTATATGGGACTCATAAAGTTGTTCTTTTTAAATGTGAATGATGGGATGTACATACAACAAGGGGAGTTAAAGAAGATAAGTATGGGTTCGTAATGATAAATACTACTCGCAAGCTGTCAACAGATGAGCCATATGTTTTGGCTTCGCAAGCAGAGCAAGTATATTATGTGAATGATACTCAAGAACCAAAATGGTATGTTGTGGTAAAGACTAAACCTCGTGATTATTTTGACACTCCTCCCACTGATAAAGAAGATGCCACTACTAAATCAAGTAAATCCAGTCCTGAAGCTTGTCAAGAAAATGAAGTAATAATTGTGCCGAATCCAAATACAATAGAAGATGATGACACAAGTATATTGGACACACCTCAAGTAGAAGCGGAAGCTGAAGGTATGCCTGTGGCTGTGGAAGGTAATCCAATACTCCATTACGAGGGTGACGTTGAGGATGAAGATGAGCAACAAGAATCTAAAAGTGATGACAGCGAAGGTGGTGAGTACATGGATTCAGATGACGAAGACAGTGAACCGAAAGAAGAAATAGATGACGACTAGCAAATAACTGATAATCAAGCAGAAATTTCTATAGGGAATATATATATATGAGATGCAGCTTCATGTCCTTGGTCACTTGCTTTACAAACACTACACAGTAGTGTCAAACAAATAAGCATTTAGGATATCATGGTCACTCTGGCATTTTCAGCTATGTTTTATTTCCTAATACTTATCAGTTTTGCAAGCCTAGGTAATATGATATATATTCATTATAAACAAGCTATTCATCCACAAATTGTCAATTCAAGTATTACTATGGCCATCTGGATTTGCGCTTGCTTTTGTTCGTTCTCACTAATTTTACTTCTGTTCTGGATCCCTACAATACAAACTTGTGTCTTTTTGTTCCCACAACCAAATTAACTGGTACATAAAGTCACTAAAACCTAAGATAATAGAGGTCTAATTTGTACTTCAATTACATAATTACAACATAATATACTAGTATCATGTAACTAAACATAGGGGGTCCAACTCTCCCGTATGCAATGAGCAAGGTGCAAGTGCCCAATCAATGCCACTGAAACATCACTAAGGCATTTGGCGATTGTGCTTCTAGCCTACATTCAAACTCTAGAGAATCGAATAGACAAATATGGTGAATTGATCAAATAATCTAAACTGGAGAGCAACATTGCTTACTATCCAATCCTATGACCTCGGATGAGCCGCCGTGTTAGGCCCCTGGCCACACGAGTCGCTAGCTGCACAGGTAGCCCTGAAGCTCCAGAGCTCCACTATGGACACGCCCGAGCTACGACCGCCTGCCAAATGCGGCCACCTGCCACACGCCTTAGCGAGCTGCCCGCATGCCTGCCCGTGTTGACAACCGCAAGATGACCATACCCGGCTCACAGTACGGTGCGAGCAAGCGGCTCGGCGTCTTCCTCCTCGCGCGCAGATGGCCGCGGCCAGGGACGCAGCAAATCCGACCTTTTGCGAGCTCATCGAGATTGACGGCGGCGACCGTGGGCGAGCTCGTCGAGTGCGAGGCGAGATTCGGTGGATCCAGCTGGGAGCAGGGATGGCCGGAGACCATGGGCGAGCTCGTCGGCGCGGAGCAGAAGCATCGAGCTGGGGGCGGCCGGAGACACTCATCGAGATAGGCGGCTGCGGCCGTGGGCGAGCTTGCTAAGCGCTGCATGTGCGAGCTTCGGTGGAGGCATGGGCAAGGGCATCGATGGCCAGCGACTATGGGCGAGCTCGTCTGCGCTTGGCGGAGCTCTGAGCTTGGGGGCGGCGATGCTCCGTCCAGTAATTGCAGCTGCAGAAAACGGAAGAAGATAAGGTGGAGTTTGACTGACAAGTGGGACCCATGATAATACAATATTTGCCACTAATTATTTATCATACGGAACACATGTTTTTAACACTAATAGAAATATTATGCAACAAGAAAATTTCTTTGCTCACAATTGACTTGGTAACTAGTGACAAAAGAATATTTTGGCCCCGTTCGCTTCGCTGAAAAAACAAGCCGAAACATTGTTCCAGCTAATTTATTATGAGAGAAAAATACTATTCTGGCTGAAAAAACAAGCTAAAAAGTACGGATTATAAGATAAGCGAACAAGGCCTTTGCCACAAAAATTTCTAGGTACCATGTGGCGATGCAAAATTTTGTCACAGATAAACGTACTAATAGTGGGGGAAATGGTTTAGTCACAATTAAGATGGTAAATAGTGGCAAAATACAATTTTGCCACGACATTTTCTCACTGACCTTGAACCTGTGGCGATATAATATTATGTCACAGATAGATGGCAAAACTATGAGAAAATAAATATTTAGTCACAATTAACCTATTTATTAGTGACAAATTAATGTTTCATCACTAAATTCGCCACTGAAGGTGCATCCTGTGGCGATATAGTAGTTTGCCACTAATAATCGACGCAATAGTGATGAAAATTAGTTTGGTCACTAATAACATGGGAATCAGTGACAAATTAAGCTTTCGCCACCACATTTTATCACTGATGCTCGGTCTTTTTGTAGTGAGCGGAGCAAGTTCTGGGTGCCCTGCTACGTTGTGCTCAAGTGGTTGTTCGCTCTGCTGATCGGCGTTGGTGAGCACTCGATTTGATACATTGTTGTCATGTTATAAATAGCCATCACTACTACAGAAAATGTTTATAGCAACGGCTCAATTTTTTTTGTAGGGGCGGCTGGTGATGGAGCTGCCCCTACAGTGGGTGTGCTCGGGACCTACGAAACCAGCCGTTCCTACAAATGGCACAGCAGGGGTGGCTGGTGATATGAGCCGCCCCTACAAATGGGTTGATCCATTTGTAGGGGCATCTCATTCATGAGCGGCCCCTACTATTTGATTTGTAGGGGCGACTATGACCAGCCACTCCCACTGTTGCGATTTATAGGGGCGGCTTAATCACCAGCCATCCATACAAATGTTCCACGTATAAAATGGCTGCAGTTGAAAGGTCCTTGTTTGGTTTTAGTAATTGAGTGACAAACTAGGTTGACTAATTGTGTTTATGTGAGATACGCATGTGATTGGTCCATAGGTACATGTGTGTGAGCAACATATGCCATGGAGGTGAAAATGGCTTGGATTTGTTGCAAGGCTCACACATGTGATGAAGGAGCTCATTTCATATGAGACATGACATGGAGTCATGTGATCAAGGTGGAGAAGATCAAGACAAGACTTGGCTCGACGGACCGGTTGCAAGTGTGAAAGGGCAAGTTGAGTGATGACTTGGCGACGATGGACCAAGGCAACGGTGAAGAGCAAGTGAAGTCAAGATCGATGAACCAATATGATCATGTGATGATACGAAGTGGATCATATCGTTTGGTGATTGGTTGGTGCATGTGTTGCATCAACATAGAAGGAGATAGAATGGAATGCGCAAGGCAAAGGTATAACCTAGGGCATTTCATTTCACCGGTCAAAGGTTGTGTAGAGAAGTGCATGACCGGGTTTAGGATAGATGGCCATACTATTAAGAGGAGCAAACTTGTTTACCTATCGGTCATCTAGTGCCACTTCAGCGATCTAACGTTGCATACGTGTTAGGACGAGGCCAAGATGAGCTGGTGCTAGGGCTGGCACCGCCCCTGGGACGGTGGTGCACCACCAGGGTGTGTCCGATAAGTCGCCGTGGGCACCGCCCCTTTATTCCCAAGAGCTGCCGAGTGGGGTTGGTCACTGGAAAGGGCACTGCCACCCTGTGTTCGGTGCCACCGCCACTATTTTCTAGAGGGGTATTTTGGGTGACTGGCTGGTGGTCACCGCCACCCCTAGGGTAGTGCCACCACCACCCCTGTCCGGTGCTCATGACCAATCAACCTAGCCATTATGTGACCGTTGAAGGGGCACCGCCACCCCTAGGGCGGTGCCACCACTGTCGTGTCTAGTGCCCTCGTAGAAAAGGGATCTTTGCTTCAACGGCTCTATTTTGCTTGGAGGATATAAATAGAGGTGGAGCTTAGGCATTTGGCTTGTTGAGAACCTTGGGGATGTGTTGCCCTTGTGTGTGCTTGGTTTGATAAGCCTCTAACTCACATGTGCTTGCGAGAAGTGCGAATCTATTGCGAGTAAGTGATTTTAGTGCGTTGCATTGTGAGATTGCATCGAGTGGCACTAGGTGATTGAGTTGTAAGCCGGTGGTGCTTGTTACTCTTGGAGGTTGCCGCCTCCTAGATGGCTTAGTGGTGGTCTCCGTCGAAGCACGCAAAGAAGATTGTGTGGTGCTCCAGAGAAGTGATTGTGAGGGGGATTGTGCTCACCCCGAGGAAGCCGCGAAGAGCAACTCTAGTAGAGCAACACACGAAGGGCGACAAGTGATCTGGCCAGGTCAAGTGCTAGAGCTTGTGGTAAGCACTCCACGTGGGAGAGTGTGACTTGCAGGTCACCACTAGCAAGAGGACCAACGACAACCTTGGAGCTTGTCTCAACGGGGACTAGCGTGTTGGCAAGCATGTAAACCTCAGGATAGAAATCACTATGTCATCCTTGTTTTCCTGTTGGTTTGCATCCTCGTTACACAGGCTTGTATTTACTTCACTTACATTGTGCTTGTGTAGTTGCTCTTGTATTTAGTTAGCTTGTGTAGCATAGAAGTAGCTACCTTGCATGACTATTTTGGTTTCAGTAACCTTGTTAGTCACATTGCTTAGTTTGTGTAGCTAAGTAATTTGCGCTCTCTAATTTGACATTAGTTTTCTTGTTATTGAGCATTGCTAGTGAGCATAGGAGCTTTGTGCTTTTGCTTACTAGATTGTGAAGGAGCTCCCCCGGTTGTGCAAAGTACTAGTGCATAGGTTTGTGTGACCTTGCTCTAGAATTGATTAGGTGAGCTCTAACTAGCCTAGCACCTTTATTGCCTAATTAGGATCTTTATAAGGTGCTTGTGAACTTAGATAGAGGGGTGTAGTCTTGGCTAGACTGTTAGTTTTAATTCCACATTTATCTCGGTTAGCCGACGCGTTTAATTTTTGAAAGGGCTATTCACCCCCCTCTAGTCCGCCATCTCGACCCTACATGTGGTATCGGAGCAAGGTCTCTCATTTGTGGTCTTCACCGACCCAAGAGGATGACGACTTATGGGCTTGATGTTGATTGTCCACGCATTGTTTATGGCAAACACTTTGCACGGTGGAAAAATTAGATGATATGCAATTTTAAGTTTATTTACCCTCAAATGTGGTGGATGGTAGATGTAGGCTTTTCTCATATGTTGGATGAAGAGAATCTAACTCAAGCACAAGAGAAATGCCTAGATCTCGACATCCAAGCTACTAATATCATGTATAGATCTTTGGATGATTGCATATTTGGAGAGATCATTAACATGAAGACCGCTCATGAGATTTGGATTCATCTCAATGAGAAGTATGGGACGGTCTCCGATGATGATGATGATGATGAGCCCAAGGAGGAGGCACATGAGGACGTTGAGCATAGCCACAATTCGGTGATTGTAGAAGATTGCTCCACCTCATGGTCAAGTGATGATGATGATGATCATACCACAAGACCACTTGACAAGATTGATGATGATGCCACAAGTGATGCCAATGATGATGCTACTCCATGCATACTTGATGGTGATGATGATGGATCATGCTCGGGCTATGAGAGTGATGTATCTACAAGCTCATCCACTACATCACATTGCTTCATGTCACAAGGTGATACCAAGGTATCTAATGCAAATGTGATTGATCTTGATTCATATGAGGAGCTTCTACATAGATATGGTTGCATGATCAAAACATTAGAAAAAGAGATGGCTAAAACCGAGAAATTAAAAATTGAAAACTCTTTTCTAAAGAACACATGTGAACAACAAAAGCATCTACTTTATGTTACTACTTGTTCACATGAGGAGCTAAAATTGGCTCATGAGGAACTTAGTTTTGCTCATGATAACTTGGCACAAGACCATGCTTTTCTCACTAAAGAGCTTTCCAATAAAAAGATTAAAACTAGTGAGAGCTCATCACATGGGTCAATTGATCAATCACATATTGTTGCTAACCCTTGATGTAGGCAAGAAGAATGTATCCACCTCTTGTGATGAATTATTAGCTATGCCATGTTCTTCACATATAGATCCTTGTTCTACTTCTTTGTCTTGTAAGACTAACCTTTTGAAGAAGAACAATGAGCTCAAAAATGAAATGAAGAATTGGAGCAACAAGCTAGAGAGATGCACCAAAATCACCTTCGAGCATGTGTTGAGCAACAAAAGAAGCTATGGTGATATGAGTGGCATTGGATTCAACAAGAGCAAGATCAAGGGCAAGAGATGGGGCAAGAAAAGATATGAAAGAGAAATGAAGAAGCAAGAACAAGAAAAGCTCTCTCATTTCATGTGCTTCAAATGCCATGAAGTGGGACATCTTCCAAATGGTTACCCAAATGAAGAAAAGCTCAAGTTGAAGAAAGAAGAAGAGAGGCTAAAGCATGTCAAGTGCTTTAAGTGCCGCACATGGGTCATCTCACCTCTATGTGCCCAACCAAGCAAGTGGTGAAGCAACAAGAAGAGCTTCAATCAAAGCCACAAGTTAAGTAAGAAGGGAAAACACCCCAAGAGCAAATCAAGATCAATCATGAAGAGGGTGATGATTTGATGATAAAGAAGGAGAAAATAAGGAGGGATGAAAAAGCAAGAGAAAGAGCAATGCGTCCAAGGATGAATCAAAATGCAAAGCAAGTGAGCAAGAGTAAAGAAGAGAAGATGAATAAGATTGCTCATATGATGTGCTATAGTTGTGACACATTGGATCACCTAGCTTCGGGTTGCCCAATCAAGCTTGAGAAGAAGGCTCAAGCAAATAAGAAGAAGCAAGGCAAAACATCCCGCTATTCATACTAAGGCTATGCCTAAGTATGTTGCTCCTAACTTGAGAGGACCCAAACTAGTTTGGCCATCAAAAAGTGGATGAATGATTGTAGGTACCATCGGCATTGGAGTCTTGGTTCAAGTGGTATTCATTTTGTTGATCACATGATTGAGCCAAGTATTGAAAAGCAATGATCATTATCCCAATGCCATGACAAGATAGTGAAGTCCAAGAGCTATCAACATATAAGTGCTATAATTCAAGTTGTGGTGATTTATTGGAATTATTTGGTGGCTTGCAAATAATTGAGTGAAAGTTTGCTATTGATAATCATGAGCTAATCAAGGTATATCTCTAGTTGATCGTTTCATTTGGGTGCATGAGTTGATTGAATTGGATAAATATGAAATGTTGCTTGCTATAAGATGTTTGAATGGACAAATTGATTAGTGATCAATTTTGGATTGACTTGTGTTGGATAAGTTCATGAGAAAACTTTTCGTAAGTAGATTGAATGGATATATGTCTTGTGAAAGTATTCAAACAAGTTAGTTTCAAGTTTGATTCATATTTGATAAAGTATAGCTCAAGTGATTGAAATCAGTCCTAAATTGAGAATCTGAGCTAGCTGAGATCAAGTCTGAGTTTGAGTGATTAAATCTATTTGAATTGGCTTGAAATTTGTTATGCATGCTCTATACTTATGGTATGAGATTCTATAGAAATTTTATGAGAACTAGATAAGAGATGCTTTGATTTTGGAGTGGATCTTGTCAGCCATAGTATAGCAGTTTTCAGCATGTAGCAGTGGTGGAAGAATTAAAATCTGGTAGCAATCTAGAAGTCAAATGAATCCCAAATTTTTACAGATGCTAGATGACTTAGTGAATCACATCTTCACCAAATTTTGTGGTAATTGAATCTGTACATTGGGAGATATGGATTTTTCATTGAAGGGTACAGAATCTGCCAGAAAGGTGACAATTATTGGATTGATCAAGAGTCACTTTGATTGAAAGGTCCTCAAGTTGGAAACATGCTCATAAGTGATTGAGGTACCTAAGTTTGGTTTTGAGATGAGCTAGAAGCATGACAAGCAAAGAGTACAAGGCCATTTGATTGTGGAGTGTATTTGGCACATATTTGGTACTCAAGTTGAAGATCAAGATCAAACTCAGGATGAAGATGAAGTTTGAGTTCTAGTGACAATTAAAAATTATTTGGTAAAAAGAAAAGGACTTAAACAAGTAGAAAGAAAAGGACTTAAAAAAAAGATTCATAGTTATTCATCAAATTAAGTCCTTCACTTGGATTAATCAATCAAGACATTTCAAGTGAGTATCAACAATGGTTCTTTGGAGAGAGGTCACTTCTCCCTAGTGTAGGGGCTGGCCGCCTATGTGTAGGTAAACCAAGTATGGTAGCTAGAAGGCTAACATGGAACTGGTGATCCGAAGGACATTTGAGATGCTTAGTTAAAGCAATCAATCGGATTGATCAAGAAAAGCAAGAAACACCCAAAAGAGAGCTAGTCATGAAAATTCAAGTGGTATTCCAAATAGTTCTCTCATGCAAGCATTGATAAAAGAAGAAGCGAGCCAACCACATCATGATAGAGCACTTGATCATTAGTGTTTCTCATTTCATATGGGTGAAGAATGGACTCTATCTATGATGATTGGTCTTCACCAAGCTATAAATTGGACTTCACATTGCTATTGCGGAGCTTAATTGGAAACTAGTGACTATCCTCTACTCCAAGATAGCAAAGGTATCATTGTAATGTGCATGATCATTTCATCCCTTACTAGTATGCGGTTAGTGCATATAGTACATGTTTATTGGAATCATGCATGGCAAATGAAAGTTTAAAATTCATAGCCTACCACTCTTGCTTGAATGATTAGTTGATGTAGTGGTAAGCATGTGAGTTTGTTCATGAGCTAGTGAACCCAAGTACTTAATTTAATTTGAATTGCTAACAAGTGACAAGTACAACATTGGCAAGATAACCCTTGTAAGAGGTGTGAAGAAGCTTGTCATTGGTTCAAACCGGACTTGGAAGCTTAGGTGTTGACGGTAGTTAACAAATAATATAAACCATCAATTAAACATGCATAAGGGCATAAATATAATCACCAATGAAGGTTTAGGGGTTTAAACTAATAAATTCCACAAGTTTCGGTGAATCTGTGTTTCCAACAGGATTTAATCAGAAAACCGCCAAGGAGGACCTAATCGTCAAAGGAAATTATGGGATTCCGCCGCGGTACCTACATGGGAAGACTCTAGAAGGGTCCAGAAGGCAAATCACCGAAGCGGAGGCTGAGGCCCTGATATGTGGGGCCGCTCGGCCTACAGGTGGGGCCACCCGGCCCCTATGGGACCCACCCATCAGCCTGCTTCGTATGTCGGTTCCCCACCACCTTTTTGGATGCATCTAAGTCGTTGCTTAAGTCGGTTTGATCCAAGGGCTCACGTTGGACTCTCAGGGCTATATATACCAGCCCCAGCCTCTCTCCTCAGGCATAAGTCATCATGTTAGTTGAGGAGACAGAAACCCTAATCATCCTCAGAGCTCCACCATATTCTATAGCATAGCTAGTTAGGCTAGGTCTCGAGGGAGGCAAGCAGGACTTCGCTTGGATTCCTGATCTTGTCAAGAGCGTGGTTTGGTATAAACTTTGTACCCCTCTCTCTCTTGTTTCTCCATTATTTTTATATGCTAGTTACAATTGTTATGATAATATCAGTATTCATCTTATTCACATTCTTCATTATAATGTTCATCGTTTACTTTGATTATATACTTAGTATAGCTAGTTTATTATTATGCTTATGCATAAGTTTGTATAGCGCTCACTCTGGTGTACATGGGGTGGGTGGTCGACATTGTGTAAGTGTGGTGCTTTTACGTTGTTTACCTGTGGATACACCCTATATTCTGGGTCATGTGGTAGATTATGGATGTGACACTCCCGTTGAGTCCTTTGTAGTCCACTCCCTGAATATATGGGTCATCTTAGTAATATCCCTTATGTATAGATATGACGATGATCTTAGCAATGATTACTAGGTGTAATTGCACTAATCAATTGTATGCTTTGACTTGTAATTAAGAGTGACTTAGGAATTATTCCTCTAATATTATACCTGACCATGTTAATGCCATAGAAGGAGTGCTCTGAGCGATTTATCCTTATCATTACTTATTATATATATATATATATATCTTATCCTATGACTTACCCCTGTTATGAGTAGAGTATTTGTTATGGATTACTTCTCCTTCAATAGTATAAGTTATCAATACATGTCCATGCTAGACCTTGTAAAAATATAAATAACGATACCTAGAATACTCTCGAGTAAAATGCTACAATGGTATATTATATGTACGCTTGTAGATCCTTTTCATTCATATATTATTATATTCTTCCTAGTCACATAATTCATAAAGAACTACTTAGTATTATTCTAGTAGTAATACTATGTAGTACCAACAAATATCTTTGGCATTATCACAAGGGATGACAACCTAGTAAAGTTAGGAGATATAGATTTACAATAGGTGGCTAAGTATTAAAAACAAGTGACACGTTAATAAACACCAACAAGCATTTTTGGCGCCATTGCCGTGGACAGATTTCAAACTCTGTTCTTAGTAGTGACGCTAATAAATGTCAACATGCATTTTTGGCGCCATTGCTGGGGAAGGTAGCTAGGCAAAGGAAGTATTGATAAACTTATACTTATTGATGTGATTGAGGAAAACCATTCACCTCTGCTCGAGCAGGATTACCCCTGTTTTGTCTACTTGTCTATCTAATATAGGGTAATGTATGACCGGTTTTGACCTTCCAACAAACTACGTTGAAGATCCAGAAGCTTTAATCAGGAGAACCAGAGCTAAACTCAAGAAAGTCTCAGCTTTGAAGTCGGAAGACAACCATATAAGGCGAAGCTTAACACCAGAATTTCAAGCCATGGCTAACAGGACTCTCCATGAATTCTCTACTCCAACTACAGCCAACATCCGTACTAGACCACCAATCAATGTTGGAGACAATGGATTCAAGCTCAAGCCAACTCTCATCAATATGGTGCAGGCAAAACCAGTGTTGTGGAAAGGCACATGAAGATGCGAGTGCACATCTCCAACACTTCCTAGAGATCTGCAGCACCTTCACCATCAAAGGAGTAACCCAAGATGCCATATTACTTTGCCTTTTCCAATTCTCACTCTTAGGGAAGGCAAAGCAATGGTTTTATGCCAACAAAGATAGAAATACTACATGGGATAACTGCTCCACTGCCTTTCTAGCAAAGTTCTCTCCCACAGGCAAGACAAATGCTCTGCGTGGGAGAATCTCAAGCTTTTAGCAACAACATGATGAATCTGTCCCTAAGGCATGGAAACGCTTTCAAGATTACATTGCGGAATGTCCTCATCATGGGATGGAGAATTGGCTACTCATGCAGACTTTCTACCATGGGTTGACCAATAGTACCTGTGAGACTATGGATGCTGCTGCTGGAGGTGCATTCCAGTCACTCACCATACCAGATGCAACAACTCTTGTAGAGAAGATGGCCTCCAATCAAGGTTGGAATGAAGAACGTGATCAAACCCGCAAAAGAGGTGGAGGTATACATCAACTCAAGGAAGTAGACATGCTGTCTACCAAGATGGACCTGCTGATGAAGAAGCTTTAAGATTGAGCTAATGAAAAGCAAGAAGTCATGCACATTCATGATTCTCGCATGACATGTGAAGTGTGTGGAAACACTGGGCATTCAGGGAATAGCTGCCCTGAGACCCATGAGGATGTGAACTTTGTCAACAGTAACAACTACTTTCGTCCTCAGCAGAATCAAGGATGGAACCAGCAACAGAGGCCGAACTATCAAGATAACTATCAGGGTAATAATTTCAATAATTTCAATCAACCACCCTTGAGAGAATTAATTGCTAGCCAATCCAAACTTATGGAGGGATTATCTAGAAAGGTAGCTTCCAATGATAAAATTTTAGAGAACATAAATAATAGAATGGATAGCTTTGCTTCTACCATTAAGAACCAGCATAGCTTTAATAAAATGATAGAATCACAAATAGCTCAGCTGGCGGCTGCTGTTCCTCCATTCGACAAAGGTAAGATTCTGGGGCAACTAGAAGATCTAGAAACTACAAATCTTGTCGATATTCACAATGTAGCTTACTACTACATGGAGCCATCGATGAGAAGGTGGATAGATTATACCATGCCGGAAAAGAAGAGTGATCTAGGGAGACCTATCATCCCCATCACCATTGGACCGCATATTTTCCAAGAAGCTGTCTGTGACTTCGGAGCAAGTGTCAACTTTATGCCTAAGGTAATTTATGATCAAATTAATGGAGATACTTTATTGTACACAAATATGTGTTTGAAGCTTGCAGATCAGTCACTCTGTTACCCTAAGATAATTCTTGAAGATGTCATTGTTCGAGTGGGACAATCATATATTCCCATAGACTTTGTAGTTTTGGAAACGGGTGGAGATGTAAGAGCACCCATTATTTTGGGCCAACCTTTCCTAAGCACCGCTAAAGCCATCATCTACACAGACAGTGCAAGATCTGTTTCATAGTCA
Source organism: Miscanthus lutarioriparius (assembly GCA_904845875.1). Classification (NCBI taxonomy): domain Eukaryota; kingdom Viridiplantae; phylum Streptophyta; class Magnoliopsida; order Poales; family Poaceae; genus Miscanthus; species Miscanthus lutarioriparius. Next base: position 57,009,902 of record CAJGYO010000013.1, read on the forward strand.
AGGATAGAAAGGAGTTCTCTTTCAAGAATCGTATCTTGCGATCTCCTGGACATCTGCAGACGTCGTACTTGCCCGAAGAGACAACAGTGATCGAGAAGAACAATAGAAGGAGGAGGAACAAGACCAGGCAGCTACAAGAAGAATCAGTCAAAATGATCAACACACTTCGATCTGAGTACGACCACCTCCTTGCTTAACCATTCCTTACTAAGAAGGATGATTCAGGTGTATCGATGGTCGAGTGTACCATTGGACAAAGAATCTTCCACAAGACCTTTTGTGACATTGGATCAGGAGTCAACATAATGTCCAAGGTAACATATGAATATTTATTTGGTGATGAACCTTTGTTCCCTATATATGCAATTGCAGATGGTGGACCAATCAATCCGATTTCTGGAGGGGATAGCAAAAGATATTATGGTAAGAATACAGGATCACTATGCCCGTGCTGACTTCATGGTTCTAGACATGGGTGAAGAAGAAGATGATACGCCCATCATTCTTGGAAGACCATTCCTCAACACCACCAACGCGATCATCTATGTCGAATCTAGACAAGTCAACTTCCAATTCCCTGGAGAAAAGGTACGCTGTTATTTCAATAGTTATACCACTTATGAACAGCCAAAGAAGTCCCGCTCTAGAAGGAGACGTCGATCATCCCAATGCCAAAAGAATCAATCCCCAAAGAATGAATGGGAGGAAGATAAGGAATCTGAAGAAGTTGTAAAGGATGAGCGCGCTCTACCAATGCCAAATTCACAGACCAAGCAGGTGTGGAAAGAGAAGGTAACATCGTCACCTAAGTCACAAGATGTGCAGCCATCAGGGTCTCCATCACTGAGCCGGATGATGCACCCGAGAAGTGAAGGACTCTTCTCCAGCCAAGTCCTATCTGGAGGACTTAAAATCCAAACCCTGGCCGTGAGGTAACATTAGTAGTTATCCATATTTACTTTCTATCATTGCATTACTTTTCATTTTAGCATATTTATTTACTTTTCTGCATTAGCATTGCATTTAGAAAAGAAAAATAAAAAGTACCATTATTGCATTGCATCATTGCATCATAAAGCCTAAAGCTCCACATGAATAAATCTACGGAGTGTAAAAGCCCGAAGGAATATTCACTGTGGTGGCATAAAAATAAAAATACCATGCATGCATATTTTCTTTCTTCATTATATAAATAAGAAAATCCAAAAATATATAAATAGACATCCTGCTAGAACTTTGTCAATTAAGAAATCTATCTAAACACCAAGGATAACAAATCTCTGATTGGCTGACCGCTAACCCCTTATCCTAATCTATGCCACGAGTTTTGGTGCTCTTGTTGGAGTATTTTGCAGGATGATCAAGAGTAACGCCATCCATTCAAAGTACATTTTTTCGAACCGCTACTTCACTCACTACAGGAGGAAAACAACTTCTGGAAGGATGAGAGAGATTTTAAGAAAAACCACGACAACATCTAGCTTGGGGGAGGAGCATCTCCCATGTATCTAGCTAAGTATTTCTTCCCCTTTTCGGTTTTACTATTTTTTAGTTTGCTTTATATTTGCTAAAGAAATAAAAAAATGCATAACAAACAAAAACAAAATAAAAAATTATATTAGCTCTATATATATAGTAAGGAGTGATCTTAGAAATGAAAAACAAAATAAAAGTATGTGTCTAGTTTTCTGTTTTTAAGGGTTAAATAAAAGGACTCTAAGGATAATCTCTTGCAATGGAAATGATGAATAGTTGCTCTGTCATAATTCCTTTCAAGTACCTAGTTTTCAGCCTTGAATTCTCCCGAGTTTTGGGTACGACTGTTTTGATATAATAATTTGCTCTAAACTTGAAACTCGTGGGTAGCATATGATTGATCTAAGTCTAGGTAATTGACAGATGTGATATGAGAAGGTCTGAGCTGCTGTTTATCTTGTTCCTAGTGATACTAAAGTTATGGAGATTTATCTTTTGAAAAACATAAAAATCCTACATGATGAGCTCCTGTATAACAAAGCTTGAATTCCTACCAGAGCCATATATGATATTTAGATTAGAAAAACTTCCACTCATATATGCTGCTTGCATTGCATTGAGTTTAGTCAAGCTTTTGTTGATGCCTTATGAGAGGTTTATCATGCTCTTAAAATCAAGATCATGTACACACCACCCATATATGCACTACTCCTACACTGGGGGTAGGCGCAACAACATGCCATTCCACCTAGATCCACTCAAAAATGTTTTACGCCTACACTGGGAGTGAACACCAAAAATATGTTCATAGGATATCCACCAATTAAATGCTCCAAAGTTCTTGTTGCTATCTCTCAAAAGTTTTGTTGCAGAAAAGAGACATGGGGCTATGCAAAAGTTATTCATAAAAGAAAAAAAAGAAGAGATGAATAAGATAGCCCCTGTTTTCTTGCAAAATTATTTTCAAGTTTCAAAAGAGAGGTATGTTTTAAGGAGCATAGTTGAATTAGGTTAGCCACCAAATATATCCACCATACATTCATACACATGCATATCTTGATTTGATTGTATGACTCAACTCTATTTGGATCTGAAGTTTGACTTTATAATATATGTATTACAAGTATGCTCTTTTATGCTTTCTCCACTCCTATGAGCTCTACATAAGCCTTTGTTGTAGGAAGAGAAAGGTATAACATCACTATTGCCTTGGTGAGGATTCACAAATACCACATATGTTGAGAGACTTGAGAGTGTCATACAATGGAAGCTCTAAGTTTTATTTTGAAAATCTATAAAAACTCTGGAATAATGGTTGATGAAGAACTTGAGACATAGTTCTTGACTTGATCGTTTTGTCTTTCAATTGCTCAAGACCCAAGTGAAGGCTACAAGCCCCATAGTTGAAGGTAATGTGGGTAACTTTGAAAGTTAGATTGGTTTAATCTAATCCGGTGGAGAATTCTTGTTTGAACGCATGTGTACTTTTGAGGAGTTGCTTTGATGTTTTCAAAATCCTTTAAACACTCCTAATCCATTTACTAAGTTTAGCTTTGCTAAGGGACTAGCAAAGGGTAAGCTTGGGGAGTTGTTCACGGCAGTTAACAACCAATATAATCCGTCAATTAAACATGCATAAAGGCATAAATATAATCACCAATGATGGTTTAGGGGTTTAAACTAACAAATTCCACAAGTTTTGGTGAATCTATGTTTCCAGTAGGATTTAATCAGAAAACCGCCAAGAAGGACCTAATCGTCACAGGAAATTACAGAGTTCCACTGCGGTACCTACGTGGGAAGACTCTAGACGGGTCCAGAAGCCACGTCACCGAAGCGAAGGCCAAGCCCCTGACATGTGGGGCCACCTGTTCCCTATGGGACCCACCTATCAGTCTACTTCGTATGTCGGTTCCCCACCGCCTTTTAGGATACATCTAAGTCGTTGCTTCAGTCGGTTTGATCCAAGGGCTCATGTTAGACCCTCAGGGCTATATATACCAGCCCCTGCCTCTCCCCCCAGGCATAAGTCATCAAGTTAGTTGAGGAGACAGAAACCCTAATCATCCTCAGAGCTTCACCATATTCTAGGGCATAGCTAGTTAGGCTAGGTCTAAAGGGAGGCAAGCAGGACTTTGCTTGGATTCCCGATCTTGTCAAGAGCGTGGTTTGGTATAAACTTTGTACCCCTCTCTCTCTTGTTTCTCCATTATTTTTATATGCTAGTTACAATTGTTATGACAATATTAGTATTCATCTTATTCATGTTCTTCGTTATAATGTTCAACATCTACTTTGATTATATACTTAGTATAGCTAGTTTATCATTATGTTTATGCATAAGTTCGTATAGCGCTCGCTTCGGTGTACATGGGGTGGGTGGTCGACATTGTGTAAGCGTGGTGCTTATACATTGTTTACCTACGTATACACCCTATATTCTGGGTCATGTGGTAGATCGTGGATCTGACACTCCCGTTGAGTCCTTTGTAGTCCACTCCCCGAATATAGGCGCACGTAGGGTCCGATTACGAAGGTAGAGCAAGCTCTTTTCTTAATCTATCTTAGTAATATCCCTTATGTATAGATATGACGATGATCTTAGCAATGATTACTAGGTGTAATTGCACTAATCAAATGTATGCTTGTACTTGTAATTAAGAGTGACTTAGGAATTATTCTTCTAATATTCTACCTGACCATGCTAATGCCATAGAAAGGAGTGCTCTGAGCGATTTATCCTTATCATTACTTATTTTATATATCTCTTATCCTATGACTTACCACTATCATGAGTAGAGTATTTGTTATGATTTACTTCTCCTTCAATAGTATAAGTTATCAATACATGTCCATGCTAGACCTTCCTAGTGGTAAAAATATAAATAATGATACTTGGAATACTCTCGGGTAAAATGCTACAATGGTATATTATCTATGCGCTTGCAGATCCTTTTCATTCATATATTATTGTATTCTTCCTAGTCACATAATTAATAAGAACTACTTAGTGTTATTCTAGTAGAAATACTATGTAGTACCAACAAATATCTCTGGCATCATCACTAGGGACGACAACCTAGTAAAGTTAGGAGATATAGGTTTACAATAGGTGGCTAAGTATTAAAAACAAGTGACACGTTAATAAAAACCAACATTAGGCAAATCAATTTAGTTCAAGTCAACTTAGAAGGTCATGATAGCAATAAGAGTACAAGCACAAGACAACAATGCAAATGGATATCTAGTTTGGTTATTTCAAGTGGTATCTACACTCAATTGATTTATCAAGCAATATTCACAAGTGTTGTCTAGATCAACAAACAAGTGAAATCCTACAAGCGGTACTCATGAAGATAGAAAATATTCAAGAAATGGTTTTTATTGATAAATCCATCAAGTGGTTCCATGCTAGTAAATTCTTTCATGTGGTATCGCATTTCTACATGTGATATCAATCATACAAGACGGTGGTTCCACAAGAGATACTCAACTTTAAGTGTTCATCAAATGAAGAATGCATCCCTCACATACAAGAGCTAAAGTTTAGCAAATGGATGACCCATGCAATGACTTAGGGGGAGGTGTCCCACCGATTAGTATCAAGTTCAAAGATCCTATGTGTGGTATCTCAAGAGCTATACAAGTGGTGTCATTCCAACACATGTAGTGGTGTTCATAAAAAATGCAAGATTCAAGCCTCAACCATCTACTCCAACACAAGCCTTTGCATCAATGAGAAGCATAGCTTTTATAGAAATTGATGACAAAGGGGGAGAGATTATACAAAGATATGAAAGCTTTGTGAGAGATTGAGACAAAGAAGTAGAAGTTGGACATGGACATGGACAAAGAGGGAGCAACATTGAAGAATGTGAGAGGATCAAAATTCTTGGACAAGAGAAGCACACAAGTAGGGGGAGCAAGCTCATGAACTTTGATTGGTTGCATTTGATATGTGTATATTCATGTGCTTGCTTGCATTTCATAAGGTTTTAAATTTGATATGCATGCTTGTGTGGTGTATTCTAGTTATAGAACTTGAATGATTATATGGTTACTAGCATGCATAGGATGGTAGCTAGACACTTGGTATGTTTCTCAAGTATTACTAGTACCTTGCTTCTAATGTTGATCTCACGGGGTTTCTAGTGTTTTTCTTGTCTAGCTACTTATGATGCTAAGGACGGTGTTAAAAGTGTAACTCCGATTGGTATCACGCTTCAAAGGTGATTCTATACACCTTAGCATCACTTAGTAGTGGTAGCACTCACACAAATTTCATATTTATGCATGTGTGCAAACTTTAAACCAAACTATTTGAGCACACATGTAGGGGGGAGTTATCACTACCAAGTCAGGTTTTATGGTGCTTATCCAAATCTTGACATAGAGCTTAAATGTTGGATAAGTAGCATAAAATCCAAATCAAGTTAGCAATTTACACTTGTGTGAAGTACTAGCTTGAAATGAGCTTAATTCCCATATCTTTGTAGAGTTGTCATCAATTACCAAAAAGGAGGAGATTGAAAGGTCCTTGTTTGGTTTTGGTAATTGAGTGACAACCTAGGTGGACTAATTGTATTTATGTGAGATACACTGGTGATTAGTCCACAGGTACAAGTGTGTGAGCAACATATGTCATGGAGGTGAAAATGGCTTGGATTTATTGTAAGGCTCACACATGTGATGAAGGAGTTCATTGCGTATGAGACATGACATAGAGTCATGTGATCAAGGTGGAGAAGATCGAGACAAGACTTGGCTCGATGGACCGGTTTTAAGTGTGAAGGGCAAGTTTAGTGATGACTTGGCAACGATGGACCAAGGCAATGGTGAAGAGCAAGTGAAGTCAAGATCAATGAACCAATATGGTCACGCGATGATATGAAGTGGATCATATCATTTGGTGATTGGTTGGTGCATGTGTTGCATCGACATCGAAAGAGATGGAATGGAATGCGCAAGGCAAAGGTATAACCTAGGGCATTTCATTTCACCGATCAAAGGTTGTGTACAGAAGTGCATGACCGAGTTCAGGATAGATGGCCATACTATTAAGAGGAGCAAACTTATTTGCATATCTGTCATCTAGTGCCACTTGAGCGATCTAACGTTGCATACGTGTTAGGATCGAGTGGTGTTGAGAAAAGAGTGCTAATCCTTTGGAAAAATATTTGTGAAAAGCTAACACATGTGCACAAGTTGGTGAACACTTGGTGGTGTTAGCACACTTGCAAAGGAGAAGTCGAAAGGTGAAGAAAGGAGGCAAAACTGGGCTCGGAGTGGTGCCCTAGGGGCACCGCCACCCCCTGTCCGGTGCACCGCCAACCCTGTGGCGGTGACCGGCTAGAGGAGGTCGAGATAAGCTGGTGCTGGCGCTGACACTGCTAGTGGCGGTGTGCACTGCCCCTGGGACGGCGGTGCACCACCACGTTGTGTCTGGTGCCACCACCGTGGGCACCGCCCCTTTATAAAACCAAGAGCAGCCAAGTGGGGTTGGTCACCGGATAGGGCACCGCCACCCTGTGTCCGGTGCCACTACCACTCTTTTCCAGAGGGGGTATTTCGGTTGACTAGCTGGTGGTCGCCGCCACCACTAGGGCGGTGCCACTGCCACCCCTGTTCGGTGCCCTTGACCAGTCAACCTAGCCGTTATGTGACCATTGAAGGGGCACCGCCACCCCTAGGGTGGTGCCACCACCGCCGTGTTCGGTGCCCTCGTTGAAAAGGGATCTTTGCTCCAACGGCTCTATTTGGCTTGTGGGCTATAAATAGAGGTGGAGCTCGGGCATTTGGCTTGTTGAGAAACTTGGGGATGTGTTGCCCTTGTGTGTGCTTGGTTTGATAAGCCTCTAACTCACGTGTGCTTGCGAGAAGTGCGAATCTATTGCGAGTGAGTGATTCTAGTGCGTTGCATTGTCAGATTGCATCGAGTGGCACTAGGTGATCAAGTTGTAAGCAGGTGGTGCTTGTTACTCTTGGAGGTTGCCACCTCCTAGACGGCTTGGTGGTGGTCTCCGTTGAAGCATGCAAAAAAGATTGTGCGATGCTCCGGAGACATGATTGTGAGGGGGTTGTGCACACCCTGCGGGAGCTGCAAAGAGTAACTCTAGTAGAGCGAGACGCAAAGGGCGACAAGTGGTTCGGCCGGGTCAAGTGCTAGAGCTTGTGGTAAGCACTCCACGTGGATGAGTGTGACTTGTGGGTCACCACTAGCAAGAGGACTGGCGGCAACCTTGGAGCCTGTCTCAACGGGGACTAGCGTGTTGGCAAGCACATGAACCTCGGGACCGTGTCATCCTTGTCTTTCTATTGGTTTGCATCCTCGTTACACAAGCTTGTATTTACTTCATTTACATTGTGCTTGTGTAGTTGCTCTTGTAATTAGTTAGCTTGTGTATCTTGCAAGTTGCCTTCTTGCTTGTGTAGCATAAAAGTAGCTCCCTTAGGTGACTAATTTGGTTTGAGTAACCTTGTTAGTCACATTGTTTAGTTTGTGTAGCTAAGTAATTTGCGCTCTCTAATTTGGCATTAGTTACCTTGTTATTGAGCATTACTAGTGAGCTTAGGAGCTTTGTGCTTTTGTTTACTAGATTGTGAAGGAGCTCCCCCGGTTGTGCTAAGTACTAGTGCATAGGTTTGTGTGACCTTGCTCTAGAATTGATTAGGTGAGCTCTAGCTAGTCCGGCACATTTGTTGCCTAATTAGGATCTTTATAAGGTGCTTATAAACTTAGATAGAGGGGTGTAGTCTTGGCTAGACCATTAGTTTTAATTCCGCATTTATCTTGGTTAGCCAACGCGTTTAACTTTAGAAAGGACTATTCACCCCCTCTAGTACGCCATCTTGACCCTACAGCAGCCCCCTTCTTCCTCCTCGGATCACTCACTCTTACACGAAAAAAGGCTTGGGAGGCCTTGGGCACGTCCCAAAAATTGCTCTATTAAGGGGAGAGGTTTTGGTCTCAAATCCTTTGGTGGAGAGGTTGTAGAAGGTAAGGAAATGCTATTCCAAACTTTTTTTTGAAGTTTTAATGGTTAGTTAGTGAGTAATTAGAGTTTTGCTTTTCTCTCTCTTCTATGGTGCTTGAGCTACTTATGAAGCAAATTAGACCAAAGTTTTGAAAGTACTAGGGTAAATTAGGTAGGGGAATAAGATCATACCCTTATTTAGTCAATGTTTCTTGATTTTATTGAACAATTAGTTAGTTTTATGGATGTTTCATGTGCATCTAGATCTAGATCTAGGGTTTGGTTTTTTTTATTAATTTTATTATTGTAAATTTATGTTTGATGAAATTGGACTAGGGTTTGCATGAAAGATAGTGGGTAAAATATTAATTGTTGTTAATTATTGTCTTTGAAATTATTTATTGTAATCAACAAATATGTACTTTTAATTATTTATGGATAAATAGGCCATTAATTAATTATCCTCTACCATGGTGTGTTTGATATGCTTCATATAATTATATTTCATTTATATTTATATATATCTAAAGTATATACAATTATTCTCAAGTAATTATTAATTTGATTCCTTTATATATCTAAAGTATATACAATAAGTAGTCCTTTAATGTATTTTCTTTGGTTGTTGTTGTAAAAGATGGAGTACAGGAACTCTTGGATGTATGGTTCGTTAATGTTCAAGACATGGTGTGGGTCTATGATTCAATAGATAAGGACCCGGCGACATAAAGAGATTTCATATCGATTCTCAAGACGTATACATATCGACAATTCTCATTACCTAATATGTTTGTATGCATACTTGTAACCTTCACTTTTGGATACTAACAAGTTGCATTTGTTAAATTGATTCGGACATGGCGTACAAGTTCTATGTCAATACACATCACGGGAGACATGATCCAACAAAAGGGCCTAACCTATGGGTCAAAACACTATGTGCGGTAAGTGTAATTTACTTTAGTACTCCATTATGTTGGTGTCAAGAGCATTACTTAATATTTTCATATGCGAAACACACAATACCCCAAGCAGAAGCCTGAGAGTGTACACTGTGGATACTACGTATGCACTCTCATGAGTAACATCGGTGCCTACAACAGACACCCCTGTAGGGTAGTTTGAACCTCTTTAATTGTGATTACAACCATGTTAACTTCAAAACCAGCAACATGTTTATATATGCAAACTATGTTTATATATGCTCACTATTTTTATATATGCTCACTATATTTACATATGCTCACTGTGTTTATATATGCTCACTGTGTTTACATATGCTCACTGTTTTTATAAATGCTCTCTGTTTTTAGATATGCTCACTGTTTTTTTATATGCTCACTATTTTTATATATATGCTCACTATGTTTACATATGCCCACTGTTTTTACATATGCCCATTGTTTTTACATATACTCCCAGTTTTTATAGATGCTCACTGTGTTCATAGATGCTCACTGTTTTTACATATGCTCACTGTTTTTATATATACTCATTGTGTTTAGATATGCTCACTGTCTTCAGTTATGCTCACTATTTTTATATATGCTCACTATTTTTATATATGCTCACTGTGTTTATATATGCTCACTGTTTTTATATATGCCCATTGTGTTTATATATGCTCACTGTGATTATATATGCTCACTGTTTTTAAATATGTCCATTGTTTTTATATATGCTCATAGTGATTATATATGCTTAGTGATTATATATGCTCACTGTGATTATATATGCCCACTGTGTTTATATATGCTCCTTTTGATAGGAAGCAATTGCTTTGTAGAGCCTCCTCTCCTACTTCTACTACTTGTATTACTCCTCTCCTCTCCTCTCCTACTACTCCTACTTCTACTTCTCCTACTCCTACTCCTACTGTTACTACCCTACTACTAATACTACTGCTGCCCAACACTACTAATGTTGCTGCCCTACTACTAACTAGTACTACCACTATTACTACTGTTGTCCTAATACTAATACAACTGCTGCCACTACTACTACTAATTCTACTACTCTATTCTCTCTACCCTACTGCTACTACTGTTGTCCTACTATTACTACTACTCCTGCTACTACTACTCCTACTACTTCTACTACTGTTTTTGGAAGCATACTACTGCTCACTGTGATTATATATGCTCACTATGTTTACATATGCTCACTATTTTTACATATGCTCACTGTTTTTATAAATGCTCACTATGTTCATAGATGCTCACTGTTTTTATAGATGTTCGCATATGTTATAACATACTAAACCCCAACTTGTTTTATTGTAGTGGCAAGAAGAGAAGGGAATGAGAGCTGACCCACACAAAGATGACAACCTCTTGAAGCTCGTCGGCGACCTTTGCGCCTTCATATTGGACCAAATTATACACGTAAGAGGCACTTATCATGACCGAAAATCCGAGTTAGGAAGGCATCCTCAGTATCAACATCTTCGTGAGACAGAAATGCTAGCTCTAGGCCATTGATAACAATGTGTATGGAATGCGACATTGGTGTTACCTTGTGGAACGGTTTGGACTTGTGGAACGATTGGACTTGTGAATTATGTCTATATAATGATGAATTATATATGTTCTTGTGAATTGGACTTGTAATGTTAGTTTATATAATATTCTTGTGTTTGTGGATACCATGTTTGAATTATATATGTATATATGTTATGATCATATTTGAATTTTGAAATTTGAATTTTGAAATTTGAATTTTTTTGGTGGAAAAATGTATCGGACAGTTCTAGATTGAACCGCCCCTACAAATATAAATTATAGTGGTAGCTGGTGTTACCGCCGCCCCTACAAATACCGCCTCTACAAATCGATTTGTAGGGGCAGCTTGGGAACTGCCCCTACAAACCTTTGATTTGTGGAGACGGTGTAGTGGGGGCGGCTGGCAAAACCGCCTCTACAAACTATCGCCAGCCGCCCCTACAAACCCTTAGTGTAGTAGTGCATTTGTCTGTATAAAAGGATCAGATGCCCTCATGGTTTAGGTAGATGATTGCTAAAAGGTGGGGTGACTAGCTTAGTACTGGTTACCACTTCTTTCAGAACACTTGAATTTAGCACGAAGCCATGAACGGCAACATATGGATTATTAATGGTTATGCAAAAGCGTTTCTGCTAGAGTGCACACTTTCTGCTGCGGATGCCAGGATTCCAATGTGAGACATTGTCACATCTTGTACTGCTGGCTATCTATCTGTGTTCTCTCATAAGCATCAAAATCGGTCACTGAATAAGATGGTCTGATTGCTGAGTTTTGTTATTTTTTTTGTGTGTGATCGTTTTTCAAATATGTTGTTTCATCGGCCTTTCTGATCCTTGAGAACTAAATTTACTTTCTGCCACTATGAAGCCATTTCAACTAGGGGTCTGGTCCTAATGTATCACTTTCTTGTGGTCTAAAACCATTGTTTGTGATCTGAAAAATAATCATCTCTACCCCTACATAAACCATTGTTTGTAGAGTAATATATAGACTGACTGTGGTTTAACAATGATAATATTCTTCTTGACTAACATGTTTGCTTTTGTTTCTATATGTGCTGATATGATACCAATATGATTTCAGTACCGCGACGCAACAATTGTATCAAAAAGGTAGTAATTGGATGTGATACCTGATGGGTTGTTGGATTATAGGCTAAAAGGATTGCGCTGCCACTCTATCAGGTTGACATTTCATATATCTCTTTATTATGAAGTGAAATTGATCTTCACACTGTGAATAGTGTTTTGGCTTAAAAATATGCAGTGCAGATAGATGCATATGATGCTGTGTGTTGGGACCGTAAGACACTTGTTAATCAGGTATATGCATTGGAATACCATCGAACCTCCAAACTGAAATTTGTAAGTGCATTGGACAATGGGTGGATGATTTTCTTGTGCTTGCGCTTGCATAGTGGAATTGTGATTCCTTTTTTGGGTTGTCTTGGCAGGTGATGTCTTGCTCCAGTGATCTAATTCCTCGATTGGGAAGACTTGGAACATAGGTGCTGGTTGGCATGTTTATATTTTAAATCCATGTTGTGGATGCAGCTTAACCTGTGTACTGAGGTGGGCATCCTACAAGCAGAATCCTTTATGCCCACAATGCAAGGGGCCATCTGAATTTATCGGCATGCACCTCTCGATTGATGGCGACTCCATGCTCATCTGAAACTCGGGACTTATAGTTTCAGGTTAAATGTGAACTTATTTCTTTTCTGCAGCCTAGATAGTGCTCTAACTATAGCTTTATGAGAAATTCTACTTAGCCTTTCTTTTGTCACAAAACAAAATTGTCAAAATATACCTGGTTGTAGCTTCCAGATCCTTCTGAAGTGTTCACTTTTCTTTCTTTTTTTTCAGTTTCTTAATTCTGAAATCCATTAATATCTTTTTAACACACAATAATGCATGGTCTTATTTAGCATGGAGATATTGAGATAATAAGGGCTGCATTATTATTTGTCAATTTTGAGAGAATTCATGAATATGGTGATTATAATATGTTCAACTGTAAGATCCTTCTTTGTAGTGTTGTGTGGGCTTGAGAAATGACCAATCTCCACGAGACGTGAATCTGTGTTTCTTTCATCAGTTGATTTACTTTTTAGCTTTATGACTTATTTTAGTTTTATGATCTGTTTTTTCTAGATGTCACCGTAGCGTTAGCACGTGTAATATACTACTATTAGTAGTAGTATAGTATAGTAGTCCATGCATTTCCATTCCAAAATTCATCCATCCCAGCTTTTGCACTCACTCTCACCGTCGAACCCCTCGTATTCGCCAAGTAAGACGATGGCCGAGGAGGCGGAGGACGAGGCCACCACCAACGCCGCGAGGGACCAGGCCGCACTCTCCGTTCGCCTACTCGCCAGCCTCAGCAAGGACAAGAACCTCGCCTCCTCGCCAGTTTCTTTCCACGCCGTCCTCTCCCTCCTCGCCGCCGGCGCCTCGAGAGCCACGCGTGACCAGATCGTTGGCTTCCTGGATCCTGCGGGCGTCGAGGCACCCGATTTTTTTATTTTTAGCCCTTTTTTAAAAAAAAATCACAAATATGCCCCTGTAAGTAAGATTTTAAATCTGGACCCTTAACTCGGTACACGTCTCAGCGCTATCGTTGCTGGCGCCGAGCTCTTAGGCTCAACACAGACATAGCGGTGACGTGGTAGGCAGCTCGACGCCGTAGATATTGACTCCGACCTCTGCAGTGTGGTTGGGTCGTTGCTGTACTCGACTGCACAGCATCCTATCCATCCATCAGCCCGTCACCCCATCATGTCCCTGTCGACGTATTAAATAAAGTTCCTGTTCGTTTCGAGCGCTTGGCCGGGAAGCTCTCCACGTAGCAAGAAATACACTTGGCCATACCAAATTAATTGGTTCTCCAGCTAGACTGATCCAGTCGCGGTCGCGGCTTGATCGATCGATCACGTACGCTAGCTCGATGATCCAGACTCTCGGTCGACCGGCTGATCTTTTTTTTTAATGATCTGGTTAGCCTTCTAAGCTTCTTCATTTCAATCTCCAGCGCTGACGAAGAACTCTAACAAATGAACACTAGCAGAATTGTCGCTCCATCCCACGACACGACGACCGCACGGCTGAATGTCTGCAAGCTTCTACGCCAGCTCTTACACAAGCAAGTGTCCGACGTTTAAATTATCAGCAAATTATACGCAGTAGCCATTAGCTAAGCACAACTGCACAAGCATGCACAATTGTATACGTACGTATATAGCCCGGCCTAAAAAGTCGTAAACGGGTCTAGAGCACGTTCTCGTGTTGCTTGATCTGCACCGATTAGCCAAACGGGCACATAAACGACGTCTCTTTTATTTTATTTTATTTTCTTTTGCTTTGGAGTGGAGCACAAACTCGACGAGATGGTAGTATGTAGGAAGCACGATGTATGCGCGCTTGCCAGCTGAGGGACACAACTGGTAATACTTATTTTTTTTAAAAAAATTATCGGGCCTGGACACTCTCTAAGAAATATATTTATAATACAATATATATACTACGGAAAGAAACCTTCAGCAGAAGACACTCCAATTGTCTTCAGAAAATAATGGACCATTTTTTAGTCAAATAACGGAGCTAGCAATCAATCGTTTTCAATGGTTTGTCACGCGCAGCTTGCTATTTAATTGTGTAAATATAGTCATCGTGCGCAACATGTGGAGCTATACACAGATCAATATATGAAATAGAGAGCACATGGTAAGCGGTAGCTATCAGAAAAGAGTTTTCCCCATATACGCTTAGCTAGAAATTCAGAGTTGCTAGTCGTCCATCTAATTAATTAGATTGATATACCTCATAGTTTCTCTTGCATGATAGCTATATCTTTGCCTTAGCTACATGAGGGTACGGTGGTGCGCATGATTATTTGCGTGTGCAACGTTGTGACCATGAACTAAATAGAAATTCTAATTTACCCATTGAAATTTTGTCCTACATGGTTAAGTTTTGTAAGATGAAAGTTCAATTATCAAACTTAACCATGAGCGTAAGTGATCGATCGATCAAGCCGCGACCGCGACTGGATCAGTCTAGCTGGAGAACCAATTAATTTGGTATGGCCAAGTGTATTTCTTGCTACGTGGAGAGCTTCCCGGCCAAGCGTTCGAAACGAACAGGAACTTTATTTAATACGTCGACAGGGACATGATGGGGTGACGGGCTGATGGATGGATAGGATGATGTGCAGTCGAGTACAGCAACGACCCAACATTTTCAATACCGCGGTCTCCTCCGATCCGGGCGTTCGGCGACGCGAACAGCAGCCGACCTCGGCGTCAAGATTGCGTCGAGCTTCGATGTCGAGCTCGGCGTCAAAATCTACGGCGTCGAGTTGTCTCAAGAGCTCGGCATCAGCAACGATTGCGCCGAGACGTGTAAGCTCGGCACCAGCAACGCTGGCGCCGAGGTAAGAGTCCAGATTTTGAAATCTTACCTTCAGAGACATATTTGTAGAAATTTTTTAAAAAAAGCTAAAAAAAAATAAAAAATTCGGTCGAGGCACACGCTCTGCTCACCTCGAAAGTGACCTCCGTCGTCCTGGTAACTCGCGATGGCGTGGATGGAGATCGGCGGGCCGACGTCCGGTGCGCCACGGGCGTCTGGGTCGATGCTTCGGTCCGCCTCAACCCGGCCTTCGCAGCCACGGCCGCTGCCACGTACAAGGCCGACGTGCAATCAGCCGCCTTGCAGGACATGCCCGAGGAGACGAGGGCCCAGATCAACGAATGTGTCGCGAGCAAGACCGGCGGCCTCGTCGAGAGGCTGGACCTGGAGCGCACCGCGCTTTTTCTCGTCGTCCTCGCCAGCGTGGTGCATTTCAGTGGCCACTGGTACGAGGCCTTCTCTCCGGAACTCACCGTCAACGGCACCTTCTACGTCGACGCCGCGTCGGACCGTGCCGTCCGTGTGCCCTTCATGACCGGGAGCTACGAGGTACGAGCACCAGCTCTTGAAGGTCGGCGTCCACCCTGGCTTTAAGATCCTACGCATGGCCTACCGCGGTCGATGCTACGACATGCAGATGTTCGCCATGTACATCTACCTCCCTAATGAGTAATGACCGCGACGGCGGCCTGCTGAACCTCGTGGGCGCCCTCAGCACCAGCCCGGCCACGCTCCTGCGCGCATGAGTGGCGGAGGGAGGATTCACGGTGGGGAAGCTCAAGATCCCAAAGTTTCAGGCGTCGCTCAATGTGGAGGCGGCGCAGCTCCGGCAGGATCTGGGGCTGGACCTGCCGTTCCTCGTATCCGACGACTCCTTCACCGAGGTGCTGTGCCCGCCAGCGCCGCCTATGGCTGTGACATCCGTGGTACACCAGTGCTTCCTCAACGTCAAGGAGGAAGGAACCGTGGCGGCCGCTGCCACGGTGGCAAAAATAGAGGATGGGTTTGGCATCTCCGATGATCCTCCTGTTGATTTGTGGCGGACCACCCCTTCCCCTCTTCTTCCTCATGGAGGATATGTCACTGGCGTGGTGGTGTTCGCAGGCCAAGCTATCGACCCTTCATTCCATTATTAATTATTTTGTTCCTCCTGTAATCCTACCCCATGACATGCTGGCCAAAATAATTGAAAAAACATTTTAACCTATTTTCCATATGAAATTATTAGTACAGTAATTTCTACGTTACCAGTGAAGCTGAGTTGTACCAAATAAGTCTGATGTTAAGCTGAGAGTATACAGCTATATTATATTACATACAGTCATCAGCTTCCTGTAAAAAGGTCAAAGATTTAATCAACAAATGCCCAGAGTGTAGGTGACGAGAGCCAAACATAGGGATATGTTAAGGCCCCGGGAGATAGGCTTTCGACCGACAGACACCCCCCCGACCGATCCCACCAGGATCGCTCAGGGGCTCGAGGACTATACCCATCGGGTACGCTCACGCATACCCTCTGGTTAAAGATCGGGTATAGCCCGAGCGCAGCCACCACCTCCGCTCAGAGATCCCGACCGACGGAGACCGAGCCTGGCCACAGCTCTACCCCAGCCCGAGCTAATGGTCGGGCCAGCCACCGATGCCCCGAGCGTCGGCCACCTCCCTAGTGCTGGCCAGCCCGCCAAGCATCCAAGGCTCGGGGGTACCCCGGCGCTAGCCCAACCAACGGGCACGGGGCACTGTCGACCACTCCTCTCACAGAGTCACGCTGATGGTATGCAACAACAAGACAAAGCGCTGCACCGGCTCTAGAGACGTGGAGGTCCTGGGCCCGTTCATCAGCCCCCTGAGTCAGGCGCCTTCGCTACTAAGGAAGCCTCGAGAAGGCTTCACCTGGTGGAGGCCGGTCCACAGCAGAGAGCCCCTAGCGGTCAAGCGCCAAGGCTGCAGTGATGTCAAGCAGCACCCACAGCTAACTCCCCCCGACTCCACGATGACGTCGAGGTCCATCCATACCGCAGCAGCACCCTCCTAAACCTCGGTGCACAAAGGGTATAGACTGTAGCCCCCAAACCGCCTTGTACCCGATCTTCCCAGGATATAAGGGGAAGGTCGGCTCCCATAGACGGGAGGATCTTCTCCCTTGCCTCATTCGTTAGGAGGCTAAAGAATAGAGCAACCGAGAGGAACAGCAGAGTGCCTTCCTCCAGTAACCTAGCAAGAGCGAGGAGCGTTTCCCTTACTCGCTGGGGAAGCAACCTCACCACCGATGAGCCGTAGGATAGCACCGAGCGATCCCCTACCAAACTCTCTTTCTCCTTTGTTGTAACCCTCCGATTTGGGTGCACTCGAATACAAAGACTACTCACTACTGGGCGTAGGTCCTCGGAATCCTGAATCAGGATACATCGCCGTGTCTCCTCTTGTGTTCTTTGAGTACCTGAGCCATCGGAGACCCACACTCCTAACATCCAACGAACAACGATGCTTGCCACAACAATGAACCTGCGACAGTAGGTAACCTATTCAGGTCTCCACACAGACGGTAACAGTTGCTTGTAGTTTGCTGCCGAGCTTAATTTCTCTAGGGCAGGCATGCCAGTTCCTGGTGTTCTCATGAAATGCATGGCCACTCCTACAAGCCACCGTGGAGCTTATTCCCCGCCTCTGATGCCATACTTTATAGAAGTGGGGCCACATGGCCAACTACTAATTTTTCTTCGGTTGGGCCACAACTGTTTCACACTTCCTCTTGGCATACTAGTTCAGAACCTTCTATGCCCACAATCCACACGGTACTCTCACCATCCGATCCCACGGCACTGCCATGACGCCAGTCGTATGCCTTGGAGCTAACATTCCTAGTGCTCTTGTGAAACGCATGGCCACTACTACATCTACAAGCAACCGTCGAGTTTATCCCCACCTCTGATGCCATATTTTATAGAGTGGGGCCACATGGTAGTGTTTGCTTTGGTTTGGCCACAACAGTTTCACGCTTCCTCTTGGTATACTGGTCCGGAACCTTCGATACCCATAGTCCACACAGTACTCTCACCATCCGATCCCGCGGCACCGCCATGACGCCAGACGTATGCCTTGGAGCCAACGTTTCTGTTGTTCTTGTGAAACGCATGACCACTACTACATCTACAAGTAACTGTGGAGCTTATCCCCACTTATGATGCCATACTTTATAGAGTGGGGCCACATGGTAGTGTTTGCTTTAGTTTGGCCACAACAGTTTCATGCTTCCTCCTGGTATACTGGTTCGGAACCTTCGATACCCACAGTCCACACGGTACTCACACCATCCGATCCCGCGGCACCGCCACGATGCCAGACGTATGCCTTGGAGCTAACGTTCCTGATGTTCTTGTGAAACACATGGCCACTACTACATCTACAAGCAACCGTGGAGCTTATCCCCGCCTCTGATGCCATACTTTATAGAGTGGGGCCACATGGTAGTGTTTGCTTTGGTTTGGCCACAACGGTTTCACGCTTCCTCCTGGTATACTCGTTCGGAACCTTCGATACCCATAGTCCACACGGTACTCTAACCATCTGATCCCACGGCACTACCACGACGCCAGATGTATGCCTTGGAGCTAACGCTCCTGGTGTT
This sequence comes from Miscanthus lutarioriparius, assembly GCA_904845875.1. Classification (NCBI taxonomy): domain Eukaryota; kingdom Viridiplantae; phylum Streptophyta; class Magnoliopsida; order Poales; family Poaceae; genus Miscanthus; species Miscanthus lutarioriparius. The sequence continues at coordinate 57,028,894 of CAJGYO010000013.1, forward strand.
CTTATGAAACGCATGGCCACTACTACACCTACAAGCAACCGTGGAGTTTATCCCCCGCCTCTGATGCCATACTTTATAAAGTGAGGCCACATGGTCAACTACCCATTTTGCTTCGGTTTGGCCACAACGGTTTCACGCTTCCTCGTATACTCGTCCAGAACCTTCCATATCCACAATCCATAGGATGCTCTTGCTGTCCGATCCCGCGGCACTGCCACGGTGCCACATGTATGCTTTGGAGCTAATGTTCATGGTTCTTGTGAACACATGGCCACTTCTATACCTAAAAGCCACCGTGGAGCTTTATCCCCCGCCTCTGATGCCATACTTTATAGAGTGGGGCCACATGGTAGTGTTTGCTTTGGTTTGGCCACAACGATTTCACGCTTCCTCCTGGTATACTCGTTCGGAACCTTCAATACCCACAGTCCACACGGTAGTCTCACCGTCTGATCCCGCAGCACCGCCACGACGCCAGACGTATGCCTTGGAGCTAACGTTCCTGGTGCTCTTATGAAACCCATGGCCACTACTACACCTACAAGCAACCGTGGAGTTTATCCCCCGCCTCTAATGCCATACTTTATAAAGTGGGGCCACATGGTCAGCTACCCATTTTGCTTCGGTTTGGCCAAAGCGGTTTCACGCTTCCGCCTGGTATACTCGTCCAGAACCTTCCATATCCACAATCCTCAGGATGCTCTTGCTGTCTGATCCCGCGGCACCGCCACGGCACCACAAGTATGCCTTGGAGCTAACGTTCATGGTTCTTGTGAACACATGGCCACTTCTATACCTACAAGCCACCGTGGAGCTTTATCCCCCGCCTCTGATGCCATACTTTATAGAGTGGGGCCACATGGTAGTGTTTGCTTTGGTTTGACCACAACGGTTTCATGCTTCCTCCTAGTATACTCGTTCGGAACCTTCGATACCCATAGTCCACACGGTAGTCTCACCATCCGATCCCGCAGCACCGCCACGATGCCAGACATATGCCTTGGAGCTAACGTTCCTGGTGTTCTTACGAAACGCATGGCCACTACTACACCTACAAGCAACCGTGGAGTTTAGGAGTTTATCCCCCGCCTCTGATGCCATACTTTATAAAGTGGGGCCACATGGTCAACTACCCATTTTACTTCGGTTTGGCCACAGCGGTTTCACGCGTCCTCCTGGTATACTCGTCCAAAACCTTCCATATCCACAATCCACAAGATGATCTTGCTGTCTGATCCCGCGGCACCGCCACGGCGCCACAAGTATGCCTTGGAGCTAACGTTCATGGCTCTTGTGAACACATGGCCACTTCTATACCTACAAGCCACCGTGGAGCTTTATCCCCCACCTCTGATGCCACACTTTATAAAATTGGGACCACATGGTCAACTACCCATTTTGCTTCTGTTTAGCCACAGCGGTTTCACGCTTCCTCCTGGCATACTCGTCCAAAATCTTCCGTATCGTCCATGCGATGCTCTCACCGTCATCCCGCGGCACCGCCACGGCGCCACACAGGTATGCATGCCTTGGAGCTAACATTCCGAGACCTCCTGTTGCGTGTGTTGTCTATTTAAACCTCGTCGTCGGCACTCGGGACCGACCACCAGCACACGCACCGTACCGTCGTGGATCAGGCAATCAGCCACGCAACTTATAACCCTCGAAATTCCCAAACAAAGCTCGTTCTTCGCAAGCTGCCAGCCCGTCCCGTCGATATGGCGGACAAGAACGCTGCTGCGGCGGTGATGAAGCCGGCGACGAGGGCGTACGTCACGCTCCTGGCGAACGACGGCGCCGACGACGATAGCTTCAAGGGCGTGGTGGGGCTGGCAAAGGGCCTTCGCAACGCCGGCTCGGCCTACCCGCTGGTGGTGGCCGTGCTGCCCGACGTGCCGGAGTCCCGCCGCCGCGTCCTCATGGATGAGCTGGACTGCGTCGTCCGCGAGGTCCAGCCCGTGTACCCGCCCCACTACAACAAGCTCCGCCTCTGGGAGGTAATTATAACCAACCGATGAGCTGATGATCCACATACTACTTTATTTATTCGAACTTTCGAAGTAGCGAAATTGATCGATCCTGCGATGATATGTATGGTGTGTGTGCTCGATCGCTCAAGTTAATGTCGCCGTCGTGGCCGCTGGCCGGCTTCGTGCAGTTCGTGGAGTACGATCAGATGATGTACCTGGACGCAGGCTTTCAGGGGTCGTTGGAGAACATCCACGAGAAGTTCGAGCCGAACCACGGCCCGCCGCCGGCGCCCTACGTCGACGCCGACATGTTCGTGTACACACCCAGCATGGCCACCGCCAGGCTCCTTCTCCACATGCTCGCCGTCATGATGAGGCCGCGCACCACCATCGCCGATCATCAGCAAGCAGCGGCCGGGTGAGAGTAGATCGCCGTCGTCGAAGAGATTTATCGGCAACTGGCCGGCGTGTGTCTCTGAATCTGTCAGGACTTCCCACCCTACCTGGTGTTTATTGCTGATTGAACATCTGATTTCTTGCAGCAGCAGCCGACAATTCAGTAACAGCCTCACAACAGCCATGCAAGTGATGAAGGTATTCTTCATGGCGGCCGTTGCTGTTGTCACCATCTATCTTCACTATTACTAAATCTCTGTGATGGATCACTGGCGCCTGACGACTGACATGAAAAGGCCACAGCGTGTTTCGTTGGAAGTCCTCTGTCATGCTCCCTTTAATTTCTTTTGCCCCCTGTTCATGAGCACCAGAAATCGCTTTGTTCTTTTAACTTAGAGTCGCAGACTCACAGGGGGATGGGAAACGAGAAATCGGTGCCATGTACAACATTTCTCTTATACAATATACAATATATATATATATATATATATATATATATATATATATATGGAGAGTATTTTCAGTAGCCAACTACAAAATAAGTTATTTTGTAGCCACCTCCATTTACGATAATTTTATATACTAATTTACGATAATGTCAATACATATTTACGATAAATTATTTTGTAGCTTTCTACTAAATATACTCTCCCTATATATATAAACAGAATATACTGTTTCGGTGCGACAAAATTTCACCTCCCATCGTCGGTCAGTCCCCCTGCAATCCCCGCCCGTCTTCCCCACGCAATAGAAAAGGAAATCTCCATCCTGCCATCCCCGCGCGATAAAAAAGGAAATCGCCGTCCCTGCAATCCCCGCCCGCTTTCACCATGCTACCCCCACGCGTCGTCCTCATCCACCTCCCTCGTCATCACCGTCGCATGCGGTCATTGCCGTCATCGCCCTGGCTTTGACATCCTCCATCTTCCTCACCAGCCGATCCTCCGTCTCCTGCTCGCGCCTCGTCCTCGCGCCGCCAACTCCACGATCTTCTCTTGATCTCGCTGCGGTGGTGGTGGACCAGCATGAGGATTTGTACCAGGAGATCGGGGTACGGCACGGTGAAGGACCTGACACAGGAGCCCTCGACTCGCCGACGCAGTGGCTGTCAACGAAATATGGTCGGCAGTCTTACCGAGGGGTATGCCCACGGTAGTAGATGAATCGGTGGAGGTGCGCGTAATAGGAGCCGGATGGTGACACAAGCGCAGAGATAAGCGATTTAGACAGGTTCAGGCCATCTGATCGACGTAAAACCCTACGTCATGTGTCTTCGGTGGATTGTATCGAATATGAGATGCATTCGAGTTGGGGTCCCTACCTGCCTTATATAGTCTGAAGGGTAGGGTTACAGGGCGGTTTAAGTCTAGATCTATTCGGCTATATGATAAGTATTTACAAGGAATACGATATCTATCATATCCGAACAGATCTTCCTTCATCGCCAAGATGTCTTCTGATTGTCTTGCGGTGCACGTCGACCAGAGCCGAGCAACGTAGGCCTTGATCTTATGGGCTGGACCTCCCCTGGCAGTGCGGCCCATGTCCATTGCCGTGGGTACCTAGGGTTATACCCCCCACAGCTAGTCCCCGAGCGCCTTATATCCGCTGAGCAACGCCGTCTTGAGCAGGTCCGAGTAGTTTAACTTGGAGTCAGACAGTTAATCTGGCAATCCGACCAGTTTAACTGGTAATCCAATCAACAAAATAAAGTGCCGACCAGTTTGACTGATAATCCGATCAACAAAATAAAGTGCCGACCAGTTTAACTGGTCAATAGGCCTCGAACATATTCAAGTAAGGCTTGCTAAAAGGATGTAAGGAGCTCAAGTTTAAAATTTAAAAAATTCTCCACCTTAGGTGAAGTGTACACACTTAGGCTTCGTTGGCGAAGTCAGATGATCATCATCCATGACTTAGTCAAAGAGGATGTTAGTACTGTTATATGCGCCGTAAGGTGCAATGTATACAGTGTAGTCCCCGAGCCTGACAGTAGGTGAAGAAGACACCTGGTGTTAGGATCAAAGAATATCAACGACTGAGAAAAAAAAGGGAACTTGGCCAACCGTTAAATTTGATACAAGCACCGCAAGGTGCAATGTATATATTGTAGTCCCCGAGCCTGACAGTAGGTGAAGAATGCACCTAGTGTCAGGATCAAAGAAATACAACGATCAGTTATTTAGAATAACTGAGTCTCAGCTTAGCCGAGCACATAGCCAGCCCCTAGCTTAATTGAAGACCAGTAAGAGGAAAAATAGTACACTCACTGCTAGGTGAAGTGTACACACTTAGTCCCCGAGCCTGCTGTAAGATAGAGCAGCATCTTGTAGCAGGATCAAAGAAACAAGTGAAAAGGACGAAATCCCCATGCTTAGCACTGGACATTAGAGTAAAATTTGGAGAGTGTTGAGCACTTAAAAATGGAGAAAAAATGAAGAGTGCTTAGCACTTTTACCGTTGGAGAACATGGAGAGTGCTTAGAACTATACCGTGGTGAATATGGAGATTGCTTAGCAGTATACCGTGGCGAACATGGAGAGTGCTTAGCACTATACCATGGCGAACATGGGAAGTGCTTAGCACTTAACCATGGCGAAATTTGGAGAATGCTTAGCACTATACCATGGTGAACATGAAGAGTGCTTAGCACTTAATCATGGCAAAATTTGGAGAGTGCTTAGCACTATTCCATGAAGAAAATAGAGAGGTAAACCGACAAAGTAGGCTCAGTCGTTCAGTATGCCCGGAGGCCAGTTAAACCGGCCCAATAACCATTGACGGAGAAGTTGGAGGGGTGCGAACGACGCGGCCGAGTCAGCACGGTTTCCCAAAAACCCTGAAGGTCAAGGGTCGGGGTCGAACCATATGAATCCACCTGCGGCGGTGCACTTCCCTCATTCCTCCTAGCGTGTCTTCTTCCTTGCAACCGCAAAATACTCGGCGCTTCGCCTTCGCACACCCTGTGACAGTCGCATTACAACCGTAGCGCCTCCTCAATCAAATCTGAGTGTAGCCAAATCAAATCGGATCTGATCCATGGCGAAGGGTGGGAAGAAACGCAGCCGCTCGAGCCCGAAGAAGTCAGGGAGGGAGGCGGCGGAGAGTACCGACGAAGTCCGCCGCGACCAAGAGTGGGTCAGATCTACCATCACCCAGGAGACCCTAGAAAAAATGGTGTTTGAAGGCATCCTTCAAAATCAAGTAACCATAGGATGGCGCCCCGTTGTAGGTGAACCGTTCCCAACTCCCGATACCAACGAACTTGTTGTATTCGAGGCTTATTTCGTTCGTGGATTTGGGATTCCTACGCATCCTTTCCTGCGAAAGATTCTTGGCTATTACGGCATTAACCTTTGCCATCTCAATCCCAATAGCATTCTTCATATCTCCCTCTTCATCAATCTATGCGAAGCATTCATTGGAATCGCTCCGCACTTCAACCTCCTTCGCTATTTCTTCTGCCTCAAACCCTTCATTGGATCTGGGTCCCCCAAAGTTGTCGGCGGAGTTTATCTACAGCTGAGGGATAGCATGGTGAAGGAATACATACAAGTTCCTCTCAACACGTCATTGAAGGGACAGAATGCTAAGTGGTTCTATATCCGAAATGCTGAACCGAGCATGTCGGCCGACATATACCATTTAGCAGTGCCAAGCGCAAACTGGTCGGTAAGGCCGACCAATTCGGAGATGACCCAGGTCGATGAGCTTCTGCAAATTCTGGGTCAGATGCGTAACAATCTTGATAGAGTTGGTGTAGCCATCAACTTCGTCGTACGCTAGATCCAACCGAGCAAGGAGAGGTTCCACATCGCATACGAATATACAGGTGATGAAGATACCGCTCAGGAAGCCCCCGAGAAGTTAAATAAGGGCAACGCCTATGTTCGCCTCCAGGAGCTCTTTTCAAGTAACACCAAACTGAGCAACACGGGGCAGCGAGTGGCATACAGCATCACGAATCCCCCACCACTAGTAAGAGTGTACCGTTGGCAGTCCTTATAATGTCAAATCTTGTTGATGTTGAAACGTCTTCTTGAAAACTTATGGACAGGATCATGCTATGTATGTCTCTAACATGCCGGATGGGACCTAGCCGAAGGGCGTAGATGCCCGTGCAACCCAAGCTCTGGTCGGTCCTCCTTCGGAGAGCAACTCGTCATCCTCATCTGAGGACATGGTGGAGGAAACTCCGAGGCATCGGCAGCCGTCACGTGGGAAACAATCGGCCCGAGCAGAGCCGATGAAGAAGAAGAAAAAACCAAACACTCTGCCACCACATAAGAGGGGTGGAATCTCGATTAGAGAGCCTTCGGCACGCCGACAAGTCATCGCGGACTGGTCAAATGATGATGAAGACGTAGGTGAGACGCTGCAGCAACGAGCTGCGCGGATGACCACTCCAACACCGACTGCCAGAGCCTTCGACCGCTTGCCCATGGCGTAGCTGACCAAAGATCCACTCGGGGCAAAAGTCCTCGAGCCTAGACGAGGGGCTTTGGCCAGGAGAGCCACCGTGGCGAGGTAAGAAGCGCTGGAGGCGAACCGGTCGCCTCTGGTGTTCTCAAGGTTCATGCCGGCAACTGAAGGACAGGGGAGCTCCAACAGGCCCTGGCCATTTAGAGCTACACGCAGGCGATCCAATGAGTAAGTGTCTCTGTCCCAGACTTAGTCCATGCATAACCAAAGTGGAAGTATTGATGATACAACATCATGTTGCCAGGAAGCGTCGACCGAGGAACTTCACCCAATCGACATCGGTGATGCTCAGTAGGACGTTGAGCCGAGTGCCACGACTGCCGGTGCTTAGGGTGCTTGGGCGGGTCAAAGCTCTAGTTTGGTTTTGGTGAATTGATGAAACCCTAAGTGCTAACCTAGTTTATCAAAGTGATTATGAGATAGGTAGCACTACTCCAACTGGTGAAGCAATGGTGATCATGACATGATGATGGTGATGATCAAATGCTTGAACTTGGAAAAAGGAGAAAGAAAAACAAAAAGCTCAAGGCAATGGTGAAACTTGATAGGAGCTTTTTGTTCTAGTGATCGAGACACATTGTGAGTGTGATCACATTTAGGATCGATAGCCATACTATTAAGAGAGGTGAAACTCGTATCAAAATGCGGTTATCAAAGTGCCACTAGATGCTTTAACTCATTGCATATGCATTTAGGATCTAGTGGAGTGCAAACACCCTTGAAAATGTTTGTGAAAATATGCTAACACACATGCACAAAGGTGATACACATTGTGTTTAGCACTTGGAAGCAAGGGTAAGAAACTTCACTGGTGGAGTGTCCGCCCATACAGAAAAGATAGGGTTTCACAGAGTGCACCGGACACTGGTCTCAACTGGACCGGAGCGTCTGATTAGTGGAGGCAGTGAAGATGCTGGCGTCGGTCTTTGACCGGATGCTGGGTCACTTCGTGACCGGACACTGGCTGGCTACGTCCGGTCCCGCTGACGTTGCAGTGCACAGAGAAGACCGTGAGTGACCAGACGCTAGGCAAGTCCGGTCAGGCATGACCGGACGCGTCCGATCGCGAATTTCCACCTCGGGAAGCTTACTAGAAGTGATCGGACGCTGGGGTGCGTCCGATCATGATCAACCAGACGTGCCCGGTCGTGAGTGGAACCTTACTGGAACTGACCGAACGCTAGTGTTTGTGCGTCCGATCACTTCAAGCAGCGCGTCCGGTCACAACTTAAGTGTACTGATGACCGTTGAGATCGGGCGATCAGCATTTGAAGCAGGGGCCACATGGCATGCATCGCGCGACCGGACGCTGGGGTCCTGCGTCCGGTCACCCTATTTTTTAGTGGACTGAGGAGCCAACGGCTCTATTTCATGGGGGCTTCTATTTAAGCCCCATGGCCAGCTTAATCTCACTCTCTTGGCCATTAGCATTGACATAGCAACCTTGTGAGCTTAGCCAAAGCCCTCCCACTCATCTCCATCATTGATTCAACATCTTTGTGAGATTGGGAGAGAATTCAAGTGCAATGCTTGAGTGTTTGCATCTAGAGGCACTTGGTATTCATGTTTTGCTACGGCGTTCACTTGTTTCTCTTGGTGGTTGCCACCACCTAGATGGCTTGGAGCAGCGAGGATCATCGAGCGGAGGTTGGTGATTGTCTCCGGCTCCGATCACGGTGATTGTGAGGGGTCTTGTGCCTTCCCCGGTAGATCGCCGAAAGGTAATTCTAGTGGATTGCTCGTGTCATTGAGTTACCTCACTTGTGGGTAGGTTCTTGCGATGTCCAATTGTGTGGACAAGGTTTGTGCAACACCTCTTAGCCGCCAAACCACCAAGTGTTGGTCGACACAATAGGGACTAGCGTGCCGGCAAGCACGTGAACCTCAGGAGAAAAAATGGTTGTCTCTTGCCCTTTGGTATTCTCCCAGTGATTATGCCGAGCCGTTGTAAATGAAACTTTAGTGTTTGGTATGTAGAAAGTGTTAATATTTAATATTAACAATGCATTGTAAGTCCTTTATCTTGTTATCAGCCCCGGCTATCCCACACCCCATGGCGTAAAGAGCTTAGCTCCTGTACACGCTTAGGAATATAGGCATCATCGAGGAGCCACTATCGACCGCCCATGACGCAGAGTGCTACTGCCCATGTATATTTAGGTGCTAAATCGAGAACAGGACTACTTCTGGATAACGCAAATGAGAATGTGGCTGGTTGGTGAATCGAATGGCGATTGAAAGCATCATCTTAAAGATGTTTAGCTTGGAGAAAAACAAAAGATAATTGGAGGAAAATTACGGAGAAAACAACAAATGGAGAAAACATCATGGAGAAAATCATTATTGAAATGCATAAATACATAAGGGGTACATATCTTAGTAGGACGTCTCAAGGATAGAAACGCCTGAGGTGTTCGATGTGCCAGGAGTTTGGGATGTCTACGCCATCTTGATCGCAAAGTCTATAGGATCCTGGTCGAGTCACAGCCTTGACAATGTATGGACCCTCCCAAGGTGAAGATAGCTTGTGCATCCCGTTGGTCTTCTGTTTCCTACGGAGTACCATGTCGTCGACCGTGAAGGAGGCTCCTGGATATTGTGGTTGAAGTATTTACACAAACTGTCTAGGTATTTGGCCGTCCAAACACATGTGACCAAGCATTCTTCCTCAAGTCAGTCGACATCATCTTGTCGTGCCTGATCATTGTTCTCTTCATCATAGTTCTCTATCCTTGGTGCTCAGAAAGCGACATTGGCGGGTAACACGGCCTCTGATCTGAACACCAAGAAATAGGGGCAGACTCCAGTGTTGTGACTGGGTTGGGTCCTTAGTCCCTAGACCACAGCTGGTAGTTCTTTGAGCCATTTGCCCGGATGTTTCTGATCTTTCTCATATAACCTCTTCTTTAAGGCATCTAAAATCATGCCATTCGCTCGCTCAACCTGGCCATTAGCCCTAGGGTGCGCGACCGATACATACTTAACGGATATGCACCAATCCTCGTAGAAATCCCAAAAGTCGCTGTCGGTAAATGTAGAACCAAGGTCAGTGATGATACTATTTGGGAGCCCAAACCTATGGTTGATGTTGTTGAAGAGCTCCGTTGCTTTCTTTGCTGTAGACTGGACGAGCGGCTTGTACTCGATCCACTTGGAGAATTTGTCAATAGCGACATAAACCCATCGGAATCCATCGGGGCATTCTTGAATGGCCCAATCATGTCGAGTCCCCAGCATACGAATGGCCAAGAGGCGGGAATCATCTATAGAGCCTGAGCTAGAACATGGATCTATTTGGTGAAAATTTTGCATCCCTCACACCATCGGACAAGCGTTTCGGCATTTATGACTGCTGATGGCCAATAGAAACCTACTTAGAAAGCTTTGTCAACTAGACTTCTAGAGGCTACGTGGTTGCTGCAGGATCCAGCATGGATTTCTTGAAGCAATGCCACTCCTTCTTCCTGAGATATGCACTTCTAAAGCAATTCCTCCTTTGCATTCTTCCGCATTAGCTTGCCATCAACTAGTATGTAATGCTTGTTGCAGCGAATTAGGTGTTCCATCTTGGTCTTGTCAGCCGGTACATCTGTAGTGTCAAGTACTTGATAAAAGGCTCTCGCCAATCACTACTCGGCCCAGGAATTACCAGGACCAATTGCTCGGAAGGGGAAGATTCATGAACTACTTGCTCCTGCTTTATGGATGGAGTTTGAAGATCCTGGACGAAGACACTGGCCGGGACCTCGGCTCTGGTCGACCCTAGCTTGGATAGCTGGTTGGCTACTTGGTTTTGATCTCTTACGACGTGGTGGTATTCAATACCATAGAATTTGCCCTCCAATTTTCTAATTTCCGAGCAGTAAGCATCCATCTTGTCACTGGTACAAGACCAATCTTTGTTTATCTGATTAATGACCAGTGCGGAGTCATCATATACCAAGAGGCGTTTAACGCCAAGTTCAACGGCAATATGGAGACCATGGAGACAAGCTTCATACTCTGCGACGTTATTGGAGGCTGGAAAATGAATTCGGAGGACATATCGGAGGTGTTCCCCTGATGGAGAAATAAAAAAGTTACCTACCCCAGCACTGTCAAGGTTGAGGGAGCCATCGAAGTACATGACCCAGTGCTCGGGTCAGTCGGCTGAGACAGGAGCTTCGATGTCGATCCATTCGACGATGAAATCGACGAGCACTTGAGACTTTATCGTCTGGCGGCCCCTAAAATCAATGGAATATGTGCGAAGCTCTACCGCCCATTTAATGATGCGTCCATTGGCTTCCTTATTACAGAGGATGTCACCCAGCGAATACTCAGTAACCACTACTACTTGATATGTGTCAAAGTAATGGTGAAGCTTCCTGGAATTAATAAGGACATTGTACAACAGCTTCTGAACCTGAGGATATCGAGCCTTAGACTCATTCAGGACTTCACTGATGAAGTAGATAGGGCGTTGAACTTTATAGGCGTGCCTGGCTTCTTCACATTCAACGACGATGGCAGTACTGACGACACGGTTGGTTGAAGCAATGTAGATCAATAAGGTTTCGCCAGCTTGTGGTGCCGTCATGGCTGGAGGCGTTGTGAGGAATTGCTTGAGCTCGACAAAGGCCTTGTCGGCTTTAGGCGTCTAGGTAAACTTGCCAAAGCTTTGAGCAGCATGGAGAACAGCAAACAATTTTTGCCTAATCAGGATATGAAACGACTTAAAGCCGCCATGCATCCCGTTAGCTTCTGGACATCCTTCACGCAGGTCGGTGGTTTCATCTTGATGACCGCTTCTATCTTCTCTGGGTTTGCTTCGATGCCATGGTGACTAACGACATTGCCTAGGAGTATACCAGATGGAACACCAAATATGCACTTAGTGGGATTCAGCTTCCATTGGAATTTCTTTAGGTTTTGGAAAGTTTCTTCGAGGTCGGCGATGAGGTTCTCGGCAGTCTTAGACTTAACTACCACATTGTCAACGTAGGCCTTGACATTCTTCCTGGTTTGGTCCTGGCGGCATCGCTGGATAGCCCTCTGGTAGGTGGCGGCAGCGTTTTTTAGCCCAAAGGACATGGTGGTGTAGCAATAGGCACCGAAGGGTGTGATGAACGAAGTTTTGATCTGGTCTTCCTCCTTTAAGGAGATCTGGTGATAACTAGAATAGCAATCGAGAAAGCACAAGAGCTCACAACCGGCTATTGAATCTACGACCTCGTCAATGCGAGGTAAGCCGAAGGGGTCTTTAAGGCAGTGTTTGTTGAGATCGGTGTAATCAATGCACATTCTCTATTCATTATTCTAGTTTCATACAAGGACCAGATTGGCGAGCCACTCTGGGTGATACACCTCTTTAATAAAGCCAGTTGCTAATAGCCAAGTTATTTCTACCCTAATAGCCTCCTTTTTGTCTTGCGCGAATCGTCGGAGCTTTTGCTTGATCGGTTTGGCGATCGGCGAGACATTTCAGGAGTGCTCGATCAGCTCCCAAGGAACGCCAGTCATGTCAGCAGGTTTCCAAGCAAACACGTCAATGTTTCTACGAAGGAAGCTGATGAGCGTGTCTTCCTATTTGGGGTCGAGGTGGCTCCAATCCGAGCCGTCTTGCTTCTGTCGCCAAACACGAGCTCAACCTTCTTTGTGTCTTTGGACTTAGTCATAGACCAAGGTGGCTCCTGAGTTGGGATTGCCTGCTCCTCCACTAGGACCTTCTTGGAGTCGGCGATGCAAGCCTCCATTCTGGCCGAGAGATCCATCGCATCAGCGATGGCGAGTCCTTCTCTTTCGCAGTCGTATGTGGTGGAGACGTTGGCACGCAGGGTGAGAACGCCCTGTTTCGTCGACATCTTCAACACCAGGTAGACATAATGAGGCACGGCCATGAACTTGGCGAGAGCTGGTCGGCCAAGGATGGCATGGTAGGCAGTGGTCAACGATGCCAAATTGGACTGGCAAGGTGATCTGCCCCAAAGGTTGGGACGCTCTGCCAGGTACAATCCCCTAGAATGGAGAATCAACAGGGATGAGATCGTCCTTTGTGAGGCCTAACTCAGTTAGGGCTTCGGCGAAGAGGAGATTGAGGACACTCCCACTGTCGATGAGGACATTCTTGAACCGCACGTTGTGGATGGTGTTATCCAGCACGAGTGGGAAACGCCCTGGGTATGGGTTATCTGCCCACTGGTTGGCCCTACTGAAGGTGATACGGTACTTCGACCAGTGTAGATATTTAGGATCAGTGACCATGTCGTACTTGGTGATCGACATGACCTGCCGAGTGGTGAGTTTCTGCTGGCGTTTGCTCTCGAAGGCGGCGTACCCTCTGAATATTGTGGCGATGGTCTTGTTGGGATCTTGGAAAGTGGGTCATGCATCCTTAGAATGCCCCTCCCCTTGCCATCATCTGACTCATTGTCCTTGCGCCACTGCCATTTTTGCTCCTCATCACGAAAAGCTTTGGCCATGCCATAGCATTGCCGCATGGTGTGCTTGCTGTCCTTGTGAATTGGGCACAAACCATCAATGAGCTTTTCGTAGGCAGCATTGAAATTGCGCTTAGCGCGTGGCTGCTCTATGTTGTTGATGAAGTTTTCTGGTTGGCGGCGACATGGCTGTGCAGCCCTTGATCCCTCTGGCTGATCATTATGATGGCATTCACGATCGTCGTAGCGCCTGCCACGATCTTCATAACGTCGTTCTTCATGGTGATCATCATCACGACACGACATGGGTGGCGATCCGAGTGGGAAGCATGAGCAGCGTCGTCCTTGAACTGCCGATCAGCTTCTTCGGAGTCTGCATATGAGTTTGCAACCTTGAGGAGTTCACCGATGGTCTGGAGCCTCTTACGGTAAAGTTTGGAGCGCAGCTCCTAATACTGATGGAGTCCTCTGGTGAAAGCGGAGATGGCCTCACTGTCCCCGATGTTGAGGATGGTGTTCCTCGTTTTCGAGAAATGCCTAATGTAGCTTTGCAAAGGTTCCCCAGACGCCTGATGGAGTTTCTCTAGATCATACTTCGTGCCAGGCTACTGACATGTTGCCATGTAATTCTCGATAAAAACTCTCTTAAGATCATCCCAAGATTCGATGGAGTCCTCCCCCAAGCGCATAAGCCAATTATTGGCAGATTGGGAGATCATAACAGGTAGATAGTTTGCCATTACGTCGATGTTTCCCCCGGCAGCACGTACGGCGATCTCGTAGAGCTGCATCCACTGCTCGGGATTAGCCTTGCCGTCGTAGGGATCGACCCCGAATACCTTGAAGCCTGCGGGCCACTGTATAGCTCACAGCCTTGCTGTGAAGGGGCGAGGTCCTATCGGCTCGACAGCGAGGAGTGGTCGGAGGACGACGGGGTTGCTATGTTGGTCGTCATACTCCTATCGGTGTTGGAGTTCTGCCCAATGCCACTGGGCACGACTGTTCTCGATGCAATTACAGGCATCGAGATTGGCATTGATACGGTCGCGGGCATCACCGCGTAGGGGTTAATTAACCTCCTGGTTGGCATCACAAGCTGGTCGGCCACGCTGATTTCATGGTCCTTGTGATCCAGGGTTGATGGCAACATTGCCCCTAGACCCCCCTTGGACGATTTGGCCGCTATGATAACGGCTTCCCCCCCTCGTTGCGAGAGCCACAGGGGTCTCGACTGCGAGCCGATGCGGTCAAAAAAGATGGAACTGTGTTTCGGATGTCGTTGACCTAGACCTGAGCTGCTTTTAGCAGTGCTGGAATCTTGAGTACCTTCGACGTTGGTGGGAGTCTAGCCAGCTCGTGGGTGGCCACAGCTAGATTGGCGCTCGGCGTCTTCTCCACTTGCTGGTTGTCCACCATGAGTAACTCTTGTTGGAGATTACAAGCGAGAGGTGGCGGGTCACCTTTGGCAGCTTGGGTGGTGTTTTCTGCTTCTTCATTGCGACGTCGTTGGCGATCAGCGTTCCTAGCTTCGCGCTCACGGCGCTGGACACTGGTTTCTCCATCGATAGCAATGCTGTCATGGCTAACCATAAAAAGCTCTCTCCTAAAGCCTCAAGGGAAAGGTGGGCACTTGCTGGTAGAGCCCTCGGAGTATGGCTTGGTGCTTTCCTCCAGGATTGTATGGAGCGTGGCATCCGGAAGCTGCCAGATTTGCACCATGTTTACCGTTGGCGCAGGTTGGTTGGCCTTAGGGAGGTCGATCTGGTAGAGGTCGTTGACGTAGCTGCGCTTGGTGTGTCGGTGAAAAGATGGTGCATGTCATCCCGACAGATCGGATCCGCACCCACCAGCCCAAAAGAATAGGGCCTTGGCATGTTCTCCGTCGGGGCGGGGAGTGGTCGGCGTTGAAAGGTACGCCCTTCCGGAGTTGCCATGATCACCAAATCTTCATCTTGCCACCTCAGACGACATGCACGAGCAGGGTGCTCGGCATTAGTGGCATGGTGACCTTGGAGTGCAGGAACTTCATCGCTCGCTCTAGATTGATCTAAGACCGAATCCACAAGGAGCTGGCATTCTGCTAAGCGGTCTGTGACCCCATCGATGGATGCGATCAGATCGTCATTGCTGATGGATCTTGTCGATGTTTTACCACCGGCAACCCGCCACGGGAGTACCCGGGGCGGTGATTTGTTCGGAGGGGTATCGGCGTTTGTAGGAACTCGATGGTAAACGCAGGGAGACAATGATTTATACTGGTTCGGCACGCCGGAAAGTCACGGCGCCCTACGTCCAGTCTGGTGTGGATAGTATATTGCGCCCTGCGCTATTTGTTGTGTTGCGAGGTATGTTGTGGTTGTGAGTTCTGTCGGTTATGTGTAGGTCTAGATAGGTCTGCCGATCTAGGGACCCCTGCCCTCCTTTATATAGTCCAGGAGAGGCGGGAGTCCTAGTCGGTTACAAAGTAGAGATCCTAGTAGGATTACGTGTACTAGTCCTAGTAGGATTACATGAGGAGAATCCTATTTGGACTAAGTCTGCTTCTCTCTTCACCGTGGGGAACCTTATGGGTCCCGCATCGACAAGCCCCCGAGCATTTCATGATTGAGCTTCAAGGGGCGGGTTGTTGTAGACTTGTTCCGGGTTCTTTCTTGAAGCGAGATCTTGAGATGGTCTTCTTTGTCTTTTCTTCGGCTGATGTGCACTTTTGCACAAAAGTGCACTCAGTGAGTGTAGCCCCCGAGCCTCTTGCTTGTTGGGACAAGAAGCCAGAGGGTCCCTTTAGTCTTCTTGGTTGCTCCGAGTTCTTTTTCGGTGGGTGCAATTTTTCGTAAAAATTGCACTCACTGAGTGTAGCCCCCGAGCCTCTTGCTTTTGCTTGCAAAAGTTGGAGGGTCCAGATTCTTGTCTTCAAAAATTTTTGGGGTTATGTATCCCGCAGCCCTCGAGCCTTCTCCGAGTACTTTTCTTTAGAATAGAAATCGGATGAAGGGTCTTGATGTGTTGTCGTTGTTGTAGTCTTGAGTACTTGTATTCTTGGTCTTTCATCCTTGAATTCGAGCCCCCGGGCATAGTTGAAGCGAATGCTGAGCCCCCGAGCTTAGTGTTTGACTAAGCCGTGATGCTCTTCCGAGTTGTTTTTTATTCCTCCAGGTCATTTTCTAGACTTCTCTGGTTCTTGACGTACCTCTTCCAGGTTGTTTGCACTTCGTCCAGGTTCTTTCTGAACTTGTATGTACCTCATCTGGGTTGTTTTTTTTATTCATCAAGGTCGTTTCTAGACTTCTCTGGTTCTTGATGTACCTCTTCCAGGTTGTTTGCAATTCGTCCAGGTTCTTTCTGGACTTGTATGTACCTCATCCGGGTTGTTTTCTGATCAATCCAAGTTCTTTTTTGTCTTGATTTCTGTTCCCAACTTATCTGGGTTGTTTTTCTTCAATCCGGGTTCTTGCCGCACCTTGTAGGGGTTCTTTTTTGATCAATCCGGGTTCTTTCTGATCTTGTCTTGGTCCTTGCCGCACCTTGTCGGGGTTCTTTTTTTATCAATCCGGGTTCTTTCTGATCTTGTCTTGGTCCTTGCCGCACCTTGTCGGGGTTCTTTTTTGATCAATCCGGGTTCTTTCTAATATTGTCTTGGTTCTTGCCGCACCTTGTTGGGGTTCTTTTTTTATCAATCCGGGTTCTTTCTGATCTTGTCTTGGTCCTTGCCGCACCTTGTCGGGGTTCTTTTTTTTATCAATCCGGGTTGTTTCTGGACTAGCTCTCAGGAGCGTGTTTTTCCTAATCTCATGGTATGGATGTAGCTCCCCTGCATGTTAAACATAAAAATATGTTGTAAATGACATTCCGGATATGAAGTCGGGAGCATGTCCCATATTTGGATAATCAATCAGGGGCGGGCCCCGGCATCATAAAATGCATATAAACTCTTTTTTTTTGCGTCTTGCTCTTGTTAGGCCATGCAAATTCCTCAGGTAGTGTCCTGTTACGTTTAAGCACTTGAATCTCTGGCGTATGGTTCAGAGGTTCATGACGTGACCATGTGAGCCTGGCACTCGGTTCGTGACCGTCCATGTGAGTAGACAAGCTTCACGGATTAAGGCATGTTCTACCTGAGGAATTCGGCGACCGTTAAGAGAAGACCTAGAGCACTATGTTTGGTCATATGATGATTTTACTTGGAGCACTATGTTTGCTCGCATGATGATTTTTTGTGTCTTCCCTTGCTAGGTCGGTTAATTTCCTGGGTAGTAGCTTGTTACGTTTAAGCACTTGAATCTCGCGTATGGTTCAGAGGTCTATTGACGTGACCACCTGTATGGTTCAGAGGTTCTTTGACGTGACCATCCGTATGGTTCAGAGGTTCATTGACGTGACCATCCATTCGAGAAAACAAGCTTCACGAATTAAGGCTTACCATCCGAGGAAATTAACAACCGTTAAGGAAAGATGATATGGCCACAGAGGCATACGAATAATATCCGAAATGTAAAAAATTAAAGCGTTACTTAGCTTGGTTCATGGCAGAGTTGTGTAGCCGACGCCATGGCCAAATAGTGGATTACTGCAGCCAGGTTGTCGTTCACGGTGGCGAATAGTCGTTCCTTGCAGATGTGGCCGAGTAGTCGAGTAGTTCACGGACCAGTCTTCCAGGTTGTTGCTGTGCGTTTTGCATGTATATATGTATATATGGGTCTCATCAATATTTAATTGGCTTGCATGTACGTCTCTTCTGATTAATTGTGTGGACTTGTTTCTAGCTTGCTTGCGTCATCAGCGTGTCATGGAGCTGTAGAGCACGAATAATTTGCTTGCTTCCTGCTGATTGGATCCCTATTGTAGTCGGCTTGCTTGCTTGTTGGCTCGGTGTAGCACTCGGAACCTGTTCAAATCCTGTAGCTTGTACGTCTTCCAAAAAATCAAGTCGTATCGCCGCGCAGACTCCTTGCTTGCTTGTTGGTTTCTAGCTTGCACGGTTTCGAGTTCTATACGGCATCCTTGTCTGATTTGGTGACGAAACAGGCCGGCGATCCGACTTGGGTCCGACTCGAGCCTTCCCATCAGACGGTAAGTGATTGTAGGAAATTAATTCGGTAAGGAGCAGAGTGCAGATCGAGCTGCTCGAAATCCAATCGTGTCACGGTTCACCGAAGAACGTCGTCTTGTGAGTCCGAGTTGCCACGGACGTTGTTGATCGTAAGGGTCGACAAGAGCCGCCGCGACTTGTCGACGAGGGCCGACGAGAGCCGCAGCAAGTATTAAGTCTTGATCACGAGGTCCACCGAGCTCTCAAACGCAAAGCGCCGAGGGCCCCTACCTGGCGCGCCAGCTGTCGATGTTTTACCACCGGCAACCAGCCACGGGAGTACCCGGGACGGTGATTTGTTCGGAGGGGTATCGGCGTTTGCAGGAACTCGATGGTAAACGCAGGGAGACAATGATTTATACTGGTTCGGCACGCCGAAAAGTCACGGCGCCCTACGTCCAGTCTGGTGTGGATAGTATATTGCGCCCTGCGCTATTTGTTGTGTTGCGAGGTATGTTGTGGTTGAGAGTTATGTCGGTTATGTGTATGTGGGTCTAGAATAGGTCTGCCGATCTAGGGACCCCTGCCCTCCTTTATATAGTCCAGGAGAGGCGGGAGTCCTAGTCGGTTATAAAGTAGAGATCCTAATAGGATTACGTGTACTAGTCCTAGTAGGATTACATGAGGAGAATCCTATTTGGACTAAGTCTTCTTCTCTCTTCACCGTGGGGAACCTTATGGGTCCTGCATCGACAGATCTCCTAACCCAGTGGCGAGGCACCGAGATCAAAGATGTCGTTGTAGATGTTGGCACGATTGGTGTAGGGTGATTCTGCATCGCCTCCACAATGTCCTCGATGTTGTCGGCACTGATGACCCAGGTCATAGATCCGATCATGAAGGTCTGACCTAGCTCGGGAAGGATCATGGAGCTCGGGAAGCGGACCATCTAGCTCACCATGGAATCAGCACGCACACCCCCTACCTGACGCGCCACTATCGACGAAATATGGTCGGTAGTCTACCGAGGGGTATGCCCATGGTAGTAGATGAATTGGTGGAGGTGCGCATAATAGGAGTCGGATGGTGACACAAGCGCAGAGACAAGCGATTTAGACAGGTTCAGGGCGTCTGATCGGCGTAATACCCTACGTCCTATGTCTTCGGTGAATTGTATTGAATATGAGATGCATTCGAGGGGGTCCCTACCCGCCTTGTATAGTCTGGAGGGTAGGGTTATAGGTCGGTTTAAGTCTAGATCTATTCGGCTATATGGTAAGTATTTACAAGGAATACGATATCTATCATATCCGAACAGATCTTCCTTCATCGCCAAGATGTCTTCTGATTGCCTTGCGGTGCACGCCGACTAGAGCCGAGCACCGTAGGCCTTGATCTTATGGGCTCGACCTCCCCTGGCAGTGCGGTCGATGTCCATTGCCGTGGGTACCTAGGGTTATAGCCCCCATAGTGGCCGCCACCGCCCTTCGCCACGCTGACCCGAACACCCACCAATAGCCACGGCCAGTCCCACCCTTGCCGCGCCGAACGGATTTGCCACGACCGTGCCTCCTGCTCTGCCCACAAGAGGCCACAATCAAGGCAGCGCCACGCACATGCCGGAAGCCCATGCCATCATCACTGACCTGCACCGACCCGACGAGCCCTCGCCTCGCCAACGCCAAGGCCGCCGCTGGCGCCCTTCGCCACGCCGACCCCAACACTGACCAACAGCCGCGACCAGGACCACCGATTTCAAATAGGTAACAAATGCTTGTTCTGTTATTAGGTCTTGTAGCAGCATGGCAGCTCAGAGTTACGGTTTGACTCAGGGCCTGCAGAAAGAAGACTGTGAACATCCATACTCTTCGAGGTGACGTTCTATTGCTGCACATTTGCTCCATAAGTTTATCTGAATTTTGGACATCCTCTTTACCTGGGCAAGAAATAATTTAGATAATATTTCTATGTCGATTTTTGGACCATCGGGCACTGGAGGTAGTCAGTGCGGTTGAGCCATTTGTGCATCTGAATTTACTTTTCATCATGATAGGTGAAGATTAAATTTTCTTGGATCTGAAAACTTATAACTGTCATCACACATCTGTTGTATGTACATGGGCCTTCCAGGATTTGTTCCATGGTGTGCACTTTGCAGGTCAGAAGAAGTAAGGAAGCACCAGAATGCGCTTCGGTCTATTTTGTCTCATGGTGTGCACTGTCGTAGTGTGATGCATGATTGTCACTTTAGGTGATGAATGCCGATTTTTTTATCATTTTTTCTCGATCGGGTCTTTTACCCATTTTTCTGATTTTGTTATCATGTATGATGATTGTCGATTTTTTTATTTGATCCTTGATCAGACTGAAAAATTAATGGGTAGTAAATTCAGAGGTTCATGTGACTAATGTTTGCATTGGATTCATATTTAGAGATTCCTCATGTTTAGAGACTCGGAGATTCAGAGAATTGTGTCATTGCCTTGGAGTCACACGAAAACATGTTAACCACTCTGAATTATGTCATTGCCAAAAAGAAAAAATTGAGCGAGGTGAATTGGGCAGTAAAACATTTCATAGTCTTAAACTAAAAACATTTTAGTCTTAAACTAAAAACATTTTAGGCCACAAGTTCCTTTGTTTCAGTTTGATATAGTTGTGTTAATTACTGTTAACTTTTGTTTTAGGTAATGCAAACTAATTTACTCATGCAGGCCTCTAGCAATCAGGTCAGTTGTTCACTGGTCTGGTCTCGATCGCTCACCTTTCAGTTTGTGTAACCATAACTGTCTAGGTAAGCAGCCCAAAACCCAAACACTTTGTGCTTTTTTTAATCTTGTCATAGTCTATTTGGATGCAGGACTGCCCAATTTTTTTGTCATCTCACACCATCATTTATTAGTACCAATTAAGTGATTAAGTTGGCAAAAAATAGACATATATTAGTATTAAAATAAGTTCTTTTCCTCCCTGTGCAATACTGCTATTACAAGGAGCAAAGTGCCACAATTTAAAGGAAAGATAGTTTAGGGAAAGAATGACCGAATTAAGTTAGCATCCCTCCTGCTCAATTTGACGCCTTCCTTCAGGTCAGTTATGACCTTCCCATCACATTGTTAGCAGCAGCAAGCCTTCAGCTGTCCGTTGGCCGCTGCAGCAGCACCCCGCTTGCCAACGACGACAGAAGGACACCGCTTGCCGCACTGTAGGAATGAGGTCTCTGGCCTCTATCGGTACATTTTCAAGGCCAGCCAATTTCATTGTCTCTGTTATTTTTCTAGCAGTTTGCCCTGTTCAGGCTTCCCATCTAAATAATTGGGGGCAGTTCTGGTTTGAATTTTGGGGCAATGTGTGATACATTTTAGGTTTACAGGACTTGTTTATTGTTTCTGAATTTAACTGGAGAGACCATAGTCCTCATCCTATAGTAGACATGTGGCTTCTCTCGAGATTTGTAGTGTTCAGGAACTTTGGACCATGGTGGCATGGTGCTTTGGTGCAACTTTGGGCAAAAAAAGAGAGATTATTCTTTTGGACTAGAATGTGCGTTTGTATATCAGATTGGTTAGTGAAGTTTATTGTTCGCCGTTTTTGTTTCCCTGGGTAGTTTGGGACAGGAAGAAAGGCACCTTTTCAGTGTCTGGTGCACTCTAAAACTGTGACTTTTTCTAATTATGAGTGATCAAACTAGGCAAAGAACGAGTTGTTTGTTGTTTTGGTCAAGTGAATTTTCATTATTGCTTTTTCCATATTTTTTCTTTTTTTGTACATCATACATATGATGCTGCCATGCAGATGATGACGTAGTTTGCAAAGGATCAGCTATTACATGCTTCCATGCAGGTCAAGATAAGTGTTGCAGCTATACAGACTGATTGATTTTGAGGTCAAGTTGGACAAGGGTGATGGTGCTGAAAATGCACCAATTTATGAGTCAAACAACAGGCACGCCTTTTGTCCATTGGATTCTGGTATTTGATTAAAGTCTATTTAGTTTAGCAGTTCAATCCTTGCCTCTGTGAGTTCCATTTCAGTAGGCAAAGGCAATGCTCCCCGTACCACTAGAAAGACTGAAAGAGAATCCATCGTCAATGAAACTACTGATCAAAGAGAAAGCCTGCTCTGGACTGCAGCGGGTGCTTGTGGCTGGTGCCGCCGCGTTGCTCTCCTGGCCTAATCCGGGAGCATGTGAGTTGCTTCTTCGAATTTACGATCGCCTTATTCTGCTTTGCCTTCTGCAAAGTTCTGCGTTTTGATGTACATAGTACACTGACCGCTCAGTGGGAGACAAGCTTGCATTTTGATTAAACTGTGCGTCTGAGTGCAATTCTGATCTGGTATATATAGTTGCAGCATAGGCTAAGAAAGGGTTCCTGTCTGTGGTCGACAAGAAGGCCGGTGAGAAAAGAAACATGATTTGTCTTACTTTTTTACTGCACACGATGTATTTTATCGTAACTTGTGTGAGGTTAATCACATTAACCTATCCAGAAAGTGGCGGTGCAAGGACAAGACAAGGTGTACAAAAGATGTGATAGCCTGTGGAGAGTGTGAGCATCAACTCTACTCCCACTAGCAAGGAGGATATCCGTGGTCTTAGTCCTCCGGATAAGGTTTACTATTCTCTTTTCCGTAAATAAAATGGGATAGTCCATAGTTATCTAGCGGAGAATGTCCAATTTCAATTTATTGACTCCTATTTTTCAGTTTGCCGAGGCTTTGATACAAAAAGTTTTGGCACCGCCAACACAGAAGACAAAGTTTGTTGAGGCGAAAGAGGTGTGCCTTCCTTCCGAGTAGTCGTGCTTGATCTCCCTATTCCTGTTAATATTCATGGATACCAGTGCGTGCCAAATCTTGGAGGATTGGGAATGATGATTTATGAGGACATAACATGGTTCTTTAAAAAAAAATCATTCAGGCATGCCAATTGGTTTATGTGCGCAGAAAGGTGAAAGGCTACACTCTAAAAATAGCATATGCACTAATGAATGGATTGCAGGTATCCACCTACAGCATGTGTTGGAATTTGTTGCCTGGTTTCCATGTTTCAGATGGTATGCCGAGCAAATAAAAGATTAGGTAGTCAATTACCAACTTGAAACAATCAAACCTTAATAGGTCATGATTGCTCTTTGCTAGATCTTCCTACAAACTATTCTTTCCTTCTCTATGGTAGAGAAACTTAGCTAGACATTCATCATAAGGTACAAGCCATTCACAAAGTGCCCATCGAAATGGATGAAGTCTGAAGTCTGAACCCATGGAAGAAGACAAGCAGGCGAGAAAAGAATGAGATGACCGTTGAGAGCACCTCTGGAGGCGACCCCAAGGGCCTCGACGGCGTTGGAGGCCGGCGACCCCACGACGCCGGTGACCACTTTGGTGACCCAGATCTCGCTGATGCGAGGCGTCTCCTCGTTGCCGGAGATGGCCTGACCATCGAGATCGAGCTCGACAACAGCCATACGAGGAACAGGTCAGCCGCTGGGGGGAGTTCGGGAAGTGCTTTGGGGATCACCAACGTAGAGTCGGATCCCTATGAGGCCCAACGGCGCCACGACAACTGCGATCAGGAGCCTGAGGGAGGAAGGCGTCGCGACGTCGGCACTGCCCAGGGCATCGATCCAAACCCCGGCGACAATAGTCTGACGGGGAACAGGAAGGCCTCGGTCCCTGGCAGGCTACCCGCACGTCGATCACGTATTCCGGCGGTCTTGGATCCGCGATGGCGATCGGTAGAGCTCAGCGATGCGATGGAGAGAGGGAGACGGAGTCTGTCTCCTCGGCGGCCGCGCGTCCCAGTGTTCCTAGATCTCTATCGGCAAGCGAGTACATAGATCAGTAAGGTTAAGGTATGTTCTTCGGGTGGTTTGGAGGATGAACATGGGAACGAGGACGGGGACGACGAATGGAAATTCGTCGATGGCTGTGGTCGTCGGCCTTTATCCGATCCTGCAGTGGACCTCCGCCCCATTGGTTCGAAGACTAAATTCTGGGCATTGGAGGACGACGATGACTCCGATGAGGAGGTTGCGTCCCAATCGCCATTGACGCCGGACATGGAACGCCATGCTGCTGTTCATGGTTTCACCAAGGACCAGTTGTTTGAGGCGGAGCTAGCGCTGAGAGACTCGTCGGTTCACCGGCGAGTAGAACAACCTGTGTCTCCGGCGTCCTCAGATTTGAAAGTTAAATTTGTGCGAAATATCTTGAAGGCATTGACGGACGTTCATCTAACGTCGATGACACCTTGGTCTAGGAAGCTTCTGCGGCCTAGGCTGTCGCCTGCGATGACTCTAGGGGCTTGCAAGGTGAAGGACACGCGCGGCCGCCGACCAGTGTTAAGGGGCACTCTAGCGGAGGCTCTACGGTTGTCATCATCGGTGACGAGAGAGACGCCGGTCGGCTACGGCGATCGGTGATCTGAGTTTGAAATTCAATTTGCATGTGATCCGATTCCTACGCGAGACAAACAATCATGTGCCCGATCTGTTTCAGTCACAGGGACGGGTGGGCCTTCTGAGGCCCAACGTGGGCCTTGTGTTCCGAGCGGATGTGGTCACGTAGGGAAACTAGCATCGCGCTTCCTACTCGGCACCTGCGACCTGGACGCGATCCACAAGCTAACCCTAGCCGCCACTCCCTCCTCAGTTCATCCTTCGTACGTGCAAGTTGTGCGTGCAGGCATGGCTACACCAGGAGCAAGCGGCGTAGGCAACAACGGTGGTGGCGCTGGAGGAAGGGGATACGGAACCGGTCGCGGCGGAGGGCGCGCAGGCGGTGGTGGTGGTGGTGGTAGTGGTGCGCGCGGTGGCCGGAATGGTTATGGCGCCGGGTATGGGTACGGCTACAATCAGGAGGTCGATGATGGCGTACACTTCAATGGTCCTCGGTTCAACCCTAAACTTGGGGCTCATCCGCCGAACTATGGCCCCGGGTGGGATTATGAACGGGGACGAAGAGGACGCTTCGCCGGCAACAGTGATCGCGGATGGAACGGCGGGTTCCGACAGGGGCGCAACTACCAGCGCCACGCCCCATATCGGAATCAGCAGCGAACCAACAGCAGCAGGGGCCTCACCACCCGCCGAACCAACAGCAGCAGCCGCAACATCTTCAGCCTCAGGTGTCACCGCAGCAGCCTTTACCGCTGCTGCAGCATGTGTCGCAGGCACCTCCACTGCAGCATGTGTCTTCGCAGCAACTTGTGCCGAATCACCCTCACATCCCGGTGCAGCAACCAGTGAACCAGCAGCAGTACACCTCTCAAGCTCCTCCAGCGGTTTCGACCACAGTGTCTTCGGCTCTGCCGGGGATGGGGGTTAAGCAACAGCAAGGTGCCAATGTGGAGCAGCAGTACAGGAAAGGGCACAGGTACAGAACAGGGTGTCAACATAGCTGTGTTGCAAGGTTCTCAAATTTTGCAGGGCTCTTCTTCGGCTGCCGGACCAAGTGACGTGCGGGTTGAGAACTCAGTGATAGAAACAACAAATACGGGTGCTGCGGGTGTCTCTCAGAAGACAGTCACCACTAAAGTATGCAGAAGATGTGGTGTAAAGGGCCACTTGATGTTCGAGTGCACAGTGACAGTGTTTTGTGAAATTTGCAGAAGCTCCGATCATGCCATGAGTCGATGCCCGATTCTCAAGCAGCCGAAACCAGTAGCCCACCTGCTGGTTGGTGAAGCGGCAGATGCACTAGCGGGTTTTCACATTCCACATGCACCAATTTAGCCGACAAAGAGAGATTCGAGAATGGCTCTGATCTCAACTTCTGGTAAAGATCTGATAGAAGAGGATGTCGCCGCTTTTTTGAGTGTATTGGTTTATGATACTTTTGCTTGGGAAGTAAAATGACACAGTAGTTCTGAGTTCAAGGTGCTTTTTCCTACAAAGGGTGATCTAACAAAGATGACAAGGTTCAATGCCGAAATGAAAGAAGGTGTGACTAAAGTTTCCAGAATTCAAGGAAGATGAGGAATATTTTGGTCATGCTCTACCAGTAGTGTGGATGAGAGTTTTAAACCTTCCGACAATTTTTAAAGAGTAATTGGTTTTGTGGGCTTTGGGAACTCGTTACTCAAGATGTAGACATGGTGACTACTAGAGCAAGTAGCTTTGGATGGTTTGCAGTGGCAGTACTAGAACCGGAGGCAATTCCGACCAAGCTAAATGTCATCATTGGTAATCGATACTTCCAATTGATTTTTAAAGTTGAACCTTATTTATCAAACATCGGGCTACGGAGCATTTGGAACACCGAGAATAAAGGGAATGAAGATCATGGTAATGGGGCACCAAAGGACAGTGAGACGGGGGAGACACCACTACCCCAGATCTAACATCACTGTCGGTTCAAAAAACCCCTTCACTGCCGGATTTTGAACTGACAGTGGTATACCGGCAGTGATGGGGATTTGACATCACTGCCGGTTCTTATAAACCGACAGTGATATGGTTTCTAGAAAAGCCAAAAATTTCATTAAAAAAATAGGGATTTTTTTAATACCGGGAGAGGCGCCCCAGACAGCCACATGGTCGCGCGTCGCAAGTCACAAGTCACACGATTTTTTGCACGCTTCGCGGCCACCGGCGCTCGAACCCCTGATCTCCTGCTTCGCGTCTTCGGCCCCTAACCACTCCACCTGCAAGCTGTTTGTGTCCAAATGAGGTTTTTGTCCTAGCCATTTTATGTTTATCTGATTTTGAAATGAGTATTTGGGACCCTAAACGAATTCAAATGAAAAAGTTGTCAACTACAAAGTTTTATAACTTTTCTGAGATCTACAATTTTTATTTTGGTAGTTTCTCTATCCGAGGTCGTTTACAAAATTTGAATTTTAAATTTGATAAATTCAAACGTAGTTTTTCATGACAAGATGATTTCAAATTAAAAAGTTATCAACTATAAAGTTTCATAACTTTTTGAGATCTACAACTTTTGTTTTTGCTATTTATCCATCCGAAGTCATTTAAAAATTTCAAATTTCAAATTTTTTAAAATTCAAACGTATTTTTCCTTGTGAAGATGATTTCAAATCAAAAAGTTGTCAACTACAAAGTTTTATAACTTTTTGGGATCTACAATTTTTATTTTGATAGTTTCTCCACCCGAGGTCGTTTATAAAATTTAAATTTCAAATTTTAGAAATTCAAAAGTAATTTTCCTGGACAAGATGATTTCAAATCTAAAAGTTGTCATCTACAGAGTTTCATAACTTTTCGAGATCTACAACTTTTATTTTGGTCATTTGATCATTTATTCATCCGACACAGTGGTAGTAACATTATTCACAAATGTTACATATCATTCTTATTGTTTATGAAACTATAAGAGAGATATGTAAATTTTGTGAACAATGTTACTACCACTTTATCCGATGAAGAAATGACCAAAATAAAAGTTGTAGATCTTGATAAGTTCTACAACTTCTATATTCATGATTTTTTCAGCTGAAATCATTTAGTGTTCCAAAATGACGTTTGAAACACAGTCACATGAAAAGATGGATAAAATAATAGCGGTAAGAACATAATAAATTGATAGAGCATGATTTTAGAAATTTTTAGAAAAAAAAAATATCAAATTTGAAGCTAGTACGAGGGATAAAGACAAGTTACAAGTTTTAGCCATAAATTAAAAAGAGAAATCAGAGTTCTTCAACAATTTTAAAATTTAATTTGAAACAACATTTTCATATAGTAAATGATCTCAAATGAAAAAGTTTTCAACTACAAAGTTACATAACTTTTCGAGATCTACAACTTTTGTTTTGGGCGTTTCTCCATCCGAGGCCGTTTAAAAAATTCAAATTTTAAATTTTAGAAATCAAACGTAATTTTCGTTAGATAGATTATTTCAAATGAAAATATTTGGACATTCAAACGATCTCAAATTAAAACAATTTGAACTACAAAGTTGTAGATCTCGTCAAGTACTACAACTTTGATATAAAGTTTGTCTTCATCGGACATCATATGAGAAACTTATAAAGTTTTCTTACAGCATATTACTGTCGGTTCAAGCCACGAACCGACAGTGATAGTATCCGTGTTGGTTCTAGGCTAAAACCGACAGTGATGACCCAATATCACTGCTGGCTCTTTGGTAAAACCGACAGCGATATGAACCGACAGTGAACACACGAATATCAGTGTCGGTTGGCACTATTACTGTCGGTTTTAGCTAAAAACCGGCAGTGATGGGTTATCACTGTCGGTTTTTTAAATCCTGCTGTGATGAGGCCGACAGTGATGTCCAATTCTGTAGTAGTGCACAGAATCATGGCAACAATATCAACTCGGATGCAAATGTAGCAAATGCAATAAATATTAACAAATTTCGAAAAGAAGTAAATGCTCCATACGCACAGATGGATATTGATCTTTCAGATGATGATTTATTAGGTGAGGAGAATGATCTGAGTGACGCGGTACGTGATTTTGTTGGAGTCAAGAAAGGTCACTTGGTGGATGTGCGAATTGCAGCTTCACTAGTACCTTCAGGATCGTCAGCTCCAGCGCGCATGCTGCAGCGACCATCACAGCTAGCATGGTCGGGTGGCAAAGTGGTCACGGTGGATGAGCTGAAAGTGCAGGAGAAGAGATTGACAGTGGGCAGCCCAATCCAAACGCAGCAGCAGCAGCCCACGAATGGGGCAGGGATACAGGCGGCGGCTGCTATTGGAGCTGCAAGTTTTGATTCGCAAAAAACTCACAACCAGCAGCCTTCCACGTTAGATGAGGAACCAGTTGAGGCGAGACAGGCCGATGGGGCAGCAGATGGAGTGTTTGCGATTGATGATCAGCACCTTGGGGTCCTTCTTGATGCCATGGTTGAAGCCGGAGTGTCAGCTGATGGTGGGTCAAATAATGTGATGGGAAGCGTTATGACAATGGCGGTTTTGTCTGATAGAGAGCTTACTCTAGTGCGGCGTAGCAAGTGAAATGTGGATGTGGCTGATGTACACTCTCTTGAGAAGGCAGAAAAATGAATTGCCATCAAAAACCTCGACGAACCCCAAGGTAATGCAAATACATTAATTAATTCAATATGTTCGTTTTCTAGTGATCGTATTGAGCAAAACCTAGGAGGGGTGGGGATCAGTTTGGGTGATAAAGAGAACTTAATTGTTGGTTCTGTAGCTCTAATCAAAGATGTAGAAAAAGAGAGATTGAAACCTTCGAATGTTGTTAATTCACTTGATAAAGAGATTGAATCAGAGGAGGATGAGATCGATCCTGATGCTTCCACTATCGGTCGACTCTGTGGCAACTTGACGGAGGAGGTGATGGACAATAGTAGTGCGGGCCTTGATAGAGTACTTGTTGACATACCCATCAAGGTGTCAAAAAACAGAAAGATAAAGAAACTCCTCAATAGGAAGGTACCTACAAAGAAAAAAATGTTCCAATGAAAGGCATCTTCTGGAATTGCAGAGGTTTATGTGACCAAGCTAAACATATTTTTTCACATGATATGGCCTAAGATAAGAGACTTGATTTTATAGCTTTATCAGAAACCAACAGAAATAGTTTCTCGACTCGGTGTCTAGAAAATTTCTGCGCGGGGGCTGATTTTGTTTGGCATTGGCGATGTCCCCGGGGTATGCCTGGGGGATACTAATGGGAATAAATCAAGAATGTTTCGAAATAGAAAATATTGTCGATGGGGATTACTACATCAAGTTTGTCTTAAGAAATAAGGTAGACGGTTTTCGATGGGCCCTTTTGTCTGTGTATGGCGCAACACAGGAAGAGCACAAAGAGAACTTTTTATCAGAGTTAGTACGAGCTTGTACTAGCTGCGGGGATCTACCTTTTATAGTAGGGGGGATTCCAATATAATTAGGAACCCGTCAGAAAAAAATAATTCAAGGTATAATAATAAATGGCCACTTCTCTTCAATGCCATTATCGAAGCTTTGAATCTGAGGGAGCTAGAGATGACGGGTAGAAAATTCACTTGGGCTAATTATGCAGAAATTCCAACCTATGAAAAGTTAGACCGCATTTTGGTGACAACTGAGTGGGAACAAAAATTTCCGTTGGCTACTGTCCAGGCACTCACCCGAGCAATCTCCTATCACACACGACTTCTACTTGATAGAGGGGAACCATCTCATAGAGCCAACGTTAGGAATTTTAAATTCGAGCTAGGGTGGCTAACAAGGGATGGTTTTTTTGATCTGGTAAAAGAGGTTTGGGAGTCTGAGAATAGGGGGTAGATCACCCATGGAACGGTGGCAATTTAAGATTAGAAGGTTGCGACGTTTCCTTAGAGGTTGGGCTCGAAATTTAGTCTCCCAAAACAAGAAACATAAACTAGACCTGGTGGATAAAATAGACATCCTTGATAGAAAGGCAGAAACAAATTTACTGTCACCTTAGGAGGTAGAGCTTAGATATCATCTTAAAGGGCAATTAACTAGAGGAGGAGATCTATTGGCTCCAACGATCAAAAGCAACAAAGTTGTTGCAGGGGATGATAATACTAAATATTTCCATCTGGCGGCAAATAGGAGACATAGAAAAACAAAAATCACACAACTAGAACAGGAAGAAGGAATTATTGTTGGGGATGCGAATTTGAAAGATTATATAACCGATTATTATATACGACTGTTTGGACCTCATATACAGAATTCTTTCTCATTGGACGAGACTTTGAGGCATGATATACCTCAAGTGTCGGAGGAGGGGAATGAAGTATTGGTGGCTCCATTCAGTGAGGAGGAGGTCAAAATGGCAGTCCTCTATATAGAACATAATAAGGCACCTGGCCCGGATGGCTTTCCTGCATAATTCTACCTATTCTTTTGGGATGTTGTCAAGCAAGATTTGATGAGCCTCTTTTATGAATTCTATATGGGGAGATTGCCTATTCACAGTTTAAACTTTGGGGTAATTACACTACTACCCAAGATCACGGATGCGACTAGGATACAACAGTACAGGCCTGTTTATCTCTTAAATGTGTCCTTTAAGGTTTTTACAAAGGTGTTAAACAATAGAATTTTGAAAGTGGCAGATAAACTGATAGGTCCATCTCAGACAGCCTTCATTCCGGGAAGATACATAATGGAAGGTGTTGTAATACTACATGATATGAAACAATACACGAGTTGCATAGGAAAAAACAAGATGGAGTGATTCTAAAGTTAGACTTCGAAAAAGCGTATGATAAACTTAAGTGGCCTTTTATACAACAAGTCCTCAGAGTGAAAGGATTCTCACCAGTTTGGTGTGAATGGATTTCAAAAGTCATGTCTAGAGGGAGTGTTGCAGTAAAGGTCAATGATAATTTAGGCCATTATTTCCAAACAAGAAAAGGAGTGCGCCAAGGGGATCCGTTATCTCCAATCTTGTTTAATATAGTGGTTGATATGCGGGCAATTCTTATTTCACGAGCAAAAGAGGCCGAACAAATCCATGGAGTGGTTCCTCATTTGGTAGATGAAGGACTCTCGGTCCTTCAGTACGCGGATGACACTATTATCTTTACGGACAATGATTTAGAGAGGGCCAAAAACATGAAGCTCTTGCTTTGTACTTTTGAGCAATTATCAGGACTCAAGATCAATTTCCATAAGAGCGGATTGTTTTGTTATGGAGCAGCTAATGCTAATCAGTATACACAAATTTTCGGATGTAATGTAGGATCATTCCCTTTTAGATATCTAGGAATTCCTATGCACCATCGAAAACTAATGAATAAGGAGTGGAAACATGTTGAAGAAAGATTTCAAAAGAGACTGAGCGGTTGGAGGAGTAAGATGCTATCAGTGGGAGGAAGGCTTGTTCTCATTAATTCGGTTCTAAGTAGTCTTCCTATGTTCATGCTGTCTTTCTTTGAAATATCTAGAGGGGTTTTGAAAAAAATTGGATTATTTTAGATCTCGGTTTTTTTGGCAAAGTGATGAACACAAGAAAAAATATAGATTGACAAAATGAGAGGTAGTATGTACACCAAAAGACCAAGGAGGATTGGGAGTCCTAAATCTAGGTGTCCATAATAAATGCCTCCTAAGCAAGTGGCTTTTCAAACTGATAAATGGTGATGGGGTTTGGCAACAATTGATTAAAAATAAATATTTAAGAGACAAAACTTTGACTCAGGTTCAATACATGCCCGGGGACTCTCAGTTTTGGGATGGCCTCATGAAGGTCAAGGATGAGTTCCTTTCGATGGGTAGGTTTGATCTAGGTGACGGATCCCAGGTGCGTTTTTGGGAGGATTCGTGGATAACGCTATGCCCTTTTAAAACGCTCTTTTCGATACTATACAACATTGTGCTAAAGAAAAGTGCATCTGTTAGGTCGGTGCTGTCTATGACACCGTTAAACGTAGCTTTCAGGAGATCTCTGATGGGGATTAATTTGCAAGCATGGCACAATGTCGTGGCCATGGTCGCAGATGTACATTTAAGAAACCAGAGGGATCGCTTTGTGTGGGGGCTGCATCAGAACGGGTTGTTTTTAGTCAATTCCATGTACAGAGCTTTGTTAGGATTACAGGCTTTACCTTATAACACTTTAATTTGGAAACTTAAACTACCTCTCAAAATTAAAGTCTTTATGTGGTACTTGTACAAGGGTGTAATTTTAACAAAAGATAATTTAGCTAGGCGAAAGTGGCAAGGAGATAGGAAGTATTGTTTATGTTCCTCCAACGAGACCATACAACATTTACTATTTGACTGTCATTATGCTAAATTTATGTGGAGAAATGTTCATGTTTCCTTTAACCTAAAACCCCCAAATAGTGTACACAACTTGTTTACAAGTTGGCTGGAAGGGTTAAACAGGAAAATGAAGTCTCAAATTCTCGTGGGTGCAAGTGCCATTTGCTGGGCGCTTTGGTTAACATGGAGTGACATTGTGTTTGACAAGGCCCTAGCACCATCTTATTTG
Organism: Miscanthus lutarioriparius; assembly: GCA_904845875.1. Taxonomy (NCBI): domain Eukaryota; kingdom Viridiplantae; phylum Streptophyta; class Magnoliopsida; order Poales; family Poaceae; genus Miscanthus; species Miscanthus lutarioriparius. The sequence goes on from CAJGYO010000013.1 coordinate 57,062,105, forward strand.
CATATTATCTTCAAGGGGACATATTGGACCAGGTACTGGACCCTACTTCAGAAGGAGGAGGATCGCCATATGATGAAGTTGGGTTGTAGGACTATTGAGACAGCTGCGATGGAGGTGTTTGCAAGACGCAGCTAGAGATTTAGCAACAGAATTGCTCTTTAGTTTTTCCGTTTGAAAACTTTGTCGTCTTGATGGCTCAAAACTTCGTTTTTGAGATTCCTTGGACAGTTTTACGCTTGCTTGTAATAATGAACAGACATATACATTAGTCGATACAGAAGCTGGGATATTAATATATTCCCTTTTCTAAAAAAAAGTTAACAGGTCATAACTATGAAAATTGTTGCTAAACTGCTGTGAAATTATTCATTTTTAGTATGGTTTTGTGTGATTAGGTTTGCTAATTTTTTTAAAAATAGAACCGGCTCTTCATTTCAATTAGATAACCTTTCTAACACCTTCAATGCATACCTTTTGTATGAACTGATATTGTGTTTACTTGGCCAGGTTTAGAATTGTGATATGGGAATCATCTACTTGTCAACAATTTTTTTTTCTGAATGCAGGGCCAAATATTATGATAGATCAGTTGATGTACATGCAATGGCAATGTGCCGACTGTTGACCATGGCTTGTGCATCATTTTAGATTCAGCTTGCTGGGATAGCAAGACCAAGTGCAGCTACCACTGTTGTTTGTGACACTGGTAAAAAGAGTTGCAACTTGTGTGTTCTAATGTTTCTAAGGTTCTCTGGATTTCTCAGAACTTTCTCATAATTTTATTGAAGTAAATGAAAATCTATATTATCCACAATTTTCTCTGCATGATTATGTTATAGAAAAATATCAGGAAAAAAAGTCAATTACGAGGTCACACGAGGGATTGCAACACATGCACAAACATAGCTGTGTACTCTTCGTGACTGTTAATTTCACGAACTTTATTTTTTTGGATTAAATGTCAGTATTGTTATCTTATCGTGCGATCCATGTGTTTTTAGTACAAAAGTTTAATTGTCCCGTAGCAACGTATGGACACGCTACCTAGTTGGAGTATAAAAGTTGAATATTGACGCCAGCATGGGTTTCTCCGGCAAAAAATGAGCACACTCTTTTTACGAAAAGCAACTAAATAGGCATCCTTAACGGCTCCTAGTAGAGATGACGGGGACCCATTTACTGTTTTGTTGCTAATTAATAGTTATTTGATTGTTGCCCACCAATAGAGCGTGTTTGTTTTCAATTAAATTTAGATCTACAGTAGTACCACGGTGAGAATTGAAAAAATTCCGTCAAGCTAAAAAAATGCGAGAATGAACTATTGCTCACGTCTTTCGTGTCACGGGCTGGAGGCCGCGGTCGCGCCGCACATGTCCTAAGTCATGCCCTGTTCGCTTGGCTGATAAGCCATGGCTAAAAGTACTGTTGACTGATTTATTGTGAGAGAAAAATACTTTTCGTCGGCTGAAAAAGTACAGCTTATAAGCCAAGCCAACATGCGTCAATTGTTTTGATATTGCTTAACGGCTCTATTGTGCTAGATTAGTGGGGTCGGACGAAAATGGGTAGAAGAGGGAATTTTCATCTAGCGTCGAAGAAACAATCCAGTATGCCTGTATGTTATAATGTGTCAGTACAACTTATTATGTGGTCACTTGAACGACATATGACTTTAGATATTTATTGATCCCATGATGCATTTCAATTTTCCTTGGAGCCAGACTTCGTATCGTAGTTATCGTGTGCTTCTCTAACTCGTATAGTCACGAGAGGTTTAGAGATTTGTACAACAATGAACGCTTTAAGTTCTAATTTGTCATGAAACCAGACTTTATATCAAGTTCTAATTTTGCCCCCTGTTCATGAGCACTGGAAATCTATTTGTTCTTTTTTACTTAGAGTCACAAGGGATGGGAAATGAGAAATCGGTGCCGTGTAAATCATTTTCAGAGTATTGAATATTGACGTCGGCATGGATTTATCTCCGGCAAAAAACGAGAACATATATATATCAGAGACCGACGTTCCTCTGGTTTTTTTCATATATAGTTGTAGCTTAGGCCTTAGGATGACCGACCGAAGGTTCTCTGGTATACTACACCATAGACCAAACATGTAGTTGACCGAGACTTTGTCGGCGCAAGCAAGGAAAAAAAATCAGAGATAAATGGAGCCCCAAGGGATTTGAGATAATGCTTAACCCAAACGCAATCATGCAACTCCTTCGTCACTACTCAATTTTCTTTTTTCTATATATCTTATCTTTGCCTATCTTGCTCAAATTGACGAATCGAACGAGCAAACGTTGGCGCCCTGCTTCAAGTTCGTAAAGGACCTTGCACCTCTGAATAAATGTTTAGCAATATCTTCCGTCCATCACTTTTGAGGTTTAATATCACTAGATGATGATAGTTCGTATATTGTAACAGGAAGAATAAAAAATTTTGACAAAGGAAGATTTTATTAATTTTCAAGAGCATTACATCGAGATGGTAAAAAGTCTTGAAAAATTATATGAAATGTTTGATAGCAAGTCAAAACCAAACTGTGATAATTCTATTTGCACACGTATTGTGTTCATGTCGTGATAATAGCAAATTGTAATTGCTGGTTAATGCGATCATATTTGTCATTGTTATTGATCCCATTGCCCCAGCATCTCAAAGAATTTGTCATTGGCAACTGGATCACAAGCGTACAGGGGAATTACGGTAGCTTACACTACACACACGTCAATCTGTTTGCTTGTTGGTTTCAGCCAGCCCAAACCAGCCAGTCAACAGTGTTTTCCTCTCAAAAAAACCAAGACTAGCCAGCCTAAACCAGCACCAGCACCAACCAGCGAACATGCCCGTAATTGGTTGCTTTCCGCATACGTAATTGGTTGCTTTCCATGTCTCACACATGAGTAGCAAATGGTGCTTGGTACGAGGAATGAGATAGTCTATCATTTTGCAACTCCTCGTTTGTTTATTTCATTTGTAAAATGGAATAGGTTGATTCATCGTCACCACACATTCTTGACAAGCTAATAAGCAGTACCAGTATATATAAAAGAATAGAATCATTCCACAAAGTTTGAGGAATAAACTCATGATGTGCCACCTCATCTCGTATTGAGTGACTCAAACTAATAAACACTTCGCTAATCAATGGGATGGAATTGTTGTTGCCAATCCGTACAATCAGGAAGGGATATGGTGACGCTGATCCTAAGGATAAATTAAGCCGTCTAATTATTTTTCACATATTATCTAGAACTATAGAGCGACATCATTGGTGGTTATTCTTGGTCCATCAACTTCTTCCTCTTCCTCTAGTGACGTTATGAGGAGACCAGTTTCCATAATCATCTCTACGAGGCATCCCATCAATTAATCAATTAGCCTTTCAAAATCCATACATTAGATTAGTTTTTTCTTCTTTCAAATCCAACACTTAGATTACTAATCGACGCATTACAAGTCTGTTCGATCGGCTCACCGTCGCAGGAAGAAAAGCTTGCCGCGTTTGTGAGGGACACGGTGGTGAACTGCAGGTCCTCCTCGCCGACCACATTTCAGCATAAGCGGGCCGAGCATCTCGTTCACCTGCGGCATGTGAAACTGACAAGAAGTGGCCGTTCTGGCCTGCGTACGTATCGTGTGTGGGCCTGTGGGGCTCAATGCTAATTGGGCTAATAAACGGCAGCCCGCGGACCACAGACAGCTCGCGTTCCCCGGAACTTCGAAAGCAGGCCGCAGTCGACCAAACTGCCAGCGAACGGCTGCCTCGAGGTCAAGTGCATTCCACGTCAGCCAGTGGTCCGGTTCTGTCACTCGAGTTGCGTATGTTACAAGCGTTTCGTATGGATGCTATATATGTTGCAATGGTTGTACTCATACATTGTAAACGTCTGTTTCCAATTGTTTTATCTGTTTTTTAGACGCATGTTGTAATTGTGTTATGTAGATGTTGCATTTTTTTACACATGTTTTACAATGGTTTTTAAGTGTCTTTTTATGTGTTTTTCGAGTGTTTTAGGCGCATGTTTCAAGTGTTTCATCTGCCTTCATCTGCATCTAGATGTTTCAAAAGTATATCGGGTGTTTTGCACATGTTGCAACCTGCTACAGCTGCTGGAGAGCGCGAGTAGTCGTGTGGAGCATAGACGCCATGTGGGGTTGGGTGGGGCGCGGACACCTTGCGGGATCAGACGGTATGCGGAGCGTAGGTGCATTCGGATAGGTCCTAGCGTCCGAACGTCCAGGCGCTAGCCACGCCCTATATATATTGTCCACGTAGGACAATAGTACAAGTTTACAAATACTGTATACTAGAGTATGACCAATGCAGAAAATAAGTAATTTTTATTGAAAAGTATAGATGTCTAAACAGAAATTGAAAGCTTTGAGCTGCTGCTATGCACCCAACTAAAGTATACTGCTCCTGTCCCCACAACTCTCTTTGCCCTAGTTTCCAAAAAAAAAAACTCTCTTTGCATTAGTTTTCTCCAAACTTAAAAAAAAAAACTCTCTTTGCCCTCTCAACATGTTGTTTTCTTACTCACAATCTATGTGGTCTTTATCTTCTCTATCCTATCTGCGAGTCAGAGCGTTCCCTTTTTCAGTCGAGCCTAGCTAAGCTGACAAGGCACGTACCAAAAGCTGAGCCACCGCGCTTGGACTGCTCTTTAGTATTTGATCAATCAAATGCAGCTATGTGTGTAAGGAGATGCCACTCGACTGAACATGGTATTTTTTGTACCTGTTTGTGAATGTACCTATGTGTGTAAGGAAAAGGAAATGCAGCTATGTGCGTAAGGAAAAGGAAATGGTACTGAACTGAACGAATCTGTTAGATTAATACAGTACTATACTCGTGGTCTGCTGCTACTCGTGTCCTGCGCGTTCCTGTCCGTGGTCCTGGATAGGGCAGCTGTGCTCTTCTGTTCTGTCCGAGCCGATCTGAGCAGAGGCGGGCCAGCAAGGGATCGAGCCGGCTTTGAGACGTAGCAAGGCCACGGCCCAGTCCCCAACGGCAGCCCGGAACATGACCACGGACCACGGCTCTCTTTTCCTGGGCCTATGGTTAGAACTTACAGTAGCCCGTCTGGGCCCAGATTGAAGGGGCAAAGACGCTGCATACTCCGGGGTGACGTCATGCGCATTCCACGTCAGCCAATGGTCCCGTTCTGATGGTTGGGTTGCGTGTGCTGCCGCGGAGGAAGCAGGCGCCACCGTGTCAGGCCGCGACCGCGACGCAACTGGTAAGTAAAAGATGGCGACAGCCGACAGCGACCGACACGAACGAGGCCGCGACGCAACTGCCAACTGAGGCGGCGGCGGGCCGGCCGCGAGCGGACGCCAAAGCCGAAGCCAAACGCGAGGTCAAATCGGGCTCGAGCTCGAGTAGAATCAAGTGACAATGGCGGCCTTCCAGTTCCAGCCACTTGCGGCAATTGATTCTACTCCTTTTCTAACGAGTGTCATTTTCCTTTGATTTTCTTGTTTTCGCCGGCACCTAGATGTTTCAGTTTACTAGCTAGTAGGTTGTCTGTTGACCGATTGGATTCAGGAGGCCATTGACAAGGTGACTTGTTTATTTGGCCACGTCTATCAACAGTTTGCGAATTCAATTCTAGATCAGCGATACTCAATCTATACTTAATAATAAAAATATAAAATTTCAGCCTCTTTTTTGGTCTGGGCCTATTTTCGTCTGGCCCATTCATCAGCCCAACGGTCCCATTCGATGGCTTTTGGCCCTTCCCTACTTCCGCGGCCCTCTCCCTCGCGTGGACGAGGATTGTCTGGAAAAGCCAACTCTCCCTCCCCCGGCCCCGCTCCTTCTCCCTCCCTCCCCTGTCTCTCCCGCACGGCGTCGGAGTCGGAGGGTGTCCGTCAGTCGTCACGGTGGGCCGGTGGCCTGCGCTGAGCGGCTGCGCCTTCACGCGCGCCTCCGCGGAGCCGGGCAGCCGGCAGCCGGCGCAGGGCCTGCGGCCCTACGCGGAGCAGCGGAGGACGTCCGGCGGCAGTCAGTGGCTGGTGGTGGCAGGCGCTGGGCGTCTGCAGCGCGGCGAGCCAGCCACCCATCTCGCGAGTTCGCGACTTGTGGCGGCGGCGATGGGGCGGGGCGGCGGGCGTAGGTCACGCTCCAGCCACTCGAGGGTGAGGACGGCAAAGGAGGAGAGATGCTCTGTGCTTGGCATGGTAGGGCATACAGCTTTTAACGCAAATCTTTAATTTCTGGGCTGTTCGTTTGACTCTTATGTGTTCTATGTCATTGAAGAGATATATATATATATATATATATACACACACACACACACACATACTGATCTTTTGTTACCTTAGATGTATTTCAGTGATGGATTGTTAATCTAGAAGTCCAAATTTTTGTTATAAGCTAAATCATGTGTGTTCTCTCTATTCAGATTGGAGTTGTTATTTTTTTTTGAAGCTTAGTACTATATTGCATTATTTCTTGGTTTTACATTGTACTAATTTTAGCTTTTGTTGGTTTTGCAGAATATGGATTCTTCCAATATTAAATCATACATTGTTGAAAATGTAGACGTCCGACTTTTAAAGAGATCAAAATGTTCAGAACTGATGGATTCTAAGTTAGACAAAGATGTGAATGCCCCATATCCTCCATCACCATCCATCCAGGTATGAAACACAAATAAACAGCTCTGTTATTGCCTTGGTGATAGATGGATTACATGGATATATCCTTCAATAGTCAGTGATATATGCATATTGTTTCTTGTTGTACCTTTTTACTTATGAGGGTTATTACACTGACATATCGATTCATGCCTAGATACAAGAAGATATGCGAACGAGTGCTTATCTATTGCTTGTCTGGCAATAGATCCGTTTCAAGTGAGCATCCACATGTTTTGTCGATTTTTCCTGTTGCCGGTCAGGTGGTTTCAGTTTTTTACCTTTTCAATCATGCTGGAATGGCATTGTTGCTCGAAGCAAGCCGACTTTGATCATACTGGAGTTTGAACTCAGGAAACTAGACTCTAATCTGATTATCAACTGAACTTTTAGTATTGTCAAAACAAGATCTTCCTGTGTGGTTTCGAGTGGATGATTATATTTTTTCTTTGTTTATGCATTTGCTGAGACAACCCTTTTCACACTTACATCTGTAGGAACCGTGACTTCTGGGAGGAACTGCTGAACAAAGGGATGAGGTGTGTGGGTTTTTGGTTGCCTGCTTCTGCTTGGGATGCATTCGCTTGTGGCTACTTGTGAACTGTTGTCCTCGACATCATTTTCTTTCAGTTTGACTTGAGAATCGGGATATAATGGTTATTTCTCATTGCTAATATAAAATACTCCAAAAGCTAAAAATAAATCAAGCGTTAAGAGTCACATATGTCATGCTCCATCTTGCATCAAGCAAATGATTTCTTCAGTTTTGTCCATTGTGCATGTTTGTTCAGACCTCTTCAGGTTGCTATTTGTTTGTCAATCAACCTGACATGGGTCTGAACAAATTGGTTGTGGTTTGCAGGAATGGCTATGGTTGTTGCTTTACAAGCTGAAAGAAGTGTTATCGAAAAGAAGAAACCCGATATCAAACAAAGGAGGGTGGTTGTCACTGACAAGAGTGTAGTGACACAATTGGGCCATGTTCCTGACGTGTTTTACAACAATCTTCTTGATGGTGCAAGGAGCAACGTGAACCGCAGCCGAGCAACGTATCCCAAGTACGGCTTGCCATAAGGGTGTAAGGAGCTCAAGTCCAGAATTGAAAATTTCTTTGCAGTGGACCAAGTGTGCCCACTTAGAGTCCAACCACGAGGAAAGGAGATTATCTTCTTCGGCTTCAAGAGGCACGGAGTCTTCTAGAAAAAATAAGCACATTCACCGCGAGGTGAAGTGTGCCCACTTAGTCCCCGAACCTGACAGTAGATGACGTAGTCATGTGGTGCCAGGGTCCAAAGTAAAAAAATAACGACCAGACCGAGCAGAAGCGCTTAGTCCCCGGCTAGTCCCCGGGCGTAGCCCCAAAATAAGATAAAGCACATTCACCGCAAGGTGAAGTGTGCCCACTTAGTCCCCGAGCCTAACAGTAGATGACGTAGTCATGTGGTGCCAGAGTTAGAAACAATGAAAGACCAACCGAGCCGGCAAACCGGTCCCGAGTTGCAAAGCGGAGATATCAAGTAAACAAACCGTGGCGAAAAAACCGAGTAATGGTCAGTACAAGAATCGCCATTGAACCTCAACAAATGGCGGAGAAGTCGGCGATTATTCGGCGGATAACAACCGGCGCGGCAATTAATGAACGACGTGGGGTGGGGTTGCGTGGAAGCCTGTGTAACGACCCATATACCGCGTCGGAGAATTCGGAGGAGCGCAGATTATGAAACGGTTCCCAAAAACCCTCGATTGGGAAACAGTTGTGGGTGTGCTTTATAATTCGCGCCAAGACCCCACGCCGCCCACCTTTGCCATTTCGCCTTGTCATCTTCCTTCTCATCCTTGCGCTTCCTAATCAAGCACCGACGCCGCATTCCCTCCAATCTTAATCCAAACCTGAGAGAATGGCGTCGAAAAAGGGAGCCACAAAGCCGAGGAAAGTGGCCACCGGAGCCAGCCGCGACGAGGAGTGAGTGCCGTCGAAGATGGGGGAGGCGGAGCTAAACAGAATGGTAGCGGCGGGCGTGCTTCCAGACCGCGTCACCGCCGGATGGCGGCCAGCCAGCGGTGAGCCCTTTCCGACACCTCACATGATGAAGCTATAGTATTTGAGGATTATTTCAAGCGAGGATTGGGGTTTCTGTTCACCTTTTTCGAGGGATCTCTTTGGAGTTTTGGGCGATTAGCCTCTCAATCTGCACCCCAACACCATACCGCACGCCTCTCGGTCTTTATCCATTTCTCGTGAGGCGTTTCGGGATTCTTCCACACTTCAACCTCTTGAGCACTGCTCGGGCCAAGAAGAAAAAAGCGATAGTGGTTCCAAGGTGGTCGGCGGCATGTACCTCTACACAAAGGGATGGGATGGCCAGCGAGTACATCAATGTATCGCTGAATACTTCTCTGAAAGGATGGAACGCCAGGTGGTTCTACATCAAACAGAGCCACCCGATAATCCGATGCGACATCCACCACATCCCAGAGAGCCATAGTAGCTGGTCGGAGAGACCCAATAGCGCTGACATGGAGCAAGTGATGGAGCTTCTCGACTTGATTAAGAGCTTGGAGCTTAGAGGTGAACTGGTTGCAGCAAGCTTCATAGTGCGCCATGTCCAGCCCTGCAAAGAGAGGGCCCACCCAGGCTTTGACTACAGGGGTGACGACGACGGGACCGGGAAAGCACAGAACGGCTAACGAAGAAAGAAGTAATAGACTGGGCTAGGGAGCTATTCACCTCCAACATCTCATTCAGCTGGCCAAAGGAAACGAAAGCCTTCAACTGTACTAACCCGCCTCCTCAGGTAACCATCTCAATTTGCTTTGCTCATGTTGCCTTGCATCCCTTACAGTTACCGAGCAGGGGATTGACTGACTCATTCGAAGATCCACTCGCAGGATAGGGCAGTGTACTTCTCGGACGTGCCGAGAGGCGATTGGCCACCAGCGGTAGATGCACGACCACCGGCTCAGCCTGAAGGAAGTTCCATCGGCGTCTCTTCGGAGTCCAGAGGTGTGGATATTGGTCCAACGAAGAGTCCTCCCCCGATGTCAGAGAAAACCCGGGGGAAGAGGGCAGCGGCAGACGAGCCGGCCCAGAAGAAGAGAAAGACGGCAGCTGCCGCTCCCCTCAGACTGGGCAGCATCTCGCTTGGTGGAGACCAAACCGCGATACTCGAGTGGTCTGACGACGACGACGACCCCATTGTCAGTCCCCCAAGCACGCAGGCACCTCCGCGTAGCACACACATGGAGGACCAACCAGGTGGAGGCGGAGAAATCCCTGAGCCACAAACGAGGGATGCCCCCGAGCAGCGAGCGAAGGAAGTTCCCGCACAGCAGACGACGGGAATGCTTGCGGAGCAACCAACGGTAGCCCCCGAGCAACAGGCGGAGGCAAACCCGGAGCCACGGGCTGTCGAAGCCCCAGAACAGCAGGCGGAGAGGAGGCCGATTGTGGAGGAAACGAGACCTGTACCCCAGAACACGGAAATCGATCCCACATCCGCGCCTGGTGGCTCTGGCAAACATCGGCGATTCAAAAAATTACACCGACAGACCAAACAGTAAGTATCATCGTGTTGGAGTTACTTTGCTGTCTTATCTGAACTTTTTTGCCACTTGACCAAATGATCTGATGTAGTGCAAGGCATACAGAGGGTCCCGACCCGTCCGCCCCGACTGACGAGCAACCTCGGGCAGATCCTAGGGCAGCTCCCGTGTCGAGTCCCCGGGTGCTCAGCAGCCAGTGGAAGAGTCAATCACCGCTGCAGCTGGACTTGCAGATGACGGGAGGCCGGCGTCAGCGGAGAGGCGGTCGACAACAATACCTGAAGCAACGGCGAGTACTATCGAGCCCACGGGAGCTGAAGCTGGAGTTGCCAGCGACGCACCAGAGTCCGGGCCGACGAAACCAACGGCGCCTGAGGAGCTAACGGCGCCCCCAGAGACATCGTAGGGCATGGTCGGACCCGCTGTCCGGCCACAGAGTCCCCCAGTAGGTGCCTCCAATTGCTGCGGAAGAAGAGGACGGGGTGGAGATCATTCGTGTTGAGCCTCGAACCCAATCCATCCGAATCTTCCGCAAGCGTGGTGACGAAGTAGTAGTTGTCGAGGAGGAGGACACCCCCAAGGAGACGAGGCAGCTAAAATCTGCCCTTACCAGAGTAATAAAACAAATCGAGGTTAGTACTGAATCCTGAACACTCGTCTTTGACATTGGAGATCGAATTCCATCATTATCCTTGTGCATTTTCAGGGGATAACTCAGACTGTCGAGCACCGGCACCAGTTGATAAAGAGGATGGAGCCCCTCACCGAGGAGAACCAAAAACTCAAGGAGGCGATGAACCTCTCGGAGAGAAACACCCAGAGGGCCTGGCGCGAGCGAGACCTCACCGAGTCCCACGCACGGGACGTGGAACACCAGAAGGTGGTCCTGTCTGAGCAGCTATCGGCCGCGAAAGAAAAGCTGCAGAGCAAGTCCGAGGAGCTGGCCATTGTCTCCACACAACTGAATGATGCTTCCGAGAAGCGCTTAGAGCACCGCAGAAAGTCTCCGGCGTAAGAAAGGTACGTGTGATCGGCGAAAGCGCTTTGCATATTTGGATATGTTTATTTTCGGCGATGATTGTTGTTGTGCTTGTAGAGCAAGATGTGGAGCTCGCCCAATGCGCCCAGCCCTCGAGCAACTCGAGAGGAGAAAGCGAAGGAGACGGGTGAGCGAACAAAATTGCCGAGGAGCTGAACGGTGAGTACTCCTGGTTAGGATTATTCTGAAGTAACTTTCTTTCTTGATGGAACTTTGTAATGCTTGCGAGACTACCGTCGGAGGAGGTCAAGGCACGCTTCAAGTCTTTGGAGCAGGACGCCTAGACCTAGAGGGACAAGTTTGACGTCGTAGTTGTTGGAATCAAACCGGTGCTCGACTGCATCGAACCAGAGGTGGCTCCTCAACCCGACGGCAGGCTGCCGCGCCCGGACGTCGTCATCGAGAGATGCAAGACGGCATGGGAGAGATTTAAAGACTTCAACCACAACGCCAGCGTGTCCATTGCTACTCACGTCCTCGCGGTGGTTCGGTCCCATTATCCGACCATCGACCTTCAGTCGATAGGTGGTGGGTTCGCTGAAGGGCTTAGCGATTCGGAGACTCAGCAGCTGGAGGATGAGGTGGAGGACGCAGCGAAGAAGCTGGCTGGCGATATAGACCTGTTTGGCGAGACAGACGATGACGATGGGGCTCGGTAATCTGCCCCGAGATTATCATCTGTAATATCTGACAGTGTAGTTAGAATGCGCGACAGCGCAAAGAACATTTACGTATATGTATAAATGCTACAAGGTGCGTGTTTATCCAGTTTGCTAGTATTTCGGTGAAAAAAATCTTCATAGTTTTAACCATAACGCAACTATACATAGTATAAATAGCGCCCAAGCAGTTGGTTCGTTCCTGTACTCTTTTGGCCTTAGCTAACCCATAGTCCATAACGCCGAGCGCGGAGCCCTTGCACGTGTAGGAGCTACAGGTGTCACCAAGGAACCGCAGCCGACCACCCACAACGTAGAGCGTGGAGCCCGTGGCACGCATAGGGAGAGATCAGAGACTGGGTCTTCTCCAAAGAGAATAGAACGGAACGTGTGCTGCTTGGAGGTTGTTGAAATAACTTGGAGATATACTAAGTATTAACTGCACCCGAGCAGTAAGCTCTCTATTGTGCCCTTGGCCCTGGCTAGCCTATAGTCCATAACGCCGAGCGCGGAGCTCGTGCACGTGTAGGAGGAACAGGTGTGACCGGGGAACCGCAGCCGACCACCCATAACACAGAGCGCAGAGCCCGTGGCACGTGTAGGGAGAGATCGGAGACTGAGTTTTCTCCACACAGCACAAACCAAGGCGTATACCGCTCGTCTATCGGTGGAAATAACTTGGAGGTTTGGAGCAAAGTGTTCGGTGGTTTGGAGAAAACGTGTAGCGAGATACGTTTGGCGATTTTGAGGAGACATGTTCGGCGACTTGGAGAAAACTTATTCGGCGATTTTCGGCGAAAATTTGTCGGCGTTTAGGGGAAATCGTTCGGCGATTTTGGAGAAAACCGTTCGGCGATTTTGGAGAAAACCATTCGGCGCTAGCTTTGGAGATTTGGAGAAACTTATTCGGCGAAATCGTGGTCGGCGGTTTGGAGAAATCGTTCGGCGATTTTGGAGAAAACCGTTCGGAGATTTTGTATTGGAGCTCGTTATGGAGTATCGTAATGCTCGGCGACCGTATGTGGAGATTGAAAAGTAATGGAGGAAAAATAGAGACAAATTATGGAGACCAAAACTTTATTTATCATAAAGTGGAGAGTATATATCTGGAGCGTTTCAAGGATAGAAACGTATAAGGTGCTCGATGTGCCATGAGTTGGGAACATCGATCCTGTCTAAGGCACATAGGCGATAAGACCCTGGTCGGGTGACCTCTTTGACAACGTAAGGCCCTTCCCAAGGGGAGAAAAGCTTGTGTAACCCTTCGGTTTTTTGTTTTCTGTGGAGAACGAGGTCACCGATGATGAATGAACGACCTTTTACGTTGCGGTTGTAGTATCTCCGCAAGCCTTCTAGGTATTTGGTTGTGCGAACGCAGGAGATCAAGCATTCCTCCTCGACCCTATCGACGTCCTCTGTCCAAATAGCTGCAGCTTGCTCTTCATCATAGTTTTCCACCCTAGGTGCTCGAAAGGCAACATCTGCTGGTAGTATGGCCTCCGAGCCGTAAACCAAAAAATATGGAGACACACCGTCTCTTTGCGACTAGCTTGAGTCTGCAGATCCCAGCACCTGGCTGGTAATTCCTTGAGCCATCTGCCCAAATGCTTTTCTTCCTTCGATATAGCCTCTTTTTGAGGCGTCAAGGATTATCTTTGTTACACGCCTTCGACTTCGCCATTGGCTCTAGGATGGGCAACGGAGACGTATTTGATGGAGATGCACCGGTCTTTGCAGAAATCCCAAAAATGATGGCCAGTAAACGTAGTTCCGAGGTTGGTGATGATGATGTTCGGGAGACCGAATCAGTGGATGATATCTTCAAAGAGTTCGACTGCTTTCTTCGTGGTAGCCGAGACGAGCGGTTTGTACTCGATCCACTTGGAGAACTTATCAATGGTGACGATATCGTCGGAAACCTCCGCACTGGCTTGAAAGGCCCGATCATGTCCAAATCCCGAAAGATGCGAAGGGCCAGGAAGCTAGGATGGTCTGCAGTTCTTGTGCCGATACGTGTATTTGCTTGGCGAAAAACTGGCATCCTTCACAGCGTCGGACGAGGTCTTCTGCGACGGAGATGGCCGTGGGCCAGTAAAAACTAGCTTGAAAAGCTTTGCCGACCAGGTTTCTCGAGGCCACGTGATTTCCACAGGAACCAGAGTGAATTTCGTGAAGTAACTTCACTCCTTCATCCTGGGTGATGCATTTCTGCAGTATCCCTTCCTTGGCACTTTTCCTCATCAAGTTACCATCTATCAGCACATAGTGCTTACTTCGGCGAATTAGGCGTTCGGTTTCGGTCTTATCAGTGGGTACTTCGGCGCTGGTGAGGTACTTGATGAACTGCTCCCTCCAATCGGCAACCGGCGAAGGTACCGCTAGTACCAACTGCTTGGCAGGGGGAACCTCTTCAACTTCCTTCTCCTCTTTAATGGATGGCGCCAGAAGATCTTGAACGAAGACCCCTGGTAGAACCGCGGTGCGAGAAGAACCTATCTTTGAGAGCTGGTCGGCTGGTTGATTCTGATCACGTACCACGTGGTGGTACTCGATACCGTAGAACTTCTCTTCAAGCTTCCTGATTTCGGCACAGTATGCATCCATCTTCTCACTAGAATAGGACCAGTCTTTGTTGAGCTAGTTGATAACTAGCGCGGAGTCCCCATACACCATGAGGCATTTGATGCCGAGCTCAATGGCTATACGTAGACCATGGAGACATGCTTCGTATTCTGCGGTGTTGTTGGAGGCCGGAAAGTGTATCCAGAGAACATAATGGAGCTTATCCTTGGTCGGCGTAATGAACAGAATGCCCGCACCAGCACCATTGATGTTAAGGGCGCCGTCGAAGTACATCATCTAGTGCTCGGGGCAAGTGGCGGCAATGGGTTCTTGAATCTCGGTCCACTCAACGACGAAATCAGCGAGCGCCTGTGACTTAATGGTAGGTGCCGCGAATTCAATGGAGTAAGTGCCGAGCTCAATAGCCCACTTAATGATGCGGCCGTTGGCCTCTTTGTTGTGGAGAATGTCGACAAAGGGAACTCGGTGACCACGGCGATCTTGTAATACTCGAAGTAGTGCCCGAGCTTGCGACGTAATCGTAATTAAATATAACAGCTTTTTGTACCGAGGATAACGAGTTTTGGGTTCATTAAGTACCTTGCTAATGAAGTATACCGTCGTTACACCTTGTAGGCGTGCCCGGATTCCTCGCGTCGACGACAATAGCTGTCTTGACGACGCGAAGAAGTGGCGGCGATGTAGATCGATGAGAGTTTCATCTCGGTCGTGGCGCCGTCATGATCGGAGGCTTTGTTAAGAACAACATGAGCTGCTCGAAAACAGGTTCCGCCTCCTCCGACCAGGAAAAACGCTCGGAAACCTTGAGGAGCTTGAAGAAAGGTAGCCCTTTTTCGCCGAGGCGTGAGATGAAGCGGCTTAAAGCAGCCATGCAGCCTGTAAGCTTCTGTATATCCTTGACGCACGTCGGCCGTTTCATGTTGGTGATGGCGGAGACCTTGTCAGGATTTGGTTCAATGCCTCGAGCGCTGACGATGTAGCCCAGCAGTATACCGGATGGAACTCCAAAGATGCACTTTGAAGGGTTCAGCTTCCATCGGTACTTGTTCAGGTTGGAGAAAGTTTCTTCAAGGTCGGCGATAAGGTTGTCGATGGTCTTGGTTTTGACAACCACGTCATCGATGTAGGCTTCAACATTGTGGCCGATCTGTTGGTCAAGGCACATCTGGATGGCCCTTTGATAGGTCACCCCGATGTTCTTGAGTCCGAATGACATAGTGGTGTAGCAGTATGCACTGAAAGGCATAATGAACGACGTCTTGATCTGGTCTTCTTCCTTGAGGGAGATCTGATGATAACCGGAGTAACAGTCAAGGAAGGAGAGCAGCTCGCAGCCGGCGGTGGAGTCTACAACCTCGTCTATCCGAGGCAGGCCGAAGGGGTCTTTAGGGCAGTGTTTGTTAAGATCAGTATAATCAACACACATTCTCCATTCTTTATTTTTTTTTGAACAAGAACAGGGTTTGCTAACCAATCTGGATGATACACTTCTTTTATAAATCCGGCAGCTAAGAGCCGTTTTATTTCTACCCTAATAGCCTCCTTCTTGTCTGGCGCGAATCAGCGGAGTTTCTGCTTGATCGGTTTGGTGGTCGACGAGACATTCAAGGAGTGCTCGATCTTCTCTCGTGGTACCCCCGGCATGTCTGCAGGTTTCCAAGCAAACACGTCAGTGTTAGCACGTAGGAAGGAGACGAGTGCGCCTTCCTATTTGGGGTCAAGGTGAGCCCCGATCTTCACGGTCTTGGAGGGGTCGTCGAGGCCGAGGCTGACCTCCTTGACTTCCTTGGACTTGGCGGAGGCGCAAGGAAGCTCCAGCTCTGGGATCTCCATGTCGTCGGCGGGCGCTGTCTTGGCTTCGACGACCACGCTAACCATCTGGATGGAGAGGTCGGTGGCTTCGGCGAGAGCGAGACTCTCTGTCTCGCAGGCGTAGGCAACGGAGAGGTTGGCCCACAGAGCCAGGACTCCTACAGGCGAAGGCATCTTCATCACCATATATGCGTAGTGCGGTACAGCATGAACTTGGCCAGAGCTGACCGACCAAGTATGGCGTGGTAGGCGGTGTCGAAGTCGGCGACGTAAAAGTTGATATGTTTGACGCGGTAGTTGCTTGCTGTGCCAAACTGTACTGGTAGGGTGATCTCTCCAAGTGGTTTGGATGCCCTGCTAGGTACCACACCCCAGAAGGAGGAGTCCGAGGGTGTGAGATCTGTTATCCCGAGGCCCAACTCCTTCAGGGCTCCGGCGAAGAGGAGATTCAGAGCGCTCCCACCGTCGACGAGCACTTTTTTGAAAAGCACCTTCTAGACGGTTGCGTCAAGGACGAGGGGGAAATGCCCTATGTACGGTATATCCGCCCACTGGTCGGCCCTGCTGAAGGTGATGGGAACCTCGGACCATGGGCAAAAGCTAGGATTGGTGGTGGTATCTTCTGAAGTTACGGCGAGCACTCGTCGGGCGGTGAGCTTTCGTTCTCTTCTGCTCTCGGTGGAGGCAAGGCCTCCGAAGATGGTGGCGACCACCTTATCATGGTCCTGGAAAGTGTTGTTATTGCCCCCAGGTGGTTGGCGGCCTCCGTTCCCGTTATTAGCGTCATCGTCTAGCTTCTTGTCCTAGAACTCCTTGGCCAAGCCGAGGCAGTCTTTCTTCTTATGTTTGGCGTTCTTGTGGAGAGGGCACGGACCATCGAGGATCTTCTTGTACTGCTCATCGTAGTTCCGCTTGGCGCAAGGCTCGTTGATGGTAGCGACGAAGTGGTCTGGCCGGCGGCGGCGATTTTGACCGGGCTTGGACCCTTCTTGCCGATCACGGCCGCTGTCCCGGTGGAAACTGCAGTCGTCGTAGCGGCGGTCATTGTGGCATTGGTTATCAGGGCGGTCGTCATAGCGGTGAGGCGGGCGATTTGTGCCCGTATATTCATTGAAACGCACCTCCGCTTCCTCAGCGTCGGCGTACTGGTTGGCGGTTGTGATCATCTCGCCGATGCCTGTAGGTGGCTTGCGGTTAAACTTGGACCGGAGCTCGTGGTGGTTAAGTCCTCGAACGAAGGCGGTGATGACCTCAGCTTCCATGATATTGGGAATAGAATTCCTCATCTCGGAAAAGCGTCTGATGTAGCTGCGGAGGAGCTCTTATGGATTTTGGGTGATGCGGTTGAGATCATGCTTGGTGCCCGGCCGCGTACACGTAGCCATGTAGTTGTCGATGAAGACTTTCTTCAACTCTTCCCAAGATCCGATGGACTCTGGGACAAGGCTTGTGAACCAGCTCATGGCGGCTGGCGTGAGCATGACAGGGAGGTAATTCGCCATGACGTTGGTGTCGCCTCCGGCGGCGCGGACAGCAGTGGCATAAGCCTGCAGCCACTGAGTTGGGTTCATCCTTCCTTCATAGGGCTCAACCCCAGTGATTTTAAAGGCACGTGGCCACTAGAGTGTTCGGAGCGCCCTAGTGAATGCTGAGGGCCCTTCCGGGTTCTCGGCGTCATTGAATGCAGCATTACCGGCGGTGATTGGCTCTAGGACTGAGTCTGGATTACCATACTCTTGCTCGTACTCCTAGCGGTGGCGTACTTCTTCATGGCGACCGAAGCGACGTTGCTCAATACGCCATCGTGCATCCCGAAGATTACTGAGGTGCCCTCGAGCGTCCTGTTCGACCTCCTGGTCGTGCTGGCGATGGTGCTCGGCACGGTGGCCCCTAGCTTCATCCTGGAGGGGCAGTGACTGGTCGGCGAAACGGCTTTGGCTAGGGCGACGATTGGATCTTGGCGTAGCTGATCGACGAATCGTGCTCGTTGAGCATGAAGGTCTCTGATCCTGGCGGATCTCGTTGACCTGGCAGTGCGCCGCTTTGAGCATGGCGGCGACCTTGGCGACCTCAGGAGTTTGCGGGAGCCGGACAAGCTCGTTGGCGGCCACGGCCAAGTTAGCGCTCAGAGTTTTGTAGACGTCGTGGCCGTCGACACGGAGAAACTCTTTGTCAAGGTTGCGATGGAGAGGCCTTCCTTGTGAGTCGAATTGGTTTTCACGAGCGGCCTCGGCCATCACAAGGGCGCGCTCGTTTTCATGGCGCTGTGCGCGGTTGACGTTCCTGTTTTCACGAGCGGTGCGTTCCTCATCGGTTTCGCCTTTCCGAGGGGGGCTGACATTGAAGATCGCGCCACCCTAAAAAGGTGGGAGAGGGGGTTGCTCGGTGAAGGTTTCGGCGAGGGTCTCTGTGGAGCCCTGAGATTCGGAGTCCAGATTTTCTTCTAGGATGGTTTGGAGGGATGCTCCGGGGCATCGGCTGGCGTGCAGCATGTTGACCATCGACGGGAGCTGGTCGGCGATCTGGTCGGCGAGAGGATGGATATCCCCCACCTAGTCGGTGAATTTGCCCCTCTAGGCATCTTGGTATGTAGCGGCAGTGTTGGCGAGTCCGAAGGGTAGGGCCGTAACCTCCAGAGTTTGCTGAACAGCTTCCGATAGATCCAGATCAGAGAGTGGTCGGCCCTAAACAAAAGTGTGTAGAGCCGACTCGGCGATGGAGAGGCAATCGGCGGCTTTAGACCGACCTGATCGATGGATTCGATCAGATCATCATTGTTGATGTGCCTCCTCTGGTAACGAGGAAGCGAGCGGCGAGTCGTTGACAAAGGCGACCTTGGAAGTGGATCCAAGATCGGATCTGCGATTCTGCGGTGCAGGGTGGTCGGCATGCATGTGGATCTGCACCGGCTCGAGGAGCTCCCGACTCGTCGGCGTTCATGACCCACGAGATGGATCCAACCGTGAAGATCTGGGCGGGCTGTGGGAGGGACGAAGAGCCTGCAGAAAAAGCCATCTTGTTCGACAAGGAAACAGCACGCACACCCCTACCTGGCGTGCCAACTGTCGATAGAATATCATCGGCAGTCCTCCGAGGGGTGTCCCACGAAGGTAGATTGATCGGCAGAGGAGCGCGTGATCAAGAACAAGAAGGCAACAGAGACACATGAGTTATACAGGTTCAGGCCGTCAGTATGACGTAGTACCTTACTCCTGTGGTCTGTTGGTTTGTATTAGCTATCGTACGATATGCCGTGATTTTGGAGGGGGTCCCTGCCCGCCTTATATAGTCCGGGGGGTAGGGTTACAAATCGGTTAGATCTGAGAGATAACTAGAAAGTAATAACAGATTACAAGAATCATATGACCATACATATCCTAACAGATCTCGTAGTATCTTCAGGATATCTTCCCTATGTCTTGCGGGAGGCGCTTGCGCGCGAATCGTGCCCATGAGGCTTCGTCTTGTGGGCTGGGCCGCCCCTAGGGGCGTAGCCCATGTGGTCCATCATGGGTATCCGGTGCCCCCCCCCACACACACATATATATATATATAGAACTACCACCCTGTAGCTGGCTACAAAATAACTTATTCTATAGCCACTTTGAGTTACGATAATTACTATGTTAATTTACGAGATTATAGTAACTCCTTGCTAAGTGGTTTACTATAACGTTATGGTAAATATCCCCATGTGTTATAGTAACCCAACTATCGTAAATATGTATTGACATTATCGTAAATTAGTATATAAAATTATCGTAAATAGAGGTGACTACACAATAACTTATTTTGTAGCTGGCTACTAAATATATATATATTCTATCAATTACCCTGGGTACTAAATAATAATCAGTACCCGAGTCAAACACCGAGCCTAGAAGATCACACCCCAGCCAAACCCACGGGCGCTCCCCCGTGCCCACGGTCCACCTCCTCTTTACCGTATCGAGTTTTTTTCGTTCTATAATTCGAGATCGTGGGGAGGAGACGCACAGACGCCGGTTTCGCCCAGTTCGCCGCCCCCTCCACCGCACGAGCCCAGCTCACCACCCCCATCCCATCGGCGCCACTCCCCACCCCTCCGACGCCGCATCAGGGCGTCGCGCCGCTGGCCGCCGTAGCGCTGTGTGTCACGGCTGCTGTCGTTGGTCGCGGGCGACCAGCCACCATGCGCCATCTTCCTGGTTCCGAGAGACTTGGAGACGGCCACGCCGGCAGTCAGCGTCATCCGCGGCAGCAACGACACCATCCACAATTTTTATGGTTTTCCCAAGCCCTACTAGGTCCGCTAGCTCGATTTCCCCCTCCCACCCTACTTCTCTCTCTTTTTACCCCGAATTTGTTGGGATGGGAAACCTCTGGTTTGGGATGACCCAGCGTGTTGAAAGTGCGGTTCGCATAGGCAACATTATTATAACTAGATTGGATTTATCAGAGAATTTTTGTCTTCCTCTGCGTAGGGGAAAATGTCAAAATAAAAAAATTCCGCCATTGGTATACAATAGCTAATGGCAGTTGATTTTATGATTTACCAGTTGATTGATACAGTTCATTATCGAAATGCACTAGTGCTATGTCTTTTCATAGCTGTGTAAATGTATTATCACATATCATATACCGTAATTGATTTGTTCTTTAAATTTACAGGTTTATTAGCTCTTGGATAGTTGAATCTTAGTCAGTTGGTGTATGTTGAATTAAATGAATTATATGAAGGCGCTGCTAGCTTGCTGTGGACACTGCTTTTTAATAGTAGGTACCATCTTCATTCTTTAAGAGATTAAATTTGTCATATATTATCCATTCGTGTGGGATATCAATGCGAATGTGATGTCCGTATGTGTTTTTTTATAATATTAGTTATGTGTTCACGTTCTGCCCCAGCTAAATTTTGGTTGAGCTCCACCACTATCTGGCTCTGCCCTGCTTCGCATCCTCCTCAACAAAGATGACGGTGGCACCGCCTTGTCGTCGCCGGACGTGGTCTGTGGCCGCAGGTGCTGGGTGTTGGCAAAGCTTGGGTGGTGCTACCAGGCATCG
This sequence comes from Miscanthus lutarioriparius, assembly GCA_904845875.1. Taxonomy (NCBI): domain Eukaryota; kingdom Viridiplantae; phylum Streptophyta; class Magnoliopsida; order Poales; family Poaceae; genus Miscanthus; species Miscanthus lutarioriparius. The sequence continues at coordinate 57,083,434 of CAJGYO010000013.1, forward strand.
TTAGATGCTGGCCCGCTCCACATCAACCCACCCACGCTAGCCGTGCCTGATAGTCATGGCGAGAACCCAAATGCAGCTCCTGCAGGTAGTTTTCTTTTGCCTATGTTTTCTTCCACTAAAATTGCAGCCACCAATCAGTCCGCTCCACAACCCGCCCACGCTAGCCGTGCCTGATAGTCATGGCGAGAACCCAAATGCAGCTCCTGCAGGTAGTTTTCTTCTGCCTATGTTTTCTTCCACTAAAATTGCAGCCACCAATCAGTGGTATTTGTGTGACTAAAACTAACCAAGTTAATTCGCATCTTCCAATTCTGGCCCAGAGGCTGCTCTTGACCATATTCACTTTGAAGATATTGTAGGCAATTTCAACTTACCTAGCTGCTCCACCTCGCGAATCAAATTGTATGCTCATTGGATTTCTGAGTTAAGCAAATTGATTATTCCAGTCCAAGAATTAGGTTTAGTAATTCTTTGCTCACTGAGCTGCTGCGTAGTGCTTCCCTCACCAGCAGCCTTGACCTAGCAAGATCCCGTTTCCGTGACTCATTGAGGCACGCATAATCCTTCTTATATATTTTTTGGATTTGGATTAGGCTAATTTGAGGCTTATCTTGTAAATTGTGAATTCTAGGGCTGGTTTGCAAGTAGTTTGGTGTTTCTTTATCAAGCCCAGCAGGATTCTTATGAGATCACAGCATGTTATCATTTCTGTTTTTCCAGGTACTGATGTAGACTCCTTGAGAATGAAGGCAACACTTGATGCAGAATTATGTGAGTGATGCAAACTCTCTGAAAACAATAGTCATTTTTTATTTATAATATTTCTGATTTGTCGGTGTGACTTATTATGTTTGAATTTTCATATTGTATATCTTTTGTTCGTGTCACTACTTATGCTTTGCTAGATAATTAGCCATATCAGTATAGGCCTCTGATCTGTTTTAAAATAACTTGACGATAACCATATCAATATGGTCCTCTGATCTTTTTGGGTGACTAATTATGCTACATTGGATAATCATATTATTCTTTTGCCATATTAATGTTCATCTTTTATATTCTTGGACAAGTTTGCCAATCCAAGTGCCACAATAGGTTAGCACCCTCTTCAATGTTGCAGTAGAAACCATAGTTGGCAATGGGGAATCGATCAAGTTCTAGTTGGATAGATGGTTGCAAGGCAGGACTTTATCTAGAAACCATAGTCTAGTTTTATATTATCATTTGAGTTATGCATCCTTCCTGTCCTATTCTCTGTTTTTTCTCCTTTCATGGCTCTCCTTGGCGAGGACCTCCAGCCGTAGGCATCTGAGGTAAGCTCTCATATGTTCATCACTTGATGAAAAGTTGGGATCCCCACATGCATTGGACTTTCTAGGTATTGATCAATAGTTTTTCCCCCCTTAGTGTACCACAGCTCTACTGTCAAATCTTTACAGTATATTAACTATTTCTTGTTTTGGACTACCCCTGCATTAGCATATCATTGCTCCATCCCTTTCGACAATTCTTAGTTTTTTATTTTAAATGTCTTGTTTGGGACTACCCCTGCCCCCTGCATTTGTTCATCGTTGCTACAGCCCTTCTCAGAATATCGAGCATCTCTTCTTTTTTAACCCAAACTTGTCTGTACTGTATCTCAATTTTTCGTTATTTGTCCCAGGTAAGACAAAGGAAAAAGAGAGCTATCAACCCCATGATTTGTTTTGGTTTTTTCCAAAATCTAGGAGATTTGTTAGATGATCCCCGCCCCAATTCATCTACATCATCAAGTGTGTTGCCTCCTTTTTCGTGGAGGCAAGCCTATGGGCTTTTTATTTTCACGTTTCTGTCAGAACTTAAGAGGATTATGCAACATGTAAATGTCGTTTTTTGTGCAAATGTGCTGCATGGGGAAACATTAGCGCCAGGAACGCCTGTGAATTTGTCCCATCCTCCCAGTGCTGCAGGCCTTCTTTGCATCCTTGTCTCCTAGCCGCTGGTCTTCTTTGCCTGATCCGAACCATGCATGAATTTGATTTTTGACACAGATTCATACATCCTCATGGCCATCCGATAAAGGGCGTGGAAGCAGCAAAGTTCAGGAATCGTGTCTCCTTGGTGTAGTGCACTAACCTTTTTCCTATCGCTGTGTCGATTGTCTTTAGGGTTGATAATTTTTTCTCTAATTTTGAATTCATATGAGATTACCAGAAAATATGGCATAACACTAACAGGGTGGACAAAAGCTTGATTTCGAGCTAGAAGTGAATCTTTTCTTTCCAGAAGCACAAGCATTTCAGTATTATCTCATATGAATACAACTGAAGCCTTCATTCCTTCAACTAGCTTTTAAAATTTGTATTCCTGAAAATGTTGCTTAAATTTTCTATTAGCGATTCCATAGTTGTAGATGGTACCAGGATGATGATGATATAAGATTATTACAATTAATTATTGAGGTGCATCGATTTCTTGATTGTGGGATGATCATGGTCTGATCCATTTTGTGGGAGATGTTGGTAACATCAATTGATATGTTGGTTGTATGCTGGCTGAGGAGCATAATTAGAGATTTTTTATTTTATTATTTGTGAATAAGAACACAAGAGTAAATTAATGAGATTGGAAACATAGCTTAGATTGCATCCGTATTTGCATATGCTTGCATCTGGTATGGATCCATTAATATATTAGCGTGATGTGTGTCCATACTTGAATGTAGAAAAACATGGTATGGTCAACTAGTGTGGTTTAATACTAGCAGTTCTTTTGAATATTTCTCCCTGTTTTACATCACATCTAAATGTAGTTAACATTTATGTCTCTCATTATTTCTCGTGTACTCTGTTCCTAGTTAGACCTTATGCCAGTTTGAAAGCTCTAGTTTGGTTTTGGTGAATTGATGAAACCCTAAGTGATAACCTAGTTTATCAAAGTGATTATGAGATAGGTAGCACTACTCCAAATGATGAAGCAATGGTGAAGATCATGATGATGGTGATGGCATGGTGATGATTAAATGCTTGGACTTGGAAAAGAAGAAAGAGAAAACAAAAGCTCAAGGCAAAGGTGAAACTTGATAGGAGTTTTTTGTTTTGGTGATCGAGACACTTAGTGAGTGAGATCACATTTAGGATCGATAGCCATACTATTAAGAGGGGTGAAACTTCGTATCAAAATGCGGTTATTAAAGTGCCACTAGATGCTCTAACTCATTGCATATGCATTTAGGATCTAGTGGAGAGCCAACACCCTTAAAAATATTTATGAAAATATGCTAACACACGTGCAACGAAGTGTTACACTTGGTGGTTGGCACATTTGATTAAGGGTGGTGAAGTTTGGGGTCAAAAGGAGCTATTTCGTATTGATCGGACTCGCCTTGGGCGAGGACTGCACTCGACCTTCATCCGGTTAGTGGTGGTGCGCAAAGAAAGGCCGCCTTGGTCCTTTGATTGACGACGCTGAGAAGAAATAGGTCCGGACGCGCTAGAAATGCGTCCGGTCAAAGGCTATGACGATATCTTGGCGCAAGCATCGAAACAAGCCGATGAGGACCGGACCTTGAGCCGCGTTAGATCACTCGTGATCGGACGCGTCCGATCATGATTGTGCCTCTCTGAACCTTACTAGAAACGATCGGACTCTAGTGATGGAGCATTCGGTCACTTTAAGCGGTCGTGCGTTCGTCGCAACTTAACACGTGGCGTGAAGCAGACTAGCCTTTAAGATCGGGCGCTCAACATTTGAGGCTGATGACACGTGGCGAGCATCGAGTGACTGGACGCTGGGGTCCTACGTCTGGTCAACCTGACCGGCACGTCTGATCAGCCCGTGTTTCACTGGACAGAGGAGCCAACGGCTCTATTCGTGGGGCTCTCTATTTAAGCCCCATGGCTAGCTCAAGCTCACTCTTTTGGCCATTTACATTGACATAGCAACCTTGTGAGCTTAGCCAAAGCCCTCCCACTCATCTCCATCATTGATTCATCATCTTTGTGAGATTGGGAGAGAATCCAAGTGCATTGCTTGAGTGTTTGCATCTAGAGGCACTTGGTATTCATGTTTCACTATGGGTTTGGCTTGTTACTCTTGGTGGTTGCCGCCACCTAGACTGCTTAGAGCAGCGAGGATCATCGAGCGGAGGTTGGTGATTGTCTCTGGCTCCGATCGTGGTGATTGTGAGGGGTTCTTGACCTTTTCTCGGCGGAGAGTCAAAAGGTACTCTAGTGGATTACTCGTGGCTTGTGTGATCCTCATCTTGTGTTGGTTGTGCGGCACCCTATTGAGGGTTTGGCGTGTGATGCCAATTAGCGCGTGAACCTCCAAGTGAGTGAATCGCCACAATGGGGACTAGCTTGCCGGCAAGCAAGTGAACCTCGGAGGAAAAATCATTGTGTCTTGATTGTCTCCTTGGTATTCATTGGTATTCACTCATTGGTCACTACCACGATGGTATACCTCTCTACCACTCTCTTGTATTTCATTATACATTCACTTGGATAGACCTAGTGGTAGTTAAGACTAGATAGTGTATCATTTAATTGTATTACTCTCACTAGGTTGATCACCTAGGTGTATATTAGTGACATAGCTTTGTTGTGATATACTAGAGATCATAGAAAATAGAATTGGATAGGTGGCTTGCAACCCCAAGTATAGTGCTAGCGCAAAATTTGTTTCGCCATCTTATTGACTAATCATTTGTCTTAGTGTTGTTGTAGAAATTTTTAATAGACTATTCACCCCCTCTAGCCATTAGGACCTTTCAAGTGGTATCAGAGCCATGGTCACCGTAATTTGAGGCTTAACAACCTTCGGTGTAAAAATGACTCAAATCAACAACACCAAGAAGCCACCCCAATTTGATGGCTCAAACTATCCCTATTGGAAGGCTAAGATGACAATATATATCAAGTCAATCAATAGGAAAGTTTGGAAGGTGGTGGAGACCAAGATTGAGATAGAGGATCCAAAGAACCCCATCGCCATTGTTGAGAAGTGCTTCTCCAAAATAATGGCATTGCTCTTAGTGCCATTCATGATGCTATTGATGATAGAACATTTGAGCAAATCAAGAATATTGAGATGGCTCATGAAGCATAAAAGAATTGGAGAAATCATTTGAGGGCACTCAAGCCATGAAGGGTGCCAAGGCATATATCCTCAAGGAGAAGTTTGCTAGTTTCAAGATGAAGGGGGATGAGGGTGTGCCGGAGATGTTCCATAGGTTACAAGTGCTTGTCAATGATCTCAAAGCACTTGGTGAGAAGGTGGAGGACAAGGACTTCTCCCATAAGTTCTTGAGATTCTTACCCTCAAGATTTGACATATTGGTCACTATTCTAGTGAGGAGTGGTTTGGACATTATGACACCAAACCAAGTATTGGTGTAAGAATGGCTTGCCGAATCAGGTATAGGACAGCCTCTACTCTTATGTGTATAGCCATGATGGAATTGTGCCATTCGATAGGGGGGTTCCTATATCTGTTTGCTTAGAGTGAATCCAATGGCCCTAACTTGTTAGATTTAACCTTTGAAAGGCTTCATAGTGAACCCTGCCAACCTTCCTTGGTAGTGGGTCAAGATGCTGATCACCTCAGGCGAAAGGGTAAATCACGACTCACAGTGAAAGTGTACAACCTCTGCAAAGTGTAAAACTGGTATATCAGCCGTGCTCATGGTCACGAGCGGCCTTAGAACCCTTATGGAATAGATAATGAACACTGATGATACTAATGATAAAAATGCTCATTAAATGGTTAATTGTTTATGCTATTCATTATTCATGTTTACCTGATCATGTATTTATATGGGCTTGTGAATAAACTTGTTGCCACCCAATTGCTTAAAGATGACTCATTAAAAGCTAATCGCAGTTAAACCAGTGTCAGCCTTTGAGCCTCATGAACCCCATGTTATATTTGTTGAGTAGGACATGTACTTACGCTTACTTTATTTTTCACATATTTGGAAAAAATTCCGGATGGGTACCAGATTGCTAGAGTTTGTAGGAATTAGGCTTGTGATCAACCAGTCAGTTGTCCCTGTGGAATTAGAGTCTTTACCTAAAGATCGGAGTTGTCTTTCCGCTATCTATATTCGAGGTTGTATTCTTTATACTAATGCGCTTATGTAATAAGCATTATCTTCTGATATTACCCTTATTTGTAGCTATATGTGAGATTTGACTTCCTGGGCTCACATATGGTGAGTATCTAGTTTTGTTCTTAAAACTAGGTGCTACAAAGTGGTATCAGAGCAATAATGACTATAGGATGCAAGCCTAGTTAGAACTAGACATTTTAGCATGCTTTCATCTCTGCTTAGTTCTTGCTTTCTCTCCAACCTTGTTATTTGCTAAAAGTTATGCTCACTTCGGCTTCTGTTCTGTTATGAAAACCTTGTCTCTATTCTCAATCCTCTCTCTTCATCTAAATAGATGGGTCATAATGAGGAGACCACCGACATCAAAGGTCAGGAGGACTAGGCTATGTTGTCCTTGATTGTATTCGACAAGGAGAAGCTTTTAGCTATGCAACAAGTATTAGAAGGAATGACTCAACATGGGAGTTCTCAACGGTGCTTGCCATAGGGTCAAACCAACATACCAAAGGGACTAGTGAAGAGACAAGTGGCAGAAGCTTGGAAGAAAATGAAGTCCAATGAAGGTGCTTTGGTAATACGCTCGAAAGTCAAGATCAATGTCATTGTTGTGAACATTATGGTTTTCCTTGTCTTCGAAACAAGCCAACTAAGAAGGAAGTCAAGGTGAACCCAAGTTGTGAAGCTAATGTGGACAAGAAGAGGAAGGCGGTCTCACCAGAGCTAGAATTGGGAAGCAATCAACATTTGAGTTCTACTACATTGTTACCTCCAGGCTCCAATGCACGGTCGATAAACTCATACTCTAAAGAGTCAGAAGTTTCTCAAGCTAAGATCACTCCCCTCTTTCCACATGAGGTATGCATAGATGGGTGGACGATCACCTATAAGGAGTTTCAACCCTAAAAGATCAAGCGAGCTAGACGGCGGTCCAGTCAAACAAAGACGAACCTTCAGAGGTAGCAAGCTGACAACACACTAAGCAACAATTCTGTGGAGTATGACATCACAAAAGATCCAGCTAAGAGAAAGTGTTATCATTACCAACAGAAAGGACATTATGTTAAATTTTGCCCATAGAAGAATCAACAATTATACCATGCAAATGGCCAGAGTCAGGTCACTACAGGCTTGCCACCAGTAAGTGTTAGTGATGTCCAACCCAAAAGAAGCATTTGATGAGGATGACGAATGAAGGAATCATGACGGACTATCCAAGATCAACAAAGTGGAAGATGTGATTCCCTCACTGTCATGCAAGGGGTGCTACCCTAGATGCCCTCGCAGCCACACCTTGGTTAAGGAATAGGAGTTTGTGCCCCTTTATGTAATAAAAACGATAGTATCACAAGTTGAGTCAATGATTGAGTTGTGCACCTTTATTGCTTTGTTGATTTGTCATTATGCTTATGCTTGTTTTGAATCTTTATAATGATTGCAATGATCTTGTTGGGTGTTCCCATAATTTCATTTAACTTATAGGCCTAAGGTATAAGGATTAATGAGATAAATAGTTGGGTTTTGGTTTTCTTCTGTTTTCTCTATCCTGCCTTTCGGAGTAGTCTGCACTCTTTGGCTTATATCTCTGATTTTGGACAATCCAAAATCATGAGAAAATTCTGGACAATAGTAGACTTTGATATCTTTTTGTGACCGTAAGAACCGCCCTCATATCCGTTTTGGTTATGGAGTTATGAAAATCTCAAGACGATGCATCTGTGCTGTTTCAAACCGGGCACAGTTTCTGTTGTGCACTATTTTCAACTACCTGAACTGTAGAATTTGGAAAAGTGTTCTGTGAGGAAGTTGTGGAAGATTTTATAAGCTTTCCAATGGTATAAGCTACAACTTCATTGGATTAATGGAATGGGAGTTATAGCAGTTTTACTACGCTGTTGTTTTTCTGGTCGCGAGGAATTCCAGATTTCCCTGCAAACCATCCTTTGGAGGTCGGTTTGGTACATTAATGAGGGGAATATGCCATGGGGTCATTCCCCCTCTCCACCTATAAAAGGATGCCACCCCCTCTTCATTCCAACAACAACACACAAGAGAAGAAGAGCACGAAAGCAAGAGCAAGTGCAACACCACTCCATTGACTTAGGCCCTAACTAGCTCTAGAAAAGTAGTAGGGAGAGATGTGAGGGAGAGTTCAGGGAAGAGCCAGGCTTGTCGGTGTCTCCCCACCTTGTACCTCGACGAATACATGTGCCTCAACAGGTTTTCCCGCTAAGTGAGTATTCGTGATTCTTTTGGTGTAAAAGTCTTTTGATAAGTAAACTATACTCTTTTATTTGCTTACGGGTTCGTTGTCCGTCCCTGTGGCGGATACTCTAGTAGAGGGTCCTAATAAAGATGAATAACCCTGATCAACGCTAGAGTAGTAGTTGATAGCGTAGATGTGGTGTCTAGGCTAAAGGCTACCTTCGTTTGCCTCATACTCCACGGTTGAGGGGTAGGCGACAAGTGGTGATAGCCCTGTCCATCCCTCATAATCCCCCATGTCTAGGTACGGTGTAGAGCTAGAGGTTGGGCTCACTTGGCAGACCAGGTGCTACCCAGTGCCCAAAGTAAGCAAGTAAAAGTAGAGTTTACATGTCCTTAGATCATAAAGCCATACGAATCCATCTCTACCCTTATCAGTTATCATTGTGTTGTCCTTGGATGAATTAGTTAGAAGAAATACCTCCATTCCCAGTGGAAAATATGATACCCTAAATACTTCCGGGTGAAAACTACAACGGTAATTCCGTACTTGCGGATTCTTTCTGTAGACATTAAGAGATACCAACAAGTTTTCTAGCGCCATTGCCGGGGAACAGTTGCTATATTTTCTTCAAACCTAGTTCATCCTCGTATCTGTATCTTTTATATAAAAACAAAATATTTTCTTTTACCTTTTCCATCATGAAGCCAACCTCAATTCAAAATCTTTCTGCTTCAAAGGGTAAGTTCTCTGAGCCACCACCAAAACCAACCTTTTCATCTGGCTGTGAAGTCCGCCTAGCTTGATAGACATGGTTTAGGCACAACCCTTCTCAGGGCACGATAATGAAAACCCTTGCCAACACCTGCACGAGTTCGAGGAGATGTGTTCCCTTTTCTCTCACGGAGAAGGTGAAGCAATGGTACACTCAAGCCATAGAGAGCACGAATGGAGATTGAGATGAACTTAAGGATAAGTTCTGTCTTGCATTCTTCCCTATATCTCGTATCGTCTCTCTACCAAGGGCAATCCTTGATTTTGAGCAGAATGAGAAGGAGTCTATAGGTGCAGCCTAGGCCAGGTTTTCAACGTTAATACATGTTGGCCCAGACTTGTCTTTACCTGTCGGCGTATTATTGCATCTCTTTTGTTCGGGTATTGACATATATGCTGACCTATGTCTAGACGTGACTGCCGGAGGCCGGTTTACACACAAACCCATGATGGAACAAATCAGATTCCTTGAAAACTTCCTAGAAAGTCACACTCCTCTATCATGAGAACTAGAACCCTCTAGGCAAAAGTCATGTCGAGCGTTGAGGAGTACTCATCAGTCGAATCTAAACCCGTAGCATCCTTAGATTTAACTCATGAGCCCTCACCCAAACCATGAACACCAAAGGAAAAGATTAATTCATCCTTCGGAGTTCCCTATCGAATTCAGAAATTATGGCAATACCTTGAAGTTATCATGGCACGAAAAGCACATGAAAGATGTTTCCCCCAAGGTAGAACCATGAAAGGAATGGTTAATGGAAATAAAATGTTCTTTTGAAGCAATTCAGATTCTTTCACCTTCCACGGCCATGCCTTGTTCGTTAAGGGGAACCGTTGTAGAAGCCATGTACAACCCCACAGTTGGGTCTGGCATCATGTTTGAAGTCCTTGTGGAAACCTTTTTAAGCAACATACCGTTAGTCCTGACCAACAAACTTTTCAAAAGTCCCTCGTGACTCATCTTGAATGTTGTGGGATTGCTAGGGCCGTGCCAATCACAATTGACAAAACTGAGGTACATTTAGATTTTCACATCTATGCCATCCTTGATTTTGATCTTCTCATAGGCTACCCCGTTGAAAAGCTTATCCAAGAAAAATCTTTCCATAGGAGCTTAACGGAGAGTTTGGGAAAACTGCTTCCGCCACTCACTTAGATATCCCAATGGCGGAGCATCATCCCAACAACGACCCATTCGAGGAGGTGAAATTCATATCCCCATTCATTTCACCTAAGTTTTCATGTGAATGAACATTCATCACCACCCTCGCTTGAACCCAAGTCTTGTCCCTCTGGCCATCCAAGCGTTGTTCTCAATAGTAGTCGAGATCCAATGTTGGTCCTTCATGATATATCTTTTGAAAGCAAAAACTTCTATGCCATGGACATCTTGCTTAGTACCCCGTGCTCCTACGAGGAGGACAACCACCCATCACTCCTCGTTTCCAAACTTTTTAGGAGGATGGTTGTGGAGGCCTTTGTTTATCATAAATACTGCAGATCCGGTAGTTGCACTATGGTACTAACCTTGCAGCTTGAATGAAAATATTCAATGTTTAGTGGTGAAGCTAGGAACTACACCACCATTGACAGCTACAGGATGAGTTTCCAAGGTCAAGCTTGTGACCATAAATAAAGCATTGTCGAAAGACATCCCAGATTATCATAAAAATTATTATATGATATATTAAAAAACTAAAATATTCATCAACTCATTTACTCATTTTTGTCTCCATATGATTTTTGCTCATACAAATTCATGCCGCCTTTGTTTATGTCATATGCTCTGGTTTGGGTGTATTCTTAAGGTACACCCATAGGTCTTTTAAATTATATTAAGCATGGTGCTTAGGTTAAATTGGCCTTCTTTAATCAAATTTAGACATGGTGTTTAACTTTGATTAATGAACTTTGAGTAATCACTCTCATAAACAATAGTGGTAATCTTTTATGGAGATAAATCAAGGCTAGAATTACATTGCAATTTTACCTTAGCCTTGCTTGAGTTATGCTAAAAAATTTAAAAGTTGGGTGACAAATAAAAATAAAAATCATAAATAAAAATAAATAATAATAACAATAATAATAATAAAATAATTTAGGCTCCCTAGTGTTCAAACCGACAGAGTCCTTGTTTGTTTCCACTTTTGTTTCTTTTTGTTTAAATAAAACGGGTACAAGAATAAGTGTGGGGGAGATCTCCCAAGCACGACACGCACACATTCGAGATCTCCCGCCAACACGTTGCACAAACAACAGACGATTCATCATGCAGAAGGACGAGACAGATAGCTTCAGAGAAGATTGGCTGAACCTTTGGTAAGCCAAACCACATCTGAATTCCTTAACTCCTTTCTCTACAACGATGGTTTATGCAACAAAACCCTCAACTCTCCCAAATTTTGAAGTTTAAAACTTAACAAATCAAAATGCAAATCAAAGTGATGCTCAATCTCCATGCTATCCTGTGATTAAATTTGCATATTCTTTATTCCTAGCCACTATTTCTATAACTTGTGAACAATTCATCATAGTGACCCCGTATTATCTAAGTAATTAGAATATGTGATATAGTAGGATGAAAAGAACCTTGCTCTCTTATGCAAAGAACTTGGGATTTATTTTACAAAATCAAAAATTCAAATAGCATGCTCCTCAATGATGTTCAAATTCCTACCAAAGCCATATCTAGTGATTAGAGTTTAAAACCTTCAAACTTATGCTAATTATTCTAGCATTGAGTTTTGTCAAGTCTTGTTGACCTTTGTTGGAAAACTTATCATGCCCCCAAGATCAAGAGCACGTACACCCACATATACATACTGCTCCTAACCTAGGAGTATGCAAAAACATGCTTCCATTTAGATCCACCAAAAATTCTGCTCCTACACTAGAAGTAGACAAAAAACATGTTTGCTACGTAAATACTCTATGTTCTAAAAGATAGTGATCTCTCTCTAATATGTGGTTTAGAAAAAAAAAGAGACATGGGTTATACAAAAGTTTAAAAAAATATGGACACATCAAGGTCCATGTAAAAAATGAAAAAAATGATGAGAACATGAAGGCTCATGTATTGAAAAAAAGAGAAAGAAAGCCATGTTTCAAAATAATAAGTTATAGAGAGATTTTATCTACAAAAAGAGTATACTATAGATTTAAAATTATTTTATCCACACACATGCACTTCTTGATCTAAGGGTATGACATCTTTCTTATTGGATCCGAGCTTTGACTTAACAAAATATGCAGAATAAGTATGTCTTCATATGTTTCCCTACCTAAAGATCCATATAAGCTTTTTAGAAGTAGGAAAGAAAGAAGGCAACACTATGATATGACTTGGTGAGGAACTAAACACAAACTTGAGTGATCCAAGAGAATGATTTGAGGAGCTAAGGTATATTTACATTTTCAAAATCAAATGAAAACCCAAAGTTTCTTAACTGATTGATGCAAGAGGATTTGAATCCACACTACAAGAAACTTGTTACTCCGTCGTGGATTCTTGATGATAGATTTACAAACTGTCACTAATAGACGCAGTCCGTGACGATATTTTTTCCGTCATGGATGTGCAGCCGTGGATATTCCTAGCCCGCTAACCCCGCTAACTTGTGATGGTTTTATCTGGATCGTCACGGTGTATGATTTTAAATTTATCATACTCTAGTTAGCCCAAAACAATAGGCCCGCTATCATATATTTAGTGCAAAGAAAAATAATCATGAACCAAATAGGTACCTCTTGTTTTTCTAATTATCATGAACCAAATAATTTTATTACATTTTTGCATGTGTATAGGCTTTTGGGTGCATACGGGAAAACTAAAAATATTTTGCATGTATATGGGTAAAACTAAAAATATTTTACATTTATATGGTGCGCATGGGAGCAAATAGGTTAAATAACAAACTGAAAAAAGCAAACAGGTTAAATAACAAATTGGGGAAAAAATTGCGCAACAGCACGGGTTTGAACACAGCACCTACCGAACAACACCATTGGGCCTTACCGCTGCACCATTGATTTGCTTGTGTTAGAACAGGTTATTCTATCCTTTTGTATACAAGCACAACGCTTCCTTAGCAGTTAGCAAACCTTCTCAGACAACAGTTCATTGACGGCCTTTACTTTAACTCACGCAGCTCCGCCGGTCCATCTCCTTTTTTTTCCCCCTTACGCGGTCCATCTCTTTTATTTTTGCTGACACTGTTGCAGCGGGCTAGGTCAACACTGTTGCAGCAGATGGAAAAAAACAAGTGACGCCTTCATCAGGAACCGAACCTGTGACTCGTAGGTTGGAAACCAAGCTACTTGACCAAAGAACCACGCAGTTGTTCGTATTGCATTGCAAATAAAGAAGTTAGTATATGTACAAGGGACCAAACCACATCATAAAAAAAATCTTACCATGAAAATCTTAACTAATTGACCATGTCCATTTCCTTCGTTTGGTGTTCATATGTAGTTTATATTGTTACCGGTTACTTATACTTATACACATGAAAATAACCATATCAAGTTTCGAAATTAAAATTTTGAATTGCTCAAATGAACTTGGATGAAAAAGTGATCAAAACAAAAGTTGTAAATCTCGATGAGTTCTTCAACTTTGTTGTTGACGAGTTTTTCATTTGAAACCATTTACTAGCCCAAAATTCTATTTGAATTTTTCAAAATTTGAAATTCAAATTTTGAATTGTTGAAACAAAGTTTGATGGAGAAATGGCTAAAACAAAAGTTGTAGATCTCAATGGGTTCAACAAGTTTCTTATTGGCAACTTTTTCATTTGAAATTGTGTACTATCCCAAAATTGTTTACTATCCCAAAATAGATAGATCTCTTATAGAGTTATGTGGTTAAGTGAGAGATGTTTATATTTGTTAAGGATGCATAGTATCACTTTATTAAAATTGCATGGAATTTTTATGCAATACTTATAGATCCAAAATATGTTGTTGTGTCAATTTGAAGAATTTTCTGACCATGTTTAGTAATTATTGTAATTATTTGTTGAATTACCATTGAATAAATATAATAATATATAAACTTGATTAGAAAAATCTACAAACTTACATGACGATATAATTTTAGTATACAATTGTTGTATAAAAAATTCAAATGATTTTAACAAAGCAATATTGCACATTATTCACAAATGGATGTAACTCACACATAGTTATACGGCTAAGTGAAAGATGTTTGAATTTGTAAAAGATGTATAGTTATAGGAGACTATGTGTGAGATATATCTATTTTGGGAACAATGTATAGTCCCAAATTATCAAAAAAATTTGAAATTTTTATATAAAGATGATACGCCCATATTATGTGCTCACGCCAACTTTTAGGATTTTTTGGCCATTTATAATATTGTTATTTTTTCTTCCGTGACACCAAACTTTTTTTCCTTGAATACACAGGAGGGTTGTGTATCATTGCATTAAGATAGGAAAAAGGAAGGCTCAAATAGCCAATACAAAACTCACACCACACCACACAAAACTACAAGTTTGAGTATGTGAAATGTTAAAAATGCTACCTCACAAGTGTATTTTCAGGCCATGTTAAAAATGTTTAATATGTTTTGAGTATGTGAAATAATTTTATAACAATGCTACTTCACAAGTGTACCTTTCGAATTGAAAAAATGTATTTCTGTGTAGTTATAATAGTCCGGCCCATTTCTATTGGGCCCATTTCTATTCGGCCCACGGTCTTCTGGCCGTTTGATCTATAAGCGGACGGTTGAGATTCATCATGTGAGTAATATAAGCCTCCCTGCCTCCATTTAACCCTAACCCTAGCCATTTCCCTCACCTGGCCTCCCACGCGTAGCCATAGCTGTACAGAGGCAGACGTCGCCGCCACCGCTCAGCGTGCCTCCCTCCGACCATGGCGGCCACGAAGCGGAGCCGGGTGCTGGCGCTCGAGCCTCTCTTGGTGCGCGACGTGGAGGCCCTATGCGCCGTGCCTGTGCCCATGTGTAGGGTCGCAGTGACACGGCAACCCTACCATGGCGTGGGGTCATTACGAAGCGCCTAGCGCGGTAGCTTCGAGTGGCCTAGCCCCCGTCTGGCAGCGCGCTGGTATGGTAGTGCCCCTCCAACCTCCTCCTCACCATCGACCTGGGAACCCCGCTGGGAAGCGAGTTCGCCGATAGATCCACATGTTTGGAAGCAACGACGGTAGGCGACAACCGGCAAACGATGACCTGGTGGAGGTCTGTCACACCCGAGTTTAAGGATAAAATAGGATGCATAATCTTATGTGCGCCCAGAGATCAGTCACACACATAAGTCATCCAATTATAGATAGTATCATCACAAGTGTTTATTACATCACGAATAATATGACATAGTCTTAACATAAATACAACGGAAGTATAAAGAAAAAATCTCTCGCGGAAGCTCCATAGCACAGGGACGTTAACTGGTTAACCACAAGTCTAGTAATCCTCAGGAAAGTCGTCATTACCATAGCCATCTCATTACCCATCCGAGATTTTTATCCAAATAATGAAAATAAACAAGCGTAAATACGTGTCGTACTCAACAAGTGTAACATGGAGTTCATGAGGCTCAAAGGCTTGACACAAGTTTAACATCATTTAGCTTTTAGTTGTCATAGTTTTAGCATAAGAGTAGCAATAAGTTGTTTTAATCCTAAAGTAAAACACATGATCAAGTAAACATGAATAATTAATAGCATAAACGAATAGCATAAACGAATAATTTTTAGTGATCATCTGTTCCATAAAGGTCCAAGGTCACTCATGACCGTGAGCACGGCTGATATATCAATTTTACACTCTACAGAGGTTGTACACTTTCACTGTAAGTCGTGATACCCATATGCCCGAGTTACTTACTCCCAAAACACTTCCAAGGTGTGCGAAGCGGGGGTCACTATGAAGCCTTTCAAAGGTTCATCTAATAAATTAGGGCCATTAGATTCACTCGACAAATGATATAGGAACACCCCATCGAATGGCACAATTCCATCACGGCTATACACATAAGAGTAGAGGATGTCCTATACCTGATTCAAAGAAGTCATTCTTACGCCATAAAGGTAACCTCTAACAAGCTAGAAAAAGTCCTCATACTAAGCTAAAGCCAGAGCCATGTAGCCCTCACAGCTGTATTGTAAGTCTTGGATGTTTGCTTACAGATAAGTCCTTAAGGAGATGAATCTGAAGCATTTAGAAAGTAGCTAAACACTCTAGCCCCCTATTTCCATGTTGCTAAAAAGTCATGTTTTAATGTTTATTGCATATACCATTAGTCAAGTTATAAGATCATGATTTAGTTGAGCACTAGCAAAACTACCCAATGCATATCCCATAGGAGACAAGGTATAAGTTCAATTATAGGAAATCCCTATCAAGGTGACACTTGCAATATGAATTAAATGTATTAAAGTTGATAGGAAACAAGGATGATCCCATGCTATACTTGCCTTAAACAAAGTGTTCTTGCTGATCATGCTCGTTAAAGTAGTACTCTTGATCACCCACGAATTGCTCACCGTCTATACTCAACAATCACAGCAACATACAAGCTTCTAGAAGCAATCATGCATAGCAAACAAAGGCTATAGATTAGAACAGTACACCAATCAGCATAAAAGCAAGATGAAAAGTTTGTAAAACAAATATACGTCTTGCTACGAACACACAGACGTGAAGATCACAAAAATCAGAGCTAAAACGAAGAAGTTATGAATTAAACAAGATTTCCTTTATTAAAATAATAGATTAAATCTAACCTCGAATTTTAAATGTTGAAAACATGCATAACAGTAGTATGAACATGTAGATTATGCAATTATGAACCAAACACAACTTGAACGGATCAAATCAGAGTTAAAATAAAGATTTTATGGCGAAAACAAGATTAGTGGCAAAACTGTAAATAGATGAAAGCGTATTTTAGATCTAATTGAAGAAACTACGGTTTCTGAAAAAGAAAATTTATTCTAGGAATACGCTTTGGACTGCGGGTTTAGACTTATAAATGTGTGGGGGCTCTTTTGCAAATCTGCCGGCCGAACCGGTACGGGCTAATTTCCACTGTTGGATCGGAGATCGACGATGCAGATTAGACGGGAGGGGAATAGAGACGCCGGCGTGGTCGGTGACGAGCTCCGACGATGGCGCCATGGCCAGAGACGGCGGCGCACGTAGAACACGGCCTATGGGCTATGATTGGACGAACCGCGGGCACCGGGAGAAAGAGAAAGAAACGGAGAACTCACCAAGGCAGTTTACCGTGGTGCTGAGCGAACGAAGGCGGCGCGGTGCTATCGCGGGGCGGACGGTGATGTGGCGCTAGGGTTTTGCGGCGGCGCGGTGATGCGGGATGAGACAAAGCTTGCTCTAGGGTTGGTTCGAGGCGGCACGGTGCTGCTGCTATTTATGGCCGGGTGAAAGCTCTAGTTTGGTTTTGGTGAATTGATGAAACCCTAAGTGCTAACCTAGTTTATCAAGTGATCATGAGATAGGTAGCACATTCCAAGTGGTGAAGCAAATGAAGATCATGACATGATGATGGTGATGCCATGGTGATGATCAAGTGCTTGGACTTGAAAAGAAGAAAGAGAAAAACAAAAGGCTCAAGGCAAAGGTATAAATGGTAGGAGCCATTTTGTTTTGGTGATCAAGATACTTAGCGAGTGTGATCACATTTAGGATCGATAGCTGTACTATTAAGAGGGGTGAAACTCGTATCGGAATGCGGTTATCAGAGTGCCACTAGATGCTCTAACTCATTGCATATGCATTTAGGATCTAGTGGAGTGCTAACACCCTTAAAAATATTTGTGAAAATATGTTAACACATGTGCACAAGGTGATACACTTGGTGATTGGTATATTTGATCAAGGGTTAGGAACTTCACCGGCGGAGTGTGGACAGTCCGACGGTGCCACCGGCGCTCTATACAGAAAAGACGGAGGTCACTGTAAGTGATCGGACGCTGGCCTCAGTTGGACCAGCGCATCCGGTCAGTAGAAGCTACAAAGACGCTGGCGTCGGTCTCTGACCGAACGTTGGAGGGGTGCGTCTGGTCCTGCAGATGTGGCAGCGCACAGAGGAGACGCCGAGTGACCGGACGCTGGGTGAGTCCGGTCGAGCATGACCGGACGCGTCCGGTCGTGATTTCTTGCTTCTGGATGCTTACTGGAAACGACCGGACGCTGAGGTCTAGCGTCCGGTCACTTTGTAGCAACGTGTTCGGTCATCACTTAACCATTAGGATCGGACGCTCAGTATTTGAAGAGAGGGGACACATGGCGTGCATCGCGCGACCGGACGCTGAGGTCCAACGTCCGGTCAATCTGACCGGTGCGTCCAGTCGGCCCGTGTTCAGTGCAGTGAGGAGCCCAACGGCTCTATTCGTGGGGGCTCTCTATTTAAGCCACATGGCCGGCTCAAGCTCACTCTCTTGGCCATTTACATTGACATAGCAACCTTGTGAGATTAGCCAAAGCCCTCCCACTCATCTCCATTATTGATTCATCATCTTTGTGAGATTGGGAGAGAATCCAAGTGCATTGCTTGAGTGTTTGCATCTAGAGGCACTTGGTGTTCGTGTTTCGCTAAGGGATTCGCTTGTTACTCTTGGTGGCTGTCGCCACCTAGATGGCTTGGAGCAGCGAGGATCATTGAGCGGAGGTTGGTGATTGTCTCCGGCTCCGATCGTGGTGATTGTGAGGGGTTCTTGACCTTTCCCCGGCGGAGAGCCAAAAGGTACTGTAGTGAATTGCTCGTGGCTTGTGTGATCCTCATTTTGTGTTGGTTGTGCGGCACCCTATTGAGGGTTTGGCGTGTGATGCCAATTAGTGCGTGAACCTCCAAGTGAGTGAATCGCCACAACGAGGAGTAGCTTGACGGCAAGCAAGTGAACCACGGAGGAAAAATCATTGTGTTCATCATTTGATTCCGAGGTGATTGGTCTTCATTGATATTGATTCTTGTGATTGATTGGTTTACTCCTCGACACGGCGGTATAACTATCTTGGTCTCTCTCTTTACATTACCGCAAACTAGTTATCAAGCTCTTTAATGTAACTAGTTGTGAGAGCTTGTTAGTTTAGTTAGTGTGGCTCTTTAGTTAGTCTTTGAGAGCACACTAACTTAGTGTAGTGCCATAGCTTTTTGTGGTTAGAGACAATAGAAACTAAAATTGTGGTAGGTGGCTTGCTTTTTTAGTAGGCTAGCGCAACACTTGCTTCGTCTCATAATTGTCTAACCGGTTTGTTAAGTGTTGTTATAGAAATTTTAATAGGCTATTCACCACTCTCTACCCATTAGGACCTTTCACCGGGGAAGACTTGGAGCACACGCTGAACGTAGTCGTGGGCGGCACGAAGTCGGGCAGCTGCGGCAGACTCCGATTCGGTAATGCCGCTGGGGAAGAAGACGCTGTCGCGTGGGACTAGCTGGTCAGCGTCACGCGGGGGAAGAAAGGAGAACGGCGCGGCGACGGGCTGCTCAGCTGGGCTGGCCTACTGGGCCGCTGCAGGAGAGATGGAGCAGGCCGCGCGGATGAAGGACTAGGCCACGGCGGAGAAAAAGGCTGGAGCCGGCCAGAAGAAGGAGAGGAAGATTTTTTTTTCAATTTCATTTTCAAATCCAAATTCAAATCAAATTTAAATCCTTTTCAAATTTTGATCAAACCCAAACATCACAAAAATAAGTATGCATTAGCATGAATGCACAACATGTAGCTAGGCCTTATATTTGATTTTAATTTTAACAAAGTTTTTATTTTTCTAAATTTGCATGCTCACAAAATGCATAATAAATCAAATTCTCCTATTTTAAAATCATGCAAATTTTAGGGTGTTAAAAGGTCTTGCGAGTCGAGGGTACATCCGAACAGGTTCTCGTTTCCATTTTCATTGGTCTTACCTCTACGTCTTCTCCTCAAATCGATCTGTATCTTGCTCTCCATCTCAAATCTAACCCACGAAACATGTTGTTTGTCTTCAGTGAGTGAATTTTTGTTCTGATGTTTGTTTCAGTTTTCAGGATTTTAGCTGGTTCAGTCAATATTCAAAGTTTCAGTTTCTGAATTTTGTAAAGTTAGTCCAGTTCTCATAGTGCATCACTTGGCACAGGTTTCATTTTGTGAGTTGTCTTTTTCGTGCAACCGTGACAAGCGATCACGAGTGCAATCATTAATGTTTTCTCTATTATATTAATTAATAGTTCTCCCTCACGTGATTAGCCTGGAGTAAATTTGCAATGACCTGTTTATTCTGGCTAGTTCTATCTGTAGATTGCGCCAACACTCTCACGGTGCAACTGGTCAGCACAACATGCCAAAGAAGCGGTTGGTTGAGCCAGCCCGGGTTCGAGTCACGGCACCGTCAGCTTAAGATGAAAATCAGGGGGACGTCTCTCCCCTTGGTCAAATCTCTATATGTAGATTGCAGACATTTTAAAATAGCTCTATTTAAAGAATTTTTAGCTCTCTACTTCTATGGTTTTAGTGTCTTATTGTCTTGCATTTATATTTCTGTTTTCAGGGCTTGAGAGGAGCAACGGCAGGTGGAGAAGAGCAGGTGACTTTGTATTTGTTGTGAGTTTGGATGAAAACATGACTTATTATTTGTATCAGTATGTGCTGGAATAAGCTCGGTATAATTTGATGTGTTCACAAAATTATAATGTCGTCTATACGGGCCTTAAGGCTTCTCGTGAGCTAAAATGGGGATGAAAATTGGTATTTTTATTTGCTTTATACAAATGCCAATATTTCATGTCCGGAACCAACGTTGGGCTGGGCTGAAATAACTAGAGCGTCCATGGTTGAACTTGGTGGCCCACTTATTGTATTGGCCCAGTAATGAATGGGCAGGTGATGTCATCAGCCACGTAAGCATCCATGTAAACATCAATGATGATGTGGCAATTCATCTATGACGGTTATTTAACGTCATAGAAAATGGGCTTGGGCTGGGCTAACTAGGCCTCGGGCTCTACCGTGATGGTTTAAGACCGTCAATTGATTCCATCAATCCGTAATTTGTTTTGGACAAACCGTCACGCGCAGTTAATCCATGACGCTCAATCTATGACAATATCTGAAACCATCACAGATGCTGCTTGGTGACGGTTTTTTGGTGATCCATGACGGAAATTTTTCATCACGGATTAACACGATTCTTGTAGTGCCATGTTGTTCCATTATTCAATCACCCAAGATAATGTGGTAAACACTCCAAAGTTCAAAAATGTAGGTGAAGCTTGGAAGAACTTGTATGCAGATATCATATCAAGGAGATGATGCATCTTAGTCCTTAAACTTTACTTGAGGATGAGCAAAGGGCTAAGTGTGTGGCAGCTTGTTGGTGGTCCTTAATTTCAATTTCTAACCGCCAGCTTTCATATAAAATATGCTCAAATAAACACCAAACTTAGAATTAAGGCTTACAACTAAACCAATTCTATGAGTTTTGGTGGTTTACCATTTGCAGGAGGACATGTCGGGATTACCCAGAAAATGAGCCAAAAGTGTACAAGAAACGCAGCAGAACATCACCCTACATGAGCCCAAGAGGAGACGGCGCACTTACCAGGCAAAATAGGGCCCAGCCAGGTGGAGAAAAAAGGCCAAAACCCATATCAAATCAACTCCAAATGGCGCCAAGCTTTGCAGGACCCATCTAGAGGCCCGAGGGAGGCAAACCACTGAAGAAGATGGGACCATTTGGGCTCAGTAGGAGTACGACCGCACCCCTGGTGCGCCTACACCCCTACTGGCATGCATCGGGCCCATCTTTGGTCAGGCGTTGCCATCAATGCTCCTCTTGACGGTGCGGGTGGGATCTCCTCCAAATATTCCCTGCAAACCATCCTTTGGAGGTCGATTTGGTGCATTAACGAGGGAGCGGGCTGATAAACACCTCGTCGGGTCTGGCACCCGGGCGGGTCTACCACGTGTAATAGTCATAGTGGTCGTACACCATGTTGACGCCATCGGGGAGCTAGACTACAAATGCATTGCCATGTACGGCGCCATCGGGGTGCAAATCGACAAGGAACTCGCCATGTCTGGCACCCAGATGTGGCTGTTGTGCATAGTCCCTATTGTACACCGCACCAATGTCGGCGGAGAGCAGGGCGGCAAGCACCATGCCACGTCCAGCGCCCCATCGAGGCTGCAACGCAAAGTAGTCGTAGTTATGGTGCACCGGCATGACTCTGCTGGGGAGCCGGGGGTCGACGAGCACCACATCGACCGGGGCCAGCTGCCACTAGGATGCGCCGATGTTGGCATACACCACGCTGGGTCTGAGTTCATGGTGGAACAGAGTGATAGGCACCTCGCCGTGTCCAGTGGCTGCGCGGACATGGAGCCCAAACTCGGTGGAGTTGTGGTACGCTGCCGCGGTTGGTTCGAAGCTGGCGTGGCACGGCGGCAGCGCCGAGCTGGCCATGGAAGGTGCCAAAGGTCATATGTTCTTCCCCTCCATGGACTATGGCGGCCATGCCAAAGTCAGTGGACTCCGACATCGTTGGCCTCCCTGCCTTGCCTTCATGGTCCATGTTCGTCGGCTCCGTCTCCGCCTCTCCGGCAATGCGTGAACACTTCCAAAGGCGCTCGTCTTCCACTAGACACTAAGCTCCCCAAAAGTAAGCTACATCGGATAGTTCCATCGAGCACACCCCAAGGGAGAACTCGAACAATCCACGTTTTTCGTCTAGGATCCAATAATGAGAACGAGTTTACAATACTTAGTCCATTTCATACAACAAGAGTTCTCGAAAATACATTATTACAATACCAAGTTCAGAGTGCGGAATTTAACAGCGGAAATGAAATAAACATCTAACAATAAGATACAAGGATTCGTCTATGCCCACCAAAAGAATCCTCCACACAATAGCCATCCCTCAAGCTGCACCTACAACAGGTGTGAATAAACCCTGAGTACACAATGTACTCGCAAGACTTACCCGACTAGTGGGAATAACTTCCCGACTCCGAAGGATATGATAAGCTTTATGGTTTGTTGGGTTTCCTTTTTGCGAAAAGCATTACTAGTAGTGAATCATTATGTATGTGTTTTAGTAGCAGTCATGATTAGTTCATTAGCTATCCATTCTATGTAAGCACCTGTTTCTACTTTCAAGCAAGAGTTGAGCAATCAGATCCATTTCACCATCTTTCATCTTCCAGTTATTACTACGGTGCTAGACCATAGCCAAGTCATACCGTATCACACGGTGATTCACGAACCAATGTATCCTAGCTGGGTAACCTAAAACACACGCCCCACTTGTACCCCAGGCACAAGCAAGACCAACCCACCACTCTTCTGTCAAGGGGTCCAGGTCCTCGTCGAAACTTGGACTCCAAGCCCCCACTCCTAAGTCCTGGACTTAGTGTGGTGCTTAGACCTCCACCATCCCTGCCT